>OY728166.1:807469990-807882819 GCA_963277665.1 Viscum album
CGTCTTTCACCCGCAACGCAATGGCAGTATCGCAGATGCCGCTTTGCCCCCGAAATGCAAAGGCGGTATCCGGGATGCTGCTTTTGAGGTGCATAGTTCAAAAAAAAATTCCCTAACTGTTTTCTAGAATTTTTTTAAAAAAAAAATTAAAAAAAATCCATTCAATAACCCCCATTTGGATCCAATCTGGCACGGCTGTATAAATTTGCATCTCCGTACGCGGACCCTCCAACACTAACTCTCCTCAATTTTTAAGATCATCCATGGAGATCTAGGAGCATGCGTTAGTATTTCCGGGACCGTCCGAACTTCGGAACCAGCCTGACATCCCCAACCAATTCATCTGGCCGGAGCAGGCTCGACCGTCGCACAACCTGCCGCCGCTCCAGGTGGTGGTGGTGGACATGGAGGGCTTCATTTCGGGCGACCCGAACACCGTACGAGAGGTGGTGACGCAGGTGGATGAGGCATGCAGGAAGCATGGGTTCTTCGTAGTGAAGAACCACGGGGTGGATTCTAGGCTGGTCGCCAGGGCGGAGGAGATGATGGCGTCGTTCTTTGGGCTATCGCCACAGGAGAAGTAGAGGGCGCAGAGGAAGGTCAGCGAGAGCTACGGGTACGCCAGCAGCTTCATCGGCAGGTTCGCGCAAACCTCCCGTGGATATAAACTCTGTCTTTTGGGTACAGAGACGATGCGATAAAGGAGACCCGCACCGTGGAAGACTACTTCGTGGAAGTGATGGGCGAGGATTTTTGAGAGTTTGGGTAAGGAATGAAGCGTGGAAAGTGTTTTTGATGGGTTATTTATATGATGGGATTGGTTTGTGGGACTGGGTATTGTACCAGGAGTACTGTGAAGGCATGAACCGGGTGCCTTTGGAGATCATGGAGCTGCTAGGCGTGAGCCTGGGAGTGGGGCGAGGCCACTTTCGAAGCTTCTACGAGGGGAATGATTCGATCATGAGGCTCAACTACTACCTGCCCTGCCAGCAGCCGGATCTGGTGCTGGGGACGGGACCGCACAGGGATCCCACCTCCCTCACCCTCCTCCACCAGGATCTGGTCGGAGTCCTGGAAGTGCTGGTGGATGCCACCTGGCACCACATCCTCCCCATCCCACACACATTCATCGTCAACATCGGAGACACCTTTCAGGCGCTTTCCAATGGGATTTATAAGAGTTGCATGCATCGAGCGGTGGTGAACAGCGGCAGGCCACGAAGAACGCTGACGTTCATCCTGAGCCCCGGGTGGACACGGTGGTGGCGCCGCCGCAGAAACTGGTGGGGGACGCCGGAAATGGTCGAGTGTGCCCGGACATTACTTGGCCACAGCTGAAGGAATTCGCCAGGAAACATTACTGTGTGGACGAGGACACCCTGAAGGCCTTCTCAGACGGGGTCCAAAATAAGACTGTCCACAAAAACTGGATTCAGCAGACCGCACACTCTCCCAGTGATGTCCATATATTATCGTGAGGACGAAAAAGATAGTGGACGGTTTGATATTTTGAATAAAGGAAGATGAAGTTTTCTAAGATTCTTGTGCTGATTAAAATACCCCTAATGCAAATGAGACTCATAATGCTCAATACTCAATCGAATATTCACGACCATAATTCATACTACTAAACAAATAACATTGATTAAGGTGTCACTTTACCGGTGTTTTTCTTAGCACCGATAAAATCTTCACATTTAACAACGTGAAAAAACAATGTTAAATGTGACAATAAATAATACATATTTATATTTTTTAAATAAATTTTATATTACAAGTATATATATGAAAATATAGTATAGAAATATAATTTGCATAACTTTTAATAATAAATCAGAATTATTTTTATATTTTTATATCTAGAAACGTATCAAGATTATATTAATCAATAAAAAGGTTTAATAGTATATTTATATCCATCAATTACAAAATGTTTATAAAATTAATATAAATATGATATATTAATATTTTATTGAAACAATTATATAAATATATAAATGAATATATTTATTTAAGTATGTAATTCATGTTCGAATTTATATAATTATATATATATTAAACAATTTAAATTGTATATGCATGTATCTGTAGGTATATGCACCATCACACATGCGAGCAAGGGAAATACTGAAGTTTTATCAGCGCTAATAAAAAAGAACTGATAAAAGGGGGACTTTTATCAGTGCTAGAAGAAAACACTGATAAATCTACCTTTTATCAGTGCTAATATTAGCGCTGATAAAAAGAAGACTTTATCACCGCTGATAAAAGTTTTCAACAGAAAATATTATTAATTTATATAAAAATATTTTAATTATATACAAAAATAATGTTTATATGTATACATTAAATAAAAAATGCACGTTTATTTTGATTATGTTTTATTTATATGTTTATTATGCTTATTAGTTTTAATTATATCTTTACTATATATTTATTATACTATATGTTTAAAATATTATATATAAATACTTTTTAATGAATATATATATACACACAAATATTTATTATATATATATATATTTAAATAAATTTATTTTTCCAAATGAATGTGTCAATTGATGCGTACGTTCTTCTCATGAATATATGTTCGTTTTTTTAAAGGTTGGGGCCGAAGCCTCATTTATTATTAAAGAAAAGCATAGACCACTTTTTGACTGGGTAGAGGGAGACCCATTAAATATCCCAAAGGCCCAGTGGGCATTTATCCCATTACATGGCCATTAGGCCCAGTTTTTTGGCCCAAGGACCAATTTTTTGGCCCAAGGACCATTTTTGTGAACAGTACTGCTACACTACCCGTGCTGCTACAGTACCACGCAATACCTGCCACTACTACAGTGCTCTACAACCGCTAAAGTGTCTTGAGTTACTATAGTATGCTACAGTACTTCCACAGCACCTGCACCCAATGAGTTTTGAACCCCCATTTTTCATGTAACATTATGTGGTGATTACCATTAAGCCAAACCCCAACTACGATATATGTTTGTTTTTGGCCCTAATGTTGTCCATATATACTATAATACTATATATACTTGGTGTATTCATTCATTTCCTATATATATGAAGCTTTATCTTCTCATAAATACTTAATATCACAATAAATATATTCAAATAAACAATAAATGTATTTATTATATTTAAAAATATAAATATTTAGTTATATATAATTATCTAATTTTTAAATAAATTATATATATATATATATAATTATATGTAACTAATTAAATATAAATATTTTTAAATAATATATACACAAACAAAGATATATATATATATATATAATTATGAAAACAAAAACAAAAATAATATATCAATTTATATTTATATATAATTAATTATAATTTAAATTATAAAATTATATATATATTTAATTATAATTTATACACAAACACCATAAATATATATATATATATAATTATAATTTAAATTATTAAATTACAATAAATATATTAATTATATATATATTTATAAAATTATAAATGTAATAAATATATTGGTTATAATTTTATAATTATGATTAAATATTATGTTTTATCAGTGCTAATTCTGATAAAACATCTATTTATCAGTGCTCTTTTAGCATTGATAAAGGAACGTTTTATCAGCGCTTTCAATTGTATCGTTGATAAAACATGAATTTATCAGCGCAGATAAAAATATGTCTTTAACAGCACTAAAAAGCACTAATAAATGAATGTTTTATCAGCGCTTTCCATTTTAGCGCTAATAAAACATACTTTTATCAGAACTTTTTATCTAGTGTTGTTAAAAGTGTCATCGAGATTTATAAATTAACTCTAACTTTTCTTCATTCCTCCCACCCTCAAGCTCTCGTGGAAGCCAATCCCTACTGCCTCCACTGTCGTCGTTGTCTCCACTACCACCACCGTCGCCACCTCCTCTCTTCCGTCCTCTCCTGCCTCCTCCTCCTCCTTAGCCGCTGACTCCTGCATCACCACGACCAAGCTTCAAGGCACGACTCTCCTCCACCGCGAACCGAGCTTCGCCGCTGACTCCTCCGCCACACCTCTCTAGTATGAGGTACATTAATCTTCCACAAGGATACAAAGTGACACGTTTCCATATTTTTTTCTCGTTCTCAATAATTTCCAATGACCCTTGATCATCTTTTTGACACGGTACTGAAGTGGGTATAACATGGTGTTTATGGAAGCTTGGATAGCGCATGAACACTTGGTACATTATTTTATGTTCGTTATGATTTATTTTTGAATTTGTTTTTATCATGGAATACACCCTTTATACATATGAAACTTTGGTAAGGATATGTTGGTGGTTTCCTACTAGATTTCATTACTCACACCATGTACGGCCATTTCGATGTGGACTTCATGTATAGGGATCCAGGAAAAGGAATGGGGCACATGGATAACAATTGAGTTGAGAAGTATGGAGCTAGTAATAGTACCGACAAGCACTCTAAAGGATACTGTAGTTTTATTTATTTATATCCTACATTCATTTATACTCTGGTTTGGCTTTCCTCATAGGGAGCTCGTTTGTTTATTTATTATATAGCATGTATTCAATTTTATATTATTTTCATCTGCATTTTTAATCTAAGATGTTATTTATTAATTATTATTTATGTAAGGAAATGATACTAGGAGTATAGTCTCCTCACTGATTACGTTCAGACCCTCACTATTATTCAGTCGCCTCTGGCACATGAGAAGGCGCGCGTGAGGTAATGTGACTCTCTCACTTAGACCTGGTGGTTCAGGTCAGGGAATTACAATGTAGCTATTATTTATTATTTTAGGTGTCCAGTTGCGATTTCATTACTATTTGGTATTTGAGTTTTTTATGGGATGGATGGTAAGGGATGTAGTGATTGGTTGTGGGTCATGGGGAGACTATTAAAAATTTATTGGGTTTGGATTTTGTTTTGGGATGTTATGTATTAGCCTTGTCGTCCTAGATTTCTCTCTTAATTCTTATTCTATATGTGGTATTGGTTATTGATTTATATTCAAATGGTATGTTGCTATTATTTTTGAGTTAGTTTTTTATCCTTGATGTGTTTAATTTGGTGGGATGTTTCTTTCTATTTGAACTATTTCCTTAAGTTCATGCACATTCGATATATGGATGGGTCATGTTGGAATTTTAGGTGGAATCCTAGTTGTGGTTATTTAGATAATGAGGGTGAAATAATTCCAAATGGTTATGTTTTTATACCCTAGAACTAGTTTCCAATTGGGTGATCAAGAATGCACCTTGGGTAATTCCATGGACCAGATCATATTCTCAGTTTATGGGGGGCATGGGTTGGTTCATGATAAAATGGTATCAGAGCACCCTCTTACTATTTAGGGCGTGTCATATTAGAAAGGAGGAATAGGGAAGTCGAAACTCAAGAGGTAAAAATCATGAGTAGGGTCCAATCACCCCTTGCATGAGAAAACATGATTTTCCATGGGTATTTGGGACTTGAGTTTTAACGTCCCCGATCCGGAATCCACTAAGTCAGTGCTCCGAGCCAGGTCTTCACATGACCTCAAGTACGCCTCCCCAAATGCCAGAGGATACCGACTAGCGACAAGGGTCTAACTTGACCCGTAGTCTAACATGACCCATGGGCAGAGAACCTCATGTCACATCCAGCTCTAGGGTTCCCGCACAATGCCACAACCAGCTCTAGGGTCCATGTACAGTCGTCATCGTCGTTGCAGTCAAAGCCATCTCTAGGGTTCCCGCACACAGCGTACTCAATTCCAGGAGGGTCCGCTCTATGAGTAAAAAGGGGTCGATACATAAAATGACACGAAGTCCAGAGATGATGTGTCCCGAAGTTCCGTCTCCTCAAAAGGAACCCAATGCGACAGACGGCGTGTCAAACAGACGCCCGATCTGAGAGATATTGGCCTTTTCATTCCAAGGGCCCAGTTGGAAATATGCTCATTCCAAATCCGTCCATTTACCAAAGTTGTCCAAAACTCACTTAGAGTATTGGAAAATGACCTTCTCTTCAAAAGCACCCCAGTTCCGCAGACGGCGCGTCGATCGGATGCACGATCTTCATGTTATTCATGTTTAAGTGAATAACGGGCCCGACCCGTTTAGCCTAGTGGGCCGATGGGTCGGGTTAACCCAATTTGATGGGTCCGACCCGGCAGGGGTGTCGGACCATTCTGAAGGGAAAAGCAGCTCGGCCCGAAGGGGCGCAGCCCGACTCGAAGGGGTGCGGCCCAGCCCGAAGTAGCGTGGCCCGGCCCGGCAGGGCACGGCCCATCCCAGCCTGGCACGACGAGGCTCGACCCGGCCCGACACGGCCCGGCTCGGCCCGGCCTGGCGCGACCCTGCTGGCTCGGCTAGCTGGCCGACCGTTTCGGCCCGAAGACCGAGTGGTCCGAGGGGGCGCGACCCCCCGGCTGTCCGAACCGGCGGCGCCAAGCGGCGTCTCCCTTTCCAAACCGGCCGGCTAGGCCGGCCGACCTTCTAGTGAAAGAAGCCCACACGGCAGGCTGAGACTCTTCTGGCATGATGCCCTCCTGGCATCGTGGCTCCCCTTCGCCCGGCCGGCCGACGGGCCGGTCGGTACTTCCGCCGAAGCAGCCCGCACAGCGGGCCGCAGTTTCTCGCTGCACAGCCGGCGCGACGGCACCAGCTCCCTCCGCCGTAGCCTACGCTAGCCGTAGATCCGCATCCCTGACCTAGCGCGACGACATCGTACTTCCTCCACCACAGCTCTCTTGGACGCATCTTTTCTTAGCGTGTGCGATGACGGCCCTTGCGTCGCCGGCCTCTTCCGTGTTACGCCTCTAATCGCCAATTCCAACAATAAACAGGATCAAACAGAGGGTCTCCAGGCTGTGTTTATTCGACCCATTCCCTCCGCGTTATGCAATAGCTATAGGTTGGACAAACAAGATTATACAACAATGAACCGAGACACAATTTTAATCCATTAAAAATTGAACATAACCCCTACCTCGATAGTTGATGTCGCACATCAGGCATCGCGGAAGACGACATCACAGGGAAATAATTCGTAGAATTCATTGGAGTGCGTCCGAGAAGGAAGCGGCATTTCCTCACTTGTTGCAGAAAAGAGAATGGTTAGCGTGTCATCGTTCTTTGTGGAAGAGACGTTGTTCCTCTTCGAGAGATGAGTTCTCTTCTTATTCACAAGAGTTCTCTCCCAATATTCCTTAGCACAACATAAACCCCTCCCAAAATAAAATAATAGTATTCCCCTATTATTTTATTATCACATGCAATTTAAAATTCAAATTCAAATGACTTCATTAATTAATTGATGTGGTTGAATTCTTTAAATTAATGTGTTGGCAAGAGTTAAAGAGGGAGAGAGGAGGAGGTGACAGGTCTCACATTTAAGAGGAGTTAACAAATTAATGAAGGGGGGTTTTAGGGGTTTAGGGGGAGGTGAAAGGTTGGGGCTCGTGTGGGACCCACCTCTCATATATCAACTCATGGGAAGTTGGGTGGGTGTGGGCCCCACCAACAACTTCCCATGGGAGGAATTAACCTCTTAGATATAAAATAAAATTGTACAAACAATTTTATTTACTTCTTAATTAAACCCTAATATATAACTTCTCCACCTGTGCAAACATGACTACAGTAAAGGTCCCCTTAAGAAATTACAGGCATTGTGAGTTCATTGGTGCCCTCAGATTTTAATTCTGAGCACCGGTTCAAAAGATATAAAATCCCGTTCATTCGTTTACTAAACGTACCCGAGATAAACTTTGGAAATTGATTCCAGTCACACCGGGCCTCAGAATCAATTTCTGTCAGAAGCCACACACTTGTAAAATTCCAAAGTATTTAAGAAAAAAAATTTCCTTAAATTTATGGGTCTTTACATTACTCCCACCTCAGGGATTTACATCATGGTAAAGCTACATCATAAACTAGGGAAACAAATGAGAGTAATGTGCACGCATCTGAGCCTCCTGCTCTCATGAGCTCTCCTGGAGGTTCCCGTACTGATAACGAATGTGCACAAGAGGAATCAACCTTCCACGTAGGACCCACTCTTGTCGATCCTCTATCTCTACCAGGACCTCCGCAAATGTCACCCCATCATCGATGTCCAGATCCTCATGATCAATGATGTGATTCAGGTCATGCACATATCTACTCAGCTAAGATACGTGGAAGACGTCGTGCACCAGGTGCAACTGGGGTGGAAGGGCCAGGCGGAAACCCACCTCGCCTACCCTGCTGGGGACTTGGAATGGTCCGATAAATCTTGGAGAAAACTTGTTGCCCTGGTCAAATCTCTATAATCCATGTCGAGGTGAGACCCGTAAGAAAACATGGTCGCCATCCTCGAACTCCAATGTTCTCTGTCTCCTATCAGCATAGGACTTCTGTCTTCTCTGTGTTTTCCTCATCCTCTCCTCGATGATCTGCACCTTCTCTGTCGTAGCCTGAACCATCTCTGGTTCTACAAGTGCTAAATCCCCAGGGTCAGTCCAGCATAGAGGCGATTTTCAAGGTCGGCCGTACGGTGCCTCGTACGGTGTCATCCTGATGGTGGAGTGGTAGCTATTGTTTTACGCAAACTACACTAAGGTTAGGTGATCCTACCAACTGTGACTAAAGTCAAGGAAACATGCACGGAGCATGTCTTCGAGTGTCTGAATGGTCATCTCCATCTGGCCATCCATCTAAGGATGAAAGGAAGTGCTCAGGTGTAGCTGCGTCCCGACTACCTCCTGAAACCCCTTCCAAAGCCATGAAATAATGCGAGCATCTCGATCAGAGATGATAGATGATGTCACATCATGAATCCGTATGATCTCCTGAATGTAGAGGTGTCCCAATCCCTCTATTGATCCCTGGTCTCTGATCGGTAGGAAGTGGGCCGACTTGGTGAGTCGGTCGATGATCACCAAGATGGAGTCATGTCCTCTGGAATTACGTGGAAGCCCCATCACGAAATCCATGGATATCTCGTCCCACTTCCACTCCGGAACCTCCAAGGGCTGTACCAAACCTGCTGGTACTTGGTGCTTCGCCTTCACTTGCTGGAAAGTGAGGCATCGTGAAACGAACCCTACTATAGCCTTATTCATACCCGGCCACCGGTGCTATCGTCTGAGGTCCTGGTACATCTTCTCCACTCCTGGATGTACTGCTAGAGGATAAGTGTAAAAATCCCTCAACACTTACTCCTGCAGTGCAACCGGTACCATGATACTTCCCCTAAAGAGGATTACATGCTCTCCTCCTTTATAAAATCTATCAGGCGCCTGCCCTATGGAAATATGAGCACGTCACGTCTCACAGTCAATGTACCCACGCTGTGCCTCTCTGACCCACTGAAGTAGTAAGGAGTGATGGTGAGGGACTGTAGAAAAGATGCCTCATCTCTATCCATGAAGGATATTTGCAAAGCGGCTAACTGCTCTATCACCTCTCCAAGTAGCTGAATGCCCGATCTCCTACTAAGAGCATCAGCCACAACGTTCCCCTTCCCAGGAGTATAGACTATCTCAATGTCATAGTCCTGGAGGAACTCAAGCCATCTTCGATGTCTTAGGTTCCGGTCCTTCTGTGAGAAAATGTACATGAGACTCTGGTGGTCATAGTAGACTATAAAGCACTCTCCCATCAGGTAGTGCGGCCACATCTTTAGGACGAAGACCACTGCTTCTAACTCTAGGTCATGGGTAGTGTAGTTCTGCTAATGTTGCCTCAACTGTTGTGAACCATAGGTGATCACTGCCCTCTCCTGCATCATGACACACTTGATTCCAGTCCCTGATACATCGTAGTAAACCACGTATCCAACGCCCTCCTCTGGTAGCCTCAAGATGGGCGCACTGGTCAATCTCTGCGTCAACTCCAGGAAGCTCTACTGGAATCTATCTGACCACACGAAGGGTTTCCCCTTCATTGTAAAATCTAAAATCAGTGCCACAACTCTAGAGAAGTTTGGCCCAAATCTCCAGTAGTACCCAGCCAGGCCTAGGAAACTCTGCACCTCTGTCACGCTCCTGGGTGGCTCCCAAGCAAGTACTACCTCAATCTTCATAGGATCCACTGCAACTCCCACCTCTGAGATGATGTTCCCCAAGAAGTGAACCTCTTGAATCTAGAACTGACACTTCAATATCTTAAAATAAAGATGGTGCTCTCAGAGTGTGTCCAGTACAAACCATAAGTGGTAAGCGTGATCCTCCTTACTAGTCAAGTAAATCAGTATGTCGTCGATGAAGACTATGTCAAAATGATTGAGGTAAGGCTAGAATATCCTGTTTATGAGACTCATGAACACTGCTGGTGTGTTGGTTACACCGAAGGGAAATACCAAGAACTCGTAGTGGCTATACCGACACCTGAAGGCCGTCTTCTGCACATACGCATCTTGAACTCTAAGTTGATAATAGCTTAACCTGAGGTCTATCTTTGAGAACCATCGTGCTCCCTTTAGCCGATCAAAAAGGTCATCAATCCTTTGGAGTGGATACTTGTTCTTCACGGTCACCTGATTCAGGCGATGGTAGTCGTCACATAGTCGTAAGCTCCCATCTGCCTTCTTGGATAATAGAATCAGAGAAGCCTAGGGTGAAACACTAGGTTGGATGAATCCCTTTCCATGTAAGTCCTCCAGCTACACCCACAGCTCAAGAAGCTCGGCGGGAGCCATCTGATATGCTGAATTAGATATCAGTGTTATATCGGGGTACAAGTCTATGTAGAAGTCTACCTCTCTGTGAGGAGGTAGTCTTGGAATATTGTCAGGGAAAACATCCACATACTAATCCACCACAACAGGAAAACTCGGACTCCGCACATAAACTACTCTGAGGATGAGACTATCTAACTGATGTGTGATCGGCTACCCTCTCCTTTGCATAAGTCCATCCTGCGATGCAAAGGCTCCCTTCTTGCCGGTAAAGGTGAAACTGACCCTATACATGTAGACACACCGTACTTTTCACCTAATACAGTCGATATGGGTATGGACTGTAGATAACCAATCCATACCCAAGATGACGTCGTAAGACCTCGACGCCGCTACAAAAATATCCCAGCCAAATCTCTCGCCTCCTAGAGTAAGCTCACACTGCTGGAACCAGTGCGTAATCATCGAGTTTTCCCTCATAAAAGTCTCTAGCCAATATGATTGAGCCAACGGCTCTGTCGGAATCTCCGAGATCCAAAAATGGAAACAACAATAAAAGAATGACTCGCTCCTGTGTCTATAAGAACTGCAACAGGGGTGTTTTAGACACAGATAGTACCTCGAATCATCTCAGGTGCGTTGTGGTCGTAGGCCTCGACTGCCTGGAGCTGAGCCTACCCATGTCCACCAGCTCCCTGGGGTCGTGGTGGACCTCTTGGTGGTGGTGGTGATAGAGCCTCGAAGCATCGTCCACCACCTGCTACATGGCCAGCTCCTCTGCCTCATCCGCCTGCTCCCTGCGGACTGCCAAGGTCGAACCTCTGCCTCTACCTGAGAGGTCCCTATAGTGTCTGCTGCTCCTCTACAAGGCGGGTCAGGCAATCACGAGCCATGTGTCCCTACCCGCCGCAAGCATAGCACTACCTGCCCTTCCTATGGCTGGATCTACTCCATGTTCCCAACACATCCAAACCAGTATCCTAAGGTCACCCACCTAATGGCCTGGTCCGCTTGGTCCACTGGAACATCTGTCTACTGCCGGCTTCAGAAGACTCCGCTAAGTGACGCCCTACGGTGGGTCTCGCTGATGGTGTAGGCTCAGTAAGGAAGATCTCCACAAGAAGGGCTCACTCCAGTACACCTGCCTACGTTGGAATGCTGAGGGAGATCATCAAAGCCCTGATCTCATGCCTTAGTCCCTGCTCAAAGGTACGGGCTTGGAAGAATGGGTCCCGTACCATGTCTGTGGAGTAGAGCGAGAGGTCCATAAATTTCACCGAGTACTGGGCTACAGTCATGCTACCCTGCCGTAGCTATAGTAACTCCTGGATGCGCACCGTACGGAGGGTGTCTGGAACAAACTTTGATAGGAAGAGGCTCTCGATGTCTTTCCAAAGTAGATATTCCTCATCGTGCACCTGGAGCATCAAGCTCCACCATCTACCAGCTGCTGCGTGCAGGAGAATCGCGACAAGGATCACCATAAGGTCTGCTGGTGTCCCTACCAATCTCAAGACTCTGACGATAGCCTCCAGCCAGTCCTTGGCTACCTGAGGGTCCGTCTCTCCATGATACCTGGGCAAACTCTGTCACTGAAACTCATGCAATGCACTTAGGTGACATGCGCTCTCTGCTATTGGGGCTAGTGGCATCGGTGGCCCAGAGGGTAGTGGTACCGTTGGTGGCTCCGCTGTAATGGGGCCCTGCACTGAGGCCTCGTTGCTCGGTGGGTTGAAATCTCTCACGTAGCTCGGAACCCTAGCTGGCTACCTACGTGGGGCCATCCTAAAAAAGAAACAGGTGATCCACAGTCAAACAGTATACCTGGTGATATGACACAAAGTAATCACAAAGAAAACTTTTGAAACACACATGCAATCAATGTTTTCGAGCACTGAGTCAGAAATCAGAAGTCAGGATCCTGGTGTATGGTTACGTTGGCCGCCACACCAACACTGGACTCCCTGGAATGAAAACCACACTCAATACTCTTAACCCTATTGCTTCATAGAGAAGAAATTATCAAAGTCCTATGTTCTGCGGTAGAACCGACTCCTGTAATACAAATTTTTCACGAACTGTCCTCAGGGCCTGTGCCGTGACTACCCCAAGCCTGCCTTCCATAGGCCAGGGGCTAGTGACAAGCACCGAAGGCATAAATCCTGATAAAAAGGGAAGGAATTACCTTTATATAAGTAAAAAAACACAATAGAGTATGCAAGTGAAGTAATAACTAAATAAAACTTAGTACAAAAGTAAGTGCTGAAAAGTAAATGGGCCTGTATACAAACCCAACTGAAGGTATAGTACAACTGAAAAGGAAATTACAACACCAGTAAAGTAAAGTAACAATCACTGAGTCATCCTCCAAGAATCACACCTGAAGGGTGGGTAAAAATAGTCTCGTCGGTGCCTCGGGTCCATCTGTCCGCTCCGTGTACGTCCCGCCCGGTGGTCCACCTCCAAATACCATCCAGCTCCACAAGCCTCAACCACGATTAGTGCTATCTGTCGTCTGCAACCAACACAATGTTTTGCGGGCAATGGCCATGCAGGGGTGAGTATACGATACTCAGTACGGACCCTGAGACCCCCAAAGGTCTCTCAGATTCCACGAAGGATAAACCACAAAGGAAAGGAACAAACACGAAGGATCAACCAACTCTACTTAGGTACATGCCCATACATATACCTAAGTCATCAATTCCAGTACAGCTCCAATTCTCAATCCCACGCACATCCCAGTCCACATAGGAGAGAAGTCAATCACACCAATGGTAATGATTGAATAGTCAAGACTCAGCTCGCACAAGTATACTTCTCACGAAGAGGGGCGGAGATGATTAGATGTAGCCTCTGAATCATCTCCTCTACTGAAGCCATGTAGGATCCAAGTATAGAAGTCATCATAGAAGAACCCATGTAGGATCCAAGTACAGTAACCATCACTGCCGAACCCATGTATGATCCAAGTACAGTCGTCATCACTACCGAACCCATGAAGGATCCAAGTACAGTCGTCCTCCCTGCCAAACCCACGTAGGATCCAAGTACAGTCGTCATCATCATCGCAGTTGCAGCCAGATCTAGGGTTCCCGCACACAGCGTCCTCAATTCTGGGTGGGTTTGATCCACGAGTAAAAAGGGGTCAATACATCAACTATCATGAAGTCTAGAGTTGATGTATCCTGAAGTTTCGTCTAGTCAAAAGGAACCCAACGTGACAGACGACTCGTCAAACAGACTCCCGATTTGAGAGATATTGGCTTTTTCGTTCCAGGGGCCCGGTTCGAAATATGCTCGTTCCAAACCCAGAAATTTACCAATGTTGTCCAAAACTCAGTTAGAGTATCGCAGAAGGACCGTCTCGTCGAAAGGGTCCCAGTGCCATAGACGACGCGTCAATCAGACGTGCGATCTTTAAGTTATTAATGTTTAAGTGAACAACGGGCCCATCCCATTTAACCCAGTGGGCTGATGGGTCGGTTTTACCCAGTTTGACGTGTCTGACCTGGCAGGGGTGTCGTACCGATCCGAAGGGAAACACAACTCGGCCCGAAGAGTGCGGCCCGACCCGAAGGGGCTTTCCCCGGCCGGAAGTGGCGTGGCCCGGCCCGATGGGGCGCGACCTGGCCCAGAGGGGCACGACCTGGCGTAACATGGCGTGGCCCAGCTCGGCCCATCCCGGCATGTCCCAGCTCAGCCCGGCCTGGGGTGGCCCGGCTGGGCACGGCTTGGCTGGGCGCGTGTCCCGGCTGGCTTGGGCTGATGGTCGAGCGGTCCGAGGGGGCGCGACCCCCCGGCTGTCCAAACCGGTGGCGCCACCCTTCCTAAACCGGCCGGCTAGGCCTCCCAGCCTTCTGGCACAAGCGGCCCACAAGGCGGGACGTGTATCTTCCGGCACGGCGCCCTCATGGCACCGCGGATCTGCTCTGCCCAGCTGGTTGACGGGCCGACCGGTTCTTCCACCGAAGCGGCCCGCAAAGTAGGCCGCGGTTTGCACTGCACAGCCAGCACGACGGCACCAGCTCCCTCCACCACGGCCTATGCTGGCCGCGGTTCCGCATCCCTAGCACGGCGTGATGGCGCCGTGCTTCTTCCGCCGTGGATCTCTTGGTCACGGCTTTTCTTAGCCTTTGTGACGACGTCCCTTGCGCCGCCGGCCTCTTCCGTGTTCCGCCTCCGATCGCTAATTCCAACAATAAACAGGATCAAACGGATGGTCGTCAGTCCGTGTTTGTTCGGACCGCACCCTCCACATTAAGAGATAGCTATAGGTCGGACAAACAATATTATACAACAACAAACCGAGGCAAAATTTTAATCCATTAAAAATTGAACATAACCCCTACCTTGATAGTTGATGTCGCACGTCAGGCGTCGTAGAAGAAGGTGTTGTGGGGAAAGAATTCGTAGATGTCGTCATAGTGCATCCGAGGAGGAAGCAGTGTTTCCTCACTTGTTGCAGAGAATAGAATGGTTGGCGCGTCGTCGTTCTTCGTGGAAGAGACGTCGTTCTTCATCGAGAGAGGTGTTCTCTTCTTCTCCACAGGAGTTCTCTCCCAATCTTCCTTAGCACAATGTAAAACCTCCCCAAAATAAAATAATAGGCTTACCCTATTATTTTATTATCACATGCAATTTAAAATTCAAATTCAAAACACTTCATTAATTAATTTATGTGGTTGAATTCATTAAATTAATGTGTTGGAAAGAGTTAAAGAGGGAGAGAGGAGGAGGTGAGAGGTCTCACATTTAAGAGGATTTAAAAAATTAATGAATGGGGGTTTTCGGGGTTTAATGGATGGTGAAAGGTTGGGGATCGTGTGGGCCCCACCTCTCATATATCCACTCATGGGAAGTTGGGTGGGTGTGGGCCCCACCAACAACTTCCCATGGGAGGAATTAACCTCCTTAGATATAAAATAAAATTGTACAAACAATTTTATTTACTTCATAATTAAACCCCAATAAATAACATCTCCTCCCGTGCAAACGCGACTACGGTAAAGGTCTCCTTATGCAATTACTGGCGTTGCGTGTTCATCAGTGCCCTCAGATTTCAATTCCGAGCATCGGTTCAAAAGATAGAAAAACCCGCTCGTTCGTTTACTAAACGTACCTGAGCTAAACTTCAGAAATTGATTTTAGAAACACCGGGCATTGGAATCAAGTTCCTTCAGATGCCACAGACTCGTAAATTTCCAAATTATTTAAGAAAAAATTTTCCTTAAAATTTCCATGTCCTTACAGAGAATATTGTTGTAGCATTTCAAGGTTCTCATCATAGCGGGGATCTTCCATGACCTTATTAATGCAACCAATATTCCAGGACATTATTATATTATAGTCATATACAATAATGAGAAATATATAATAAGTGTACATTCATGTAATAAAAGTATAAATAATTGGTTCTCAGGATAGAAACTCTAACAGAATCACCTCAGTAGAAGAAAGTTTATCATTATTATCCTAATTTTGGAAATGAGCTAGGAAACCTTTGTCTCACACTATCTATAGATGGAGTGAATCCTTTTGGTTTACAAATAATCACTCATAATATATGGCTGGTTATGTTGTAAAATTATAAATTTCCATTGTGGTTATACATAAAGTGAAAACACCCTACGTTTTATCTTATTATGTTAAGATCAAAGAAACTAGGTAATTATTTTGATGTTTTTTTACTCCATTCATCAACAAATTCACTTAAAACCTGTCATGGAAAGAAACTCTTTCTTTTGGGTACAGAGCTGAGGTGACGAAGGAGGTGCACACCATGAAGGATTACTTCATGGAATTCATGTGTGAGGAGTTCTGAGAGTTTGGGTAAAGAATTAGGCATGGAAATTGTTTTTATTGGGTTATTTATATGATGGGATTGGTTTGTGGGATAGGGTAGTGTACTAGGAGTACTATGAAGCTATGAATCGAGTAGATTTGGAGATCATGAAGCTAATGGACATGATTATGGGAGTGGGGAGAGGCCAATTATAAAGCTTTTATGAGGATAATGATTTGATGATGAAGCTGAACAACTACCCACCCCGCCAACAGTCAGATCTGGTGTTGGGGATGGGGCCATGCTAGGACCTGACCTCCCTGATCCTCCTCCACCAGGATCTCATTGGCGTCCTGGAAGTGATAGTGGATGCCACCTAGAACCACATCCTTAGAATCCTAGAAAACTTCTTCATCAACATTAAAAACACCTTTTACGTGCTTTATAATGGGATATATAAGAGTTTCATGCATTAAGCAGTGTTGAACAACGCCAGGCCTCGAAGAATGTCGACGTTCTTCCTGAACCCCTAGGCGGACAATGTGGTGGCACAACCCCACAAATTGGTGGGGTACACCAAAAATGGTCGAGTGTACCTTGACTTTACATGGATGCAGATGATGGAATTCACCCTGAAACATTACTGCGATGATGAGGACACTATCGAGGCCTTCTCAGACTGGGTCCAAAATAAGCTCGTCCACAAAACCGAGCATTAGTAGATCACACGCTCTCCCAATGATGTCCATATATTATTGTGTGGAAGAAAAAGTGTGTGAAATATTTGATATTTTTTCTTTGAATATTACCTATAAAATAATGGAAGATAAAGGTTGCTAAGATTCATGTGCGTTTCTTATCTGATTGATGTTGAAAGATTTTCAGTACCCTTCTTCAATACCTCGCTATCTGATCCTCTATGAATCCCAAAATAACCCTAATAAAAATGAGATCATAATGCTTGATACCCACGTGAATATTCACTTCCAAAGGTCACATTACTATTCAAAAAACACTGATAAAGGAGGACTTTTATCATCCCTAATAAACATTAATAAAAGGGTAGCATTTATTAGTGTTTTTAACGCTATTTAAGGTTTCACTTTATGAGTTTTTTTCTTAGAATTGGAAAAATCTCCACATTTAATAGCATGAAAAAATAATGTTAAATGGAATAATGAATAATACATATTTATATATTTTCAATACTAAAAAACAAGATTTTATCACCACTAAAAAAGTGTTGATAATTGAGCCGATATTAAAAGGGGGATCCCTTTTATCAGCGCTAAAAAAAGTACTGATAAATTTAGCACTGATAAAAGTTAAAAAATAGAAAAAAATTATTTAAATTGGAGGGTAGACCTACCCCTTTCAACAGCGCTTGACCCCCTTTCAATAGTGCCAGCCACTTGGATTTAAACCCGATACCTTCTCTCCTGCGCATCTGGACCTTTACCACTCATCTATCTTATTTTGTTCTCCATTTAATGATATATCTATTTATTTATATATATATCTAGTTATATTTATTTTTTTATTAATATAGATTTATATTAATATATATATATGTTAATTAATATATATATTTAGTTATATATATATATATATCTATTTATTTATATATATATTTAGTTATATTTTTTTCATATTTTTATTTGTATATTAATATATATTTATAAGATAAGTTTTAAATAAAATTATAAAATATGTTTTTGTGTGTGTTTATAAATAAATAACTAAATAAATACATATATACAACATACATACACAGGTATATATATATATGATATATATGTGTATGAATAAGTATAATTATACAAATATATATATTTAAATATTTATATATATATACATATATACATATATTATATATTAACATGTATATTCACAAGTTATAATATATAGATAATATATATCAGTTTTTTAATACATTCACACAATAATATATATATATATATATATATATGTATATATATATATACGCACACAAACAAAAACACACATTATATAGGTATATAAATATTCATATATTTGTATTTTAAATAAAATAGATATTTTTTTAGACAAGTCTTATATATTGATAAATATATTTTATATCTAAATAAGTTTAATTATTTATTTATATAATTAAATTTTTATGTGTGAATATATAAAAAATATGTATAACAGTATATTGTGAAAAATGAAAAATTTCAAAGTCATAATATCGATACGAATGTAATCTCTGGGAATAAATTCAATACCCATTCAAAAAGGGAAAAAGATCCCCTTAAACGAGGCTGAAATTCCATTGAATGTTAAAAATTTGGGTATCCCGACAAAAAAATTAGTTTTAGAGGCCTCATGGGCGTTTTTTGGCCTAAAACATGTGATAGAGGATTCCCCTATGTTACCAGTACATAGAGATCATCGAAGACTTTTATTTGATATGTGTTAAAGCTCAAATGGACATTCAGATAAAAAATTATGACTGTTTGATGTTTGAGTTACATTTTCAACTTATATTTAGATCTTTTATTTTTTTATTTTTAGTGTCCTCAAGTTATTATTAAATGATTATTAATTGATAATAATTAGTAAGTTATTAATTAATAATATTTTTTAAAATATTTTATAATCCATTTTCCCTAAATATCTTATATATTAAGTGTAAATGTCAATTTATACTTATATAAAACATATTTAAAAAAAATATATTATATTTATATCAATATAAATATATTTATATATTTATATATTTATATATTATTTTAAATGATTTATTTTTGAAATATATCATTTATCAGCACTAGTAAAAAAAGAAATGATAAAGGTCCCCCCCTTTATCAATCCTACTAAAAAAGCATTGATAAAGGGTGGCACCGAAAAAAATCGGTTTTTGTGGTAGTGTTTTAAATAATATTTATATTACAAGTATATATATGAAAATATAATTTATAAATATTATTTTCATAAATTTTAATAAAAAATCAATATTAATTTCATAATTTATATATAAAAATTATCAAATTTATATTAATCAATAAAAATGCTTAATAGTATATTTATATACATTAATTAAAAAATGTATATATAATTAATATAAATATGATATATTAATATTTTATGAAAATAATTATATAAATATATAAAGGAAATATTTTTATAGGTATCTGATCCATGATTGAATTTATATATCTATATTCATATTAAACAATTTAAAATATACCTACAAGTATCTATAGGTATATGTATGGATGTATATGTCTGTAGATGTCTGTTTATGTTTGTATGTGCATGTATGTATGTGTTGTATGTATGTATGCATGTGTTGTGTTGTATGTGTGTGTGTTATGTGTACATGTATGTTTACATGTGTATGTGTATGTATGTATGTGTGCTTATGTCTATGTGTAAAGATGTGTATGTATGTGTGTGCTTGTGTATGGATGTACATACATGTGTAATATGTGTATGTATATATGTGTATGTATATGTGTATGTATGTGTACATATGTTTATGTGGAAAGTGTATATGTTTATATAAACATACATATACACAAAACACACACATACAATCGCACTAATAAAGGCCTCATCTATTGCATTGTCCTTTTTGTATAACATCACACTACATCGACCTCCTGTACACAAAAAAACACACCACAACCTCCTATAAAAAAATATATAATTTAATTGAAAGAAAATTTACATCATGAGTAAAAAAACATTGCTATATAAATTTCAAACAATGTTTTGTATAATTACATTTGAAATTACTATCCACAAACAATTTAAAACATTAATGTTTGTCTTCAGAACTCGTGATCCCCTATGAAAAAGGTCTACCCATGGTATCTATTGCCAAACAAATCACCTCAACCATAGAAAAAGATTCCACCTATATAAGAAAAAAATCTTATTTTAGTAATATTATAAATATATAAATAAAACATTAATATGAATGAATATATTAAAAAATGTCAACTTTAAATAAAAAGAAACTTAGAGTTATATTAGTCGCATCGTGCATTGTATTGAGGTGCAGTTGATTTCTGCACATCACAAATGAGGTATGGATCATTTTCCTAAAGAATAAATAAATTCAAATGTGTTTCCTTGGTTTTGAGTATGTCACTTGTTAATTTTAGTGAAATTAATGTCAATTTTAAATAAAGAAACACTTAGAGCTATACAGGTCACACAGTGTGTGGGATTGAGGTTTGGCTGATTCTTATATGTCACAAATTACTTAAGGATAATTGTACAAACATATCAAAATAATCTGACTGTGTTTTCTTGGTTTTTAGTATGGAATTTGTGTTTTCTACTAAAATGTCATTTCAAACTAAAAACATGCACATTGAGGTGAGACTACTTCGTACATGTCCAAATGACTTATGAATTGATTTTCTAAATTATCAAGACAATCAGAGCGCATTTTCTTGGTTTTCAGTGAGTGACACGTGTTTTGAACTAAAATGTCAATTTTAAACTCATAACGGGAACCTTGATTCATATCTATCACACCATGCATCAAACTGAGGTGCGGGTGATTCCTACACAACAAAACGGCTCATGAAATATTGAATTAAATTATCAAAACAATCCTAATGTGTTTTCTTGGTTTTCAGTACATCACTTGTTCCTTTTGCTAAAATTAATATCAATTTAAAATAAAAAAGCTCAATTGGAGCCATACTGATCATACCATGCATCAGATTGAGGTGTGGTTGATTCGAACACATAAAAATGACTTATGGATCATTTTACTAAAGTATGAAAACAATCCAAATGCCTTTTCTCAGTTTTGATTAGGTCAGTTTTCCTTTTTACTGAAATTGATGTCAATTTTAAATAAAAAGATACACTTTGAGTCATACATGCCACACCATGTTTCAGATTAAGGTGCAGATGATTCCTACACATCTCAAATGACCGATGGATCATTTTAATAAAGTATAAAAACAATATGAGTGTGTTTTCTTAATTTTGAGTAGGTTAGTTGTCTTTTTTACTAAGATTGATGTCAATGTTAAATAAAAAGACTATGTTGGAGTCATACCAGCCACACTATACATTTGATTGAGGTTTGATTGATTCTTATATGTCCCAAACATTACCAAAAAATTGGGTTTCTTTTACACCACACCTTTACTATGATAAAAAAAGCGCTGATAAAGGGGGCGCCTTTATCAGTGATAAAAAAAGCACTGATAAAGGGTAATTTTAACAGTGCAAAAAAATAACTGCTAAAAGTGCCCCTTTATTAGAACTTTTTTTAGAACTCATAAAGGCACCCCCTTTATCAGCGCTTTTTTTAGCACTGTTAAAGGGGCCCCCTTTATCAGGGCTTTTTTTACTAGCGCTAATGGGGGGTTCTTTATCAGTGCTTTTTTCCCTAGCACTGATAAATTGTATATTTCAAAAAAATTATATTTATTTAAAAAGTACATTGATATTTAAATATATAAGTATATTTATATTGATATAAATAGAGTATATGTTTTTTAAATATGTTTTAGATAAGTATAAATAAACATTTTCACTTAATATATAAGATATATAGTGAAAATGACTTATAAAATATATTAAAAAATTATTAATTAATAAACTGATAATTATCATCAACTAATAATCATTTAATAACAATTGAAGATATAAACAATAAAAAAATAAATAAAATATCTAAAATAATTTGAAAACGCTACTCAAACTTCAAATGATCATAACTTTTGATTTGGGAGTCTGATTGAGCTCTACAAAACATAAAATCGAATCCTACGACGAGATCTACACGATGGTGACATAAAGGAGTATTTTTTTCGCATTTTTCAAGGACAAAAATGTCCCAAAAGTGCTTAAAAACACATTTTTTTTTCCAGATACCCAAATTTTTTAACATTCAATAGAATTTCAGTCTCGTTTAAGGGGATATTGTTTCCTTTTTTTCAGTGGGGAATGGATTTATTTCACAAATTACATTGATATTAATATTATGGATTTTACATTTTATCATTTTTAATAATCTACTGTTATTTATAATAAAATATATAACAATATATACATATTTTTTTATATATTCACACATAAAAATTTAATTTTAAAAATAAATAATTAAACATATTTACATATAAAATATATTTCTCAATATATAAGCCTTATATAAATAAAAAACTAATATCCATTTTATTTAAAATACAAATATATGAATATTTATATACCTATATAATGTGTACATGTATATATATATATTTGTGGGCGTCTGTATTGAAAAAGTGATATATATTATCTATATATTCTAAAAATATGTATATACATACTAATATATAATATTTGTAAATATATATAAATATGTATAATTATACTTACAGATACATATATAATATATATATGTGTCTGTGTGTGTGTGTGTATGTGTGTGTGTGTATATTGTATCTGTGTATTTATTTATTTATAAACACACACAAAAATGCATATTTTATAAATATATTTGAAACTGATCTTATAAATATATATTAATATACGAATAAATATATTAATATATAAATATAACTATATAACTATATATATATTAATATATATATATATTATAATATACAAATATATATATATATTAATATAAATAAATAAATATATATATATATATTAATATAATTATATATATGTTAATATAAATATATATTAATATATGAGTAAATATAACTATATATATATATATATAAACATATTATTAAATGGAGAGAAAAGAAATATGGTGCAGTGGTAAAGCTTTAGGCGCGCATGCAAGAGGTTTTCAGTTCAAATCCAGGGGAATTAGGGCACGTGTGTGGGTGGAAATGGGGATAAGCGCTGTAAAATGGTGAGGTGGGGTGGCTATTGGGGCATGCGGGCTAGGGCGGGGGACGGGGGCGTTGTTGAACGGGGCTTCAAGCACTGTTGAAGCTCCTCCCTGAATTGTAGAATTGTTTTTTATTTTTTTAATGTTTTTTAACTTTTATCCTAAGTTTTAAAAAGGTGCCGATAAAAGTGGTATTTTTTTAGCACTGATAAAGGACCCATTTATCAACGCTTTTTTCGTGCTGATAAAATGGGTCTTTATTAGGGAATCAATTAATTTCACTTGTTTTAGCACTGTAAATGGGATTTTCTTGTTCTTTTAAAAGCTATATTTGTAGTAGTGAAATGAATCATGCATCATTTTCCTAAAGTATAAAGACAACCCAAATCTGTTTTCCTAGTTTTTAGTACTATAATTGTTACTTTTGGTAAAATTAATGTCAATTTTAAATAAAAAGACACACTTGGAGTCATACTGGTCACAAAATGCATTTAATTGAGGTGGAGTCGATTCCTACAAATCAAAAATGACATATGAATCATTTTCTTAAAGTATCAAAACAAATTGAATTCATTTTTTTGGATTTGAGTAGGTTATTTATCATTTTTACTAAAATTAATGTCAAATTTTAATAAAATAGATCCACTTGGAGTCACACCAGTAATACCATGCCTCATATTGAGGCGAGGATAATTCCTATACATTCCAAATGAATCATAGTTCATTGGACTAAAGTATCAAAATAATCCGAATGCATTTTCTCAGTTTTCATTAGGTCACTGGTTCGTTTTTCTAAAATTGATGTCAATTTTAAATAAAAAGACTCACTTGGAGTCATACCAGTCACATCATGTGTCATATTGAGGTGTGGATGAGTCCTACACATCTAAAATGACTCATGGATCATTTTACTAAATTATTAAAACAATATGAATGTTTTTTCTTAGTCTTGAGTAAGTAAGTTTTCCTTTTTACTAAAATGGATGTAAATTTTTAAAAAAAAAGATGCACTTGGTGTCATACCGGTCACACTGTGCCTTAGATTGAAGTTCAGATGATTTCTACACATCTAAAATGACCCATGTACTATTTCCCTAATGTATCAAAACTATAGAAATGTGTTTGATTATTTTCCAGTCTGTCACTTGTTTCTTTTTACTAAAATTGATGTCAATTTTAAATAAAAATACACTTTTTGAGTCATATTGGTCACACCGTGCATCAGATTTAAGTGATACTGATTCCTACACTTCCCAAGTGACTCATGGATCTTTTTTATAAAGTATCAAAATAATCGGAATAAATTTTCTTAGTTTGTAGTATGTCACTTGTATTTTTTAAAAAAAATTCATTTTAAACTGGAAACACACACATTGATTCATACGAGTGACATCATGTATCATTTCGACATGAGAATAATTCTTACGTGTCAACAATTATTTATGAATATATTTCCTAAATTATCAATACAATTTTAGTGAATTTTGTTAGTTTGAGTGAGTCATAAATTTTGAAGTAAAATGTCGATTTTAAACTCATCACAGATACTCTGAGTCACAATGGAAACACCGTGCATTAGATTGAGGTGTGGATGATTCCTACATATGTTAAATGAATTATGGATAGTTTTACTAAAGTATAAAAACAATATGAATGTATTTTTTTGGATTTGAGTATGTCTGTTGTCTATTTTACTAAAATCAATGTGAATTTTAAATAAAAATATGAATCTGGAGTCATACCGGTCACAACCTATGTCGGATTGAGGTGCTGATGATTTTTACATGTCCCAAAGTCTCGAAAAAATTATAACTACGGATGTTACCATAATTAATAGTTTCTTTATCTGTCAAACTGCAAACATTGCATATTGATTTGAGTAAGGTTTTTCGGCTAAGAACATCGAATCAATCTGCAACATTGGAAGTTCGACAATGAATAGAAATGGAAATCATGGTAGAATTGGAAGAAGGAAACACCTTATCTCTTCCCAAAAGATCTATTAAAACAAATAAATATGTATTAGATAAATATTAAATGGAAAATAACATAAAAATTATTGATAAAATGATGAAAAAATTAATTAAAAAGTAATAGAAATTCACATTTTCATGATGCTTGTATACATTATTGATCCATAAATATGAATGGAATCCATCAGTATATGAAAAAAATTCTTATGTGACTAATACTAAAAGTAATTAAATTAAACATAAATATGAAACAATCCACTACTTCTATGGTAGTCACATCTTCATGCTATGTGCGTACATTCTTCTATCAGGTATGATGCCTATTCATTTCTAAGAAAATATTTCTTTTTATGAATATGAGTTTTTTTGAAAATCATAATAGTACTGGGAAGATATAAATACATATAGGATTAATAAATATTTTAAATAAAATAGTAATTAAGTTTGAAAATACCTCTTCGGGGATTCCAGTTTGTTCATGGAATATAATCACTCTCATAAATTTATAAACATAATAAACGTAATCTTTTCCATTTGTTTGTTTCAAACATTGTAGAAAAATTGAAGAGAATAAGTAATTTTTTTATATGTGTTTGGATGGTGAAATATTATTACAAATACCCTGATACTTTTCCAGTTGTAGAACTTTTCAAGGTCCTTGTACTTAGCCCCTGGCCTTATTTATTGTTTTTCTCGACATTGATGCATCACCCTATCAAAACAGAATCCTCATTAAAAGATAATATAAATTATATAACTTTATGTTTAGTTCTAAAATATCAGATGTAGTGTATTACAAATTGAGAAATTCCATCATGTGTGGTTTGTTTGTTGGGTATCCATGTAGTGAATTTTGGAAATAATCTTTAGAGTATACAAATTGACCAAAATGAGCATCCAAAGTTGTCTAAATACACAAAAAGGAAGAAGTAATGAAATAAATGAAAATATATTTTATATGATTAAATTTTAAAGTTTTACCCCTATAATTTTGGTATAAAGAAGATTCTATCATCCAAAATTTTTATTTCAAACAATTTGACCAGGCCTACCGATATTTCATCCTTTTTTTGGATTTTATTTTTGTTTGTTCTGTAGAGGTGGTATGAGGAATAATGATTTCATTTTTTTCATGGGGAAATCCCTTTAATTGTTTTTTATATATACTTCTACAAAAAATATGAAATTTATTTAGTCATAATTTACATAGTATATCAGATTTTGGAAAATAAAATCATGAAAACATACCTCATGTATACATTTACAGCTGAGGATCCAATCCAATCGTAGTCTAGGATTTAATTTACATTTTCAACACCAATGTACTATTCACATTCCTCTCCATACATATTTTCTTTAAAACCAACTATGTGACTACCACCATTTCTTAACTTTGAATCCACATGAACCTTCAGTGTTAGTAAATGTGGATATAGAATGGGCAGAGTAAAGGTAATTTTGGAAGATATTTTCAATCAGTTTGCCGGTCCTTTAGATGGTTTTGATTTAGTATTTCATTTATTCGCCTTACATTTGTCCATATTTAATAACATTCATTGATCCAGACCTTTTTCACTAATTTTTATAGGTTGATCTTGATAAATAAATTGGAAATGAATACCTCCTTATCAACATGTATGTTTAAAATATGTGATGATTGTTCTAATAGCTTAGTTTATCATATGAATATCATCATCATCAAGTGGAACAGATATCTTAGTGCTCGGCTCATAAGCTATTCTTATCACCATTCTCACATGACCTATTGAAAGTGGTCTGTTGTGTAGATTATCATCATGGATATTGAACATCATAGCTCATGCTACAAGGTGATGGGTGGGTGTTGATAGATATAAATAAAAATAATTTTTACACTATAGAATATCATTACAGGAAAGGTATCAATTTCTTCAAGATTCACATTTCAGAGAAATAATTATTAGAATATCTATTACCATGACTACAATAAATCTTTGAGGGGAATGGATCACCTCAAAGATGGTGGTGGTGGAGAGAGATCTTTATATAATGGTTATTCTTGAGTTTTTTCTTCTCTTTTATTCCCCCATAAAATTTTCTAGCAACTCTCTATACCATTGGAATTGTTCTTCAAGGGTAGTTAGTCTTTATTTCATCTTTTTATTTCTTTATATTTATCTTTCTCTTATTTTTTTCTTAAAATATGTTCAGGGTGTCACCCCAACACCTGACCTCTGACGTGACCATACTTTTTTGGCTACTTCAAGGCCATAGTTAGTAGGTGTTCATCCAGTACAGGTGTTGCTAATTCCTATGACCATGTCAGATAGAAAATAGAGGAAAATAAGTAATCATTGTTATGTAATAGCGATTTAAAACAATTTGTTTTATTATTTTATACTATAAATTGTGGAATAATGTAAGTACTAATATTTATTGGATGCAATTTCATATCCATGGGGAATTGTTTCATTAATTTTAATCTAGGATAGTTGATTGTTTAAATTGTAGAGGGGAAACTCCAATTTTTATTGATGAAAGAGGTGAATCAAGTAGATTAATAGGAAGATTTTCATTTCTTCATCACCACTAATTAATATTATAGAGAATTAAAAATAAAATTGGTTGAAGAAAAAGGTATGATGTACTTGATTAATGTAAAATCCAAAAGTAATACTATGGAAAGTCATGAGAATATAGAAGAAGAATAAAGATTCACTACAATGGAACTACTTTCAAAGGATTCCTTTACTAAATTACTTCTCTAAATTTTGGTTCCACCCAAGTTAGATCTATGGAAATTCTTGAAAAACATAAGGTTCACATTATTAGAAATTGGATAAAAGAGAATATAGATCTTTGAGTTTAATTTAGTTTCATTGGGGGAGTAATCATGTGAGGGTATGACTCATGGGGATTATAACCTAATACAATTATGATTTTTTATGTTGTGTTTGGTTTGATAGGGGGTATAACCCAATGAATATATGAGTTTGAGTTTTAGAGGGAATATATCCTGGTGGGGGTGATATGGTTTTTATACTCAAAAGGAATATAACCCTCTCATTCTCCCTTATTTTTATTTTGAGGTGTCTATGAGGTATTTATAGGAAAACATAGATAAATTATTTATGAAATAGATGACCATGTGGAAAAGAGGCTGTCGTGTAGGACATGCATGATCATAAAGTATTCTGACATCCAAATTGGGATATTTCAGATGTGTAGGGTGTCAATATTGGATACCCATATAAAAAATGTTCTCTATGGAGGGTTACACCCTTTGATGATTGACCGATTTGGGAATGGGGGAACCACTTCATGGAAATAAACCATAACATCCCATTATTTTATAATTTCAACATTAATTAATTTCATAATTAATCCAAACATTCCTATTTCTAAAAACTCATAGGGTACTCCCAACACATCAAAACCACAAAAAACACCTATAGGAGGTCTTAGACACACCCCAAGCACCATTTTAGTTATAAGACCTAACAAACAACAATGATTTGATCACAAATTTAATTTAATTTTGGATAAAAAACTTGAAAACAAACAAAAAAAAGCATAACTTCTTCGAAACAACATGCTACAACATGTATACATCATCTCAAGTCCTCCTTTACATAACCTGAGAAAAATACCCATTGAATGGGATGATTTCCTCCATGATTTTCTGAAATCATAAAAAAACCTAACCAAAATATAACTAGAAACAAAAAAAATTATGGTGATAATGAGTGATGAGATCTCAAAGGCCTTACCTTTAAAGGGGTGACGATGATGGGAGTAACAACAGTAGGGAGTGACACCAGTGGGGAGGGATGGCAGTAGTGCAGGGAGCGATGGTGGTAGGAGAGATGATAACAAGGTAGGGAGAAACGATTATGATAATGGAGAATGAGAAGGAGAAGATGAGGTAGGGAGAGATGAAAATAGAGTAGGGAGAAAGGGTGGCAGGGTAGAGAGTTAGTTCCGCAAAAGCTTTGATGGTATGGTGAAAGGATACTGTTAAGGTTATTTTTATAACATCAGGGTAAAACTTTTATCAGTGATTTTAAAAAAATCACTGATAAAGGTATGCTTTATCATCAATAAAATAGAAACCACTGATAAAACCTACCTTTATCATCACTTTTTTAGTGTTGATAATGATACACCTTTATCAATGTAATGTCCCAAGTATTCTCATTGGATTGAGTGGGAAATGAGACATTACTAAAATTTAAGTGACATCCCTAAGATTCCAAATGCTGACAATAAATGCTGAAGGGTTTAAATACAAGTGGGAGAAGATTTTCCATTTAAGAATAAGGAAGACTGAATAAACAATCAAACCCCAACAAACCACTCTATGATGCATGAATAATAAAAGTCAACCCAACAATCCATTATTCAAAAACATGTTAAAACCAAGTACCATAATGAAAGATTACCCAGTCAAATAGAAGAGAAGAAGATAACTAATAAAAATAAAATACTATAAATATACTCCATGCTCCAAAAGCTTAACGCTCCAATATCACCAAACATCCCAAGTATCATGAGGTAGTAATAAAGACATGTGATACTTTACCTTTTCCCATGTCCCAGAAGATGGAATCTGCAAAAGCACCAAAGTGCCAAAGTAGGGGTGAGTATAAAACTCAATAGGTTTTCCCCAATGACTTCCCTACTCATTCCACTAGGATAGAAAAGTTAGAAATAATTATATACAACAATTTATATAAAAACAAGTTCCTAAATTGTTCATAAAAAATATAATCAACTTCAAAAAAAGTTTATAACTAAATATAAACAAGTTCCATGTTATCCAATTTTCTAGATAAACTATTTTTCATGGAAAAAACAAAACAAAGCTTTAAATCCATTACACAATATCCATTTTGGCATAACCATTCCATTTCACTTATCCATACATCCAACCATGCATGTAACCTGGACCACTCTATACTCATGAGTGGTGAGTCAACCTTTCACTAAGTCATCACCTAGTGAACCATTTGTTGGGGGAGAGACCTAACGCTTATCCATCCTGCTAATGATGGGGGAGACTCTTGACCCTTATCAACCCTGCATGCACATAAACACATCCAATATTTATGTAAAAACCAATTTCAAAACAACATTTCACCCTTTTCAATAAAATTGTTCTTTTATTGAAACCCATTAAACAAAACAATTCCAATCAACCATTCCATTTCAATAAAATCAATATATTTATTGAAAACATTTTGATAAAATCTATTTACCATAATTTCAGAAAAATACCAATTTTGAAATCAACATTTTAAAATCAATAACCAAATTTCATTCCATAAAACACCAAATTTCCACAATTTTCCAAACCATCACTAAAGAGGGTTTCCAAAAATCAATTCAAAATAATTCAATAATAAATTTCAATCAAAGAAACCAATTTGAAAATAAGATCAATAGTTCTAATAAGAGGAGTCGAGAGAGAAGCCACCTACCTCGATATTTTTGGAGAACATGATAAACGAATGAAGAAAGCCAATGAAACCAGGTAAATCTACATGAATCCACCATATATCTCTTCACCTAACATGAAAAAAGACATATCTATTCATATTTTTCATCCCAAATCTTATATCTACCCACAATTGGTGTATATTTAAGAAACTGAGAACAGGAACGAATTAGATCTAACAAAATGTGGCAAGAATGATGAAGACCGAGCACTTACCATGATGAATCGTCTTATAATCACAAAAAGAAGCATCCAGATCGCCTCTGAAGTAATGGGAGAACCTTATTTGGCCTTTTAAGAAGAAAAAATACCATGTTAGATCTATTTTGGGGGAAAACAAGTAGGTGAAAGTGATAGCCAAGTTGGATCCACTTTTTAAGGAGGTGATTTTGACCAGCAAACGGTTTAGTTGCACGGTTATACAAACTGTGCACAAGCTACTGCCCTAATGTAAAGACCCATAAATTTCAAGGAACTTATTTTTCTTAAATTCTGTTGGATTTTACGAGTACCCAGTTTTTGACGGAACCTGATTCCGAGACCCGGTGTGTCCGGAATCAATTTCCAAAGTTTAGCTCTGGTATGTTTAGTGAACGAACGAGCGGGTTTTTATATCTTTTGAACTGGTGCTCAGAATTGAAATCTAAGGGCACCGATGGAACTGTAGCACCGGTAATTGCTTAAGAGGACCTTTATCGAAGATGCGTCTGCTCGGGAGGAGTTGTTAAAAAAATGTGGATTAAATGAAAAGTTAAATAAAACTGTGTTACAATTTTATTTCTTTTTCTAAACTGGTTTTAATATACATGGGGAAGTTGGGGTGGGACCAAAAGTTTCTAACTGCTCATGTTAGGATATTTTTGAGGTGGGTCCACACAATCCCCAACCATTCACATTCCCTAACCCCTTAACTCCCCCCTTTAAACTTTCTAACCCCCATTTTTTATGTAACTCTTCCACTTCCAATTTAATTTTCCAACCTACCTCTTAATTAAATTAAACAACTCAACATTTAATTAATTAAGAGGATTTGAATTTTGTAATTTTTAAATGCATGGAAAAATAATAAAATAAAGAGATGCCTTATTTTATTTGGTTAGTTTGGTTGTGTGAGGGAATTTGGGAGAGAGTTCTATTCTCTTTTGAAGAACTTCATCATCAACGAAGAATGCCAACTCTCCGACGAAGAACGTCGACCCGACGAACCAATTTCTTCATCCTATTCTTCCTCCAGGACAATGGAGGAGACACCGACGACGACAGAAATGACGCCATTGTCCGCGGTGCTTGAAAACCGTGAACTTCCTTCGAGGTAGGGGTTATCATCGATCAAAGTTTTATTTGTCAACCTTCGTTGATTAAATATTTGGCCACTTGTTATCATCATAATAGGAGGAGATAAGAAAACACAAACACGGCTGTTCCACCTCCCCTTATCTTGTTAATATTCGTTGATCATTGTGGAGAAGGCTGCGCGGTGCCGTTGCACCACGCAGGAACGAAGAGGACCGCGGCCGGAGCAGGCCACGACGATGGTGTGCGGCGCCGTCGCACCACGCCGATGAGGACAAAGGAGGCCATGGCCAGGAGCGGGTCGTGGCACTGGCGTGCCCTGCCGGTCGGACAGAAGCTGCGGCCTAAGGCCGCGGAGGTCTTCAAAGGGGCGGACGGCAGAGCCGGCCGCCGACACCACCTGGAGGCGGGACCCAAAGGGGTCCCGCGGTTATACAAGGCGGGCCATTACGGCCAACCGTTCGAAGTGAACTGGGGGGTCGTAACCCCACGACAGCAATTAGGGCGGACCCCACAGTGTCTGTTGTTTCGGAAACAAGGGGGTGGCACCCCCTTTCGCACCCCGCTCGCACGACAGTCGAGCCGCGGCCGGGCCGCCAGCGCCGGGTCTGGCCGCCAGCATCGTTCTGGGCCGCACCAGTAGGGTCGGGCCATGCCAAATCGGGCTGGACCCGGACTCGGGTTGGGTCGACCAGGTTTGGGCCGACCCAGGGGGTATTGGACCGGGTCGGACTGGGCCCAAACCCCCTATTTTCGGACCAGGTTCATTCAAACGCACATATCATGGGCTAAGGACCTCAGATCGACGCACCTTCAGTTCCATAGGGATCCTTGGATTGAGGCAGTCATTTCGGTATATTACAATCGAGTTTTTGGTGAATTTTGTGTATGGACGGGTTGGTTCGAACTCGAAACCATCCGGGCCCTTAGAGAGGAAACACTTATAACATAAGGACCAGACGTCTGATTGACGTACCGTCAATTACGTTTAATTCCTCTTAGTGAGAAGGTTCTTTTGGCTTACTCCACTCGAGGTTTGGATGAAGCTGGAGCATGGTCCGGTTGGTTTTAGCTTAAAAACTAACCGGGCCCCCGGGATGGAAAAGCCAATAACTCTCAGACTGGGCATCCGATTGACACGTCATCTGTCGCGTTGAGTTCCTATTGATGAGACGAAACATTTTGATACATCAACTCTGGACTTTGTGACAGTTTATGTATCGACCCTCTTGGCTCGTGGAGCGGACCCTCCCGGAATTGAGCATGCTGTGTGCGGGAACCTTAGAGCTTACTGCGACTGTGACGATGATGAAGACTGTACATGGATCCTACGTGGGTTCGGCAGTGAGGACGACTGTACTTTTATCCTTCCTGGGTTCGACAGAAATGACGACTGTACTTGGATCCTACGTGGGTTTGGTAACGATGGTTACTGTACATGGATCCTACGTGGGTTCGGCAGCGACGACTTCTGTACTTGGATCCAACGTGGGTTCGGTAGGAGAGATGATTCAGAGGCTACATCAATCATATCCACCCCTCTTTGTGAGTAGTATAACTATGTGAGCTGAGTCTTGACTTTCAATCATTATCATTGATGTGATTGACTTGCCTTCCTGTGTGGATTGGGATATACTTTCTTGTGTGGATTGGGTTGTGATTTCCTGTGTGGACTGGGTTGTACTTAGGCTTGTGAGTTGGAGCCGAACTGGAATTGATGACTTAGGTATATGTATGGGCATATACCTAAGTAGAGTTTTTTGATACTTCGTGTTATTTGTCTTCACTTTGTGGTACATCCTTTGTGGATTCTGGGAGACCTTAGGGAGTCTCGGGGTCCATACTGAGTATCGTATACTCACCCCTACACGGGCTATGCCCACACTACGTTGTGTTGGTTGTAGACGACAGACAACGCTGATCGTAGTTGACGCCTGTGGATCGGGATGGTATCCAGAGGTGGACTATCATGCGGGATGTACACAGAGCGGACAGACGGATTCAGGGATCTAAGGAGACCATCTGTACCCACCCTTCAGGTGGGATTCCCGGAGGACTTCTCGGTAGATGCTGCTTTACTTTTTAGCTGTTGTACATCACTTTTCTCAGTTGTACTCTACTTTTAGCTGAGTTTGTATACTGTCCCATTTAATTTTCAGGACTTACTTTTGTACTCATTTTACTTAGTTTTTACTTCAGCTTGCAGACTGTGTTGTGTTTGTTTTCTTATATAAATGCAGTGCCTTCCCTTTTATCAGGATTTACGCCTTTGGTGCTAGTCGCTATCCCCTGGCCTATGGAAGAAGGGATTGGGGTAGTCACGTCACGTGCCCCGAGGACGGTTCATGGCAAATTGGTATCAGAGGAGTCAGTTCTATCGCATAACTTAGGAATCTGATAATTTCTTCCCGTGAAGAAATAATGTTAAGGGTATTGAGTGTGGTTATCAGTCCAGGGAGTCCAGTTTTTGTGCAGCGGCCAACGTATCAATACACCAGGACCCTGACTTCTGATTTCTGCCTCAGTGCATGAAAATATTGATTGAATGTGTGTTTCAAATGTTTTCTTTGTGATTACTTTGTGTCAGATCACCAGGTATACTGTATTAACCATGGCACACCTATTTGTTTTCAGGATGGCCCCGTGACGGTAGCCAGCTAGGGTTCCGAGCTTTGTGCAAGATGGCAGCCCACCGAGCGATGAGGCCTCGGTGCAGGGTCCCATTACAGCTGAGGCACCGGCGGTACCACTACCCGCTGAGCCACCGATGCCACCAGCCCCAGCAGGTGAGAGTGCACGTCGCCTGAGTGCACTGCACGAGTTTCAGCATCAGAGGCCGCCCAGGTTCCACAGAGAGACAGAGCCTTAGGCAGCCGAGGATTGGCTGGAGGCTGTTTTCCGAGTCTTCAGATTAGTAGGGACACCAGCTGATCTCATGGTGATCTTTGCGGCGAGTCTCCTGAACACAACTGTAGGTAGATAGTGGAGCCTGATGCTCCAGGTGCACGACGAGGAATCTCTACTTTGGATGGACTTAAGGATCCTCTTCCGCTCGGAGTTCGTTCCAGCCACCTTCTGTGTGGTGCGCATCCAGGAGTTACTACAGCTGTGGCAGGGCAACATGATAGTAGCCCAGTACTCAGTGAGATTTAATGATCTCTCGCGCTACTCCACGGACATGGTACAAGACCCATTCATCCGGGCATGAACCTTAGAGCAGGGACTAAGGCATTAGATTAGGGCATCAATGATCTCCCTCAGCATTCCGACACAGGCAGTAGTACTAAAGAGAACCTTTCTTGTGGAGAGCTTTCTTACTGAGCCTACACCTGCAGTGAGACCTACTGTAGGGCGGCACGTAGCGGAGTCTTCTATATCCAGCAGTAGACAGATGTCACAAAGGTCTAAGCAGACCGGACTATCAGGTGGGCGACCTCAGGATACTGGTTCGAAGGCGTGGGGCAGATGCAGTAGGGCCAGTCATACGATAGGCAGACAATACCAAGCTTGTGGTGGGCAGAGCCACATGGCTCGTCACTGCCCAACCGACCATGTAGTGAAGCAGGAGATGGTTGAGGGACCACCCAGGCAGAGGCAGAGGTTCGACCATGGCGGTCTTCAGGGAGTAGACGAATGAGGAAGAGGATCTGGCCGAGCAGTAGGAGGTGGACGACGCTTTAGGTCTCTACAACCACCACCACCAGGAGGTCCACCCCGACCACAGGGAGCTGGCGGACAGAGGCAGGCTCAGCTTCAGGCAGTGGAGGCCTATGACCACGGCACACCTGAGATGATTTTAGGTACTATCTGTGTCTACTCCACCCTTTCTGCAGTTCTTATAGACACCGGAGTAAGTCATTCTTTCATTTCCACTACCCTTGTTTGGAGCTCGGAGATTCCGACGGAGCCGTTGGCTCGATTCTTATGGCTAGAGACTCCTACGAGAGCAGACTCGACTATTACGCACTGGTGCCAGAAGTGTGAGCTTACTCTAGGAGGTGAGAGCTTCGTCTGGGATTTTTTTTGTAGCGGCGTCAAGGCCTTATGACGTCATATTGGGTATAGATTGGTTATCTAAGGTCCATGCTCAGATTAACTGTATTAGGTGAAAGGTTCGGTGTGTCCGCACTGATGGGAGCAGGATTACCTTCACCGACAAGAAGAGAGACTTTGCAGCACAGGTTGGACACAGCTGATCACTCATCAGTTGGCTACTCTCATCCTGGGAGCAGTTGATGTGAGGAGTCTGAGTTTTCCTATTGTGGTGGATCAGTATGCAGACGTTTTTCCTGACAAGGTTCCAGGACTACCTCCTCGCAGAGAGGTAGACTTCTATATTGACCTGTACCCTAGGACAGCCCCAATTTCTACTCTAGCATATCGGATGGATCACATTGAGCTTCGAGGGCTATGGGTACAGTTGGAGGACTTGAAGCGCAAGGGATTCATACGACCCTATGTTTCACCCTGGGCTTCCCCGATTTTGTTTTCCAAGAAGGCGGATGGGAGCTTGCGATTGTGTGTCGAATACCGTCGCTTGAACCAGGTGACTGTAAAGAACAAGTATCCACTTCCAAGTATAGATGATCTCTTCGATCAGCTGAAGGGAGCACGCTGGTTCTCGAAGATAGACCTCAGGTCAGGCTATCATCAGCTCAGAGTTCGAGACGAGGATGTGCAAAAGACGGACTTCAGGTGTCTGTATGGCCACTATGTGTTCTTGGTTATGCCGTTTGGCGTAACCAACGCTCCAGCAGTGGTCATGAGTCTCATGAACAGGATCTTCCAACCTTACCTCGATCGATTTGTCGTAGTCTTCATCAACGACATACTGATATACCCGACTACTAAGGAGGAGCACGCCTACCACTTGCGGGTTGTATTGGATACACTCCGAGAGCACCAGCTTTATGGTAATCTCTCGAAGTGTCAGTTCTGGATTCGATAGGACCACTTATTGGGGAACGTCATTTCTGAGGCGGGAGTTGTGGTGGCTCCTGCGAAGATCTAGGTAGTACTAGCTTGGGAGCCACCTAGGTGCATGATAGAGGCGCGAATATTCCTAGGTCTAGCATGGTACTATCGGATATTTGTTCTAGACTTCTCCAGAATTGCAGCACCGCTGTCAGCTTTGACGAAGAATGGGAAACCCTTCGTGTGGTTAGATAGATGTCAGCAGAGATTCCAGGAGCTGAGGTAGAGGTTGACCAGTGCACCCATCTTGAGGCTACCGGAGGAGGGCGTAGGGTATGTAGTTTACTGCGATGCATCAGGGACTGGACTCGGGTGTGTCCTGATGCAAGAGTGGGCAATGATCGCATGTGGTTCATGACAGCTGAGGCAGCACGATCAAAACTACGCTACCCAAGACCTGGAGTTAGAAGTAGTGGTCTTCGCCTTGAAGATGCGGCGACACTATCTGATGGGAAAGCGCTTTACAGTCAAATCTAACCACCAGAGCCTTAGGTATATCTTCTTGAAGAAGGACCTGAACCTGAGACAGTGGCGATGGCTCGAGTTCCTCTTGGACTATGACTTTGAGATAGTCTATACTCCTAGGAAGGGGAACATAGTAGCTGATACTCTCAGCAAGAGGTCAGGCATTCAGCTACTTGGAGAGGTGACAGAGAAGTTATCTGCTTTGTAGATATCCTTTGTGGATAGAGATGGGGCATCCTTTCTACAGTCGCTCACAGTTAATCCTTCACTACTTTAGCGGGTCAGGGAGGCACAACGTGGGGACGTTGACTATGAGGCGTGACGTTCTCAAATATCCTTAGGGCTGACACTCGATGGATTTTCTGTAGGAGGAGAGCACGCCATCCTCTTTAGGGGACGTACCATGGTACCAGTTGCATTACAGGGGAAGGTGTTGAGGGAGTTTCACACTTCCCCTTTGGTGGTACATCCATGTGTAGCGAATATGTACCCGGATCTCAGACGATAGCACTCGTGGTCAGGTATGAAGATGGTTGTGGCAGAGTTCGTTTCACGGTGCCTCACTTTCCAGCAGGTAAAGGCGGAGCACCAGGTACCAACAGAATTGGTATAACCCATATAGGTCCTGAAGTGGAAGTGGGACAGGATGTCGATGGATTTTGTGACAGGACTTCCATGTACTTCCAGAGGTCACGACTCCACCTGGGTTATTATCGGCTGACTCACCAAGTCATCCTACTTCTTACCTCTCAGAGAGAAGGGATCAGTGGAGAGCTTGGGACGCCTCTACATTCAGGAGATTGTACTTCTTCATGGTGTACCATCATCTATCATCTACGATCGAGACACTCGTTTTACTTACCGGCTTTGGAAGGGGTTGCAAGAGGCATTTGGGACGCAGCTACGCCTGAGCACCGCCTTTCACCCTCAGACGGATGTCCAGACAGAGAGGACCATTTAGACACTCGAGGACATGTTCCATGCATGTTTCCTTGACTTTGGTCATAGCTGGGACGATCACCTACCCTTGGTGGAGTTTGCGTACAACAACATCAACCACTCCACCATCAGAATGGCACCATATGAGGAATTATACGGCCAACCTTGTAGATCACCTCTGTGATGGATTGACCCTGGGGAGTCAGCACTTGTAGGACTAGAGATGGTCCAGGCTACGACAGAGAAGGTACTAATCATCCAGGAGCGGATGAGGACTACTCAGAGCCGACAGAAGTCCTATGCTGATAGGAGTCGGAGACCACTAGAGTTCGAGGATGGCGACCACGTTTTCTTATGGGTCTCACCTCGACGTGGATTATGGAGATTTGGCTGCGGTGGCAAGTTATCTCTGCACTTCATCGGACCATTCTAGGATCTCAGTAGGATAGGTGAGGTGGCTTGTCGCCTGGCTCTTCCACCTCAGTTGTAATGGGTGCACGACGTCTTCCACGTATCTCAGCTGAGGAGATATGTGCATGACCCGACACATATCATTGATCACGAGGAGTTGGACATTGATGACGGGGCAACATTTTCAGAGGTCCCGGTGGAGATAGAGGATCGACAGGAGCAGGTCCTACATGGATGGTCAATTCCTCAAGTGCGCATCAGGTGGAAGTACCGAAACTTCCAGGAGAGCACATGGGAGCGGGAGTCTCAGATGCATGCACAGTACCCTCATTTGTTTCCCTAGTTTATGATGTAACTTTATAGGAACGTAAATCCCTGAGGTGGGAGTAATTTAAAGACCCATAAATTCTAAGGAAACTTTTTTCTTAAATTCTTTGGGATTTTACGAGTACGCAGTTTCTGAGAGCACCTAATTCTGAGGCCCGGGGTGCCTGGAATCAATTTCTGAAGTTTAGCTTGGGTACATTCAGTGAACAAACGAGCAGGTTTTTCTATCTTTTGAACCGGTGCTCGGAATTGACATATGAGGGTGCTGATGGAACTGCAGTGCCGATAATTTCTTAAGAGGACCTTTACCAAAGATGCGTCTGCTTGGGAGGAGTTGTTAAAGAAATGTGGATTAAATGAAAAGTAAAATAAAATTGTGTTACAATTTTATTTCTTTTTGTAAAGTTGTTTTAATCTCCATGGGGATGTTGGGGTGGGACCCACAAGTTTCTAACTACTCATGTTAGGATATTTGTGAGGTGGATTCCACCCGAGCCCCAACCATTCACATTCCCTAACCCCTTAAATCTCCCCCTTTAAACTTGTTAACCCTCCCTTTTTTTATGTAACTCTTCCACTTCCAATTTAATTTTCCAACCTACCTCTTAATTAAATTAAAAAACACAACATTTAATTAATTAAGAGGAATTGAATTTTTTAATTTTGAAATGCATGGGAAAATAATAATATAAGGATATGCCTTATTTTATTTGGTTAGTTTGGTTATGTGAGGGAATTTGGGAGAGAGTTCTATTCTCATTGGAATAACTTCATCTTCAATGAAGAACGCCAACTCTCCGACGAAGAACGTCCACCTGGAAGCCCGATTTCTTCATTCTCTTCTTCCTCCGTGACAAGGGAGGAGACACCAATGATGACGGAAATGACGCCATCGTCCACGACGCTTGAAAACTGTGAACTTACTTCGAGGTGGGGGTTATCATCATTCAAAGTTTTATTTGTCGACCTTCATTGATTAAATATTTGGCCACTTGTTATCATCATAAAAGGAGGAGATATGACCGAACAAACATGACTGATCCTCTTCCCCTTATCTTGTTAATCTTCATTGATCATTTTGGCAAAGGCGGTGCAGTGCTGTTGCATCGTGCAGGAATGAAGAGAACCGCGACCGGAGCGGGCCTCGACGAAGGTGTGTGGCGCCGTCGCGCGGCACCAATGTGGCCAAAGGAAGTTGCGGCCAGGAGTGGGCCTCGGCGGAGGGGCGGGGAGCCGTCACGCCGTTCCGGTCGGACAGGAGCCGCGACGGTCTCCAAAGGGGCGGCCGATAGAGCCGGCCGCCGGCGCCACCTTGAGGCGGGACCCAAAGGGGTCCCGCCGTTTCACAAGGCCGACTATTACGGCTGGCCGTTCGAAGGGAACCGGGGGGTCGTAACCCCCCCCCCCTAAAAAAAAAATTAGGGCAGACCCCACATGGTCTCCTGTTTCGGAAACAAGGGGGCGACGACCCCCATCGCACCCCGCTCAGCTGACAGCTGAGCCGCGGCCGGGCCGCCAGCGTCGCGCCGGGCTGCCAGCGCTGGGCCAGGCCGCCAGTACCGGGCCGAGCCGCCAGCTCCGGGCCGGGCCACCAGTTCTGGGTTGGGTCGCGACCAATCTGGACGGAACCGGACCCGTGTTGGGTCGACCCGGTTCGGACCGACCCAGTGGGTATTGGGCCAGGTCAGAATGAGCCCAAACCCCTATTTTCGGACCATGTTCGTTCAAACGATCAGATCATGTGATACGGTCCAACGATTAACACACCGTCAATTGAATAGGGATCCTTGGATCGACACGGTCGTTTCGGTATATGACACTCGAGGTTTTAACGAATTTTGTGTATGGCCGGGTTGGTTCGAACACGAAACCAACCGGGCCCTTGGAGCGAAAATGCTTATAACATATGGACTGGATGTCCGATTGACATAACGTCAATTAAGTTGAATTCCTCTTAGTGAGATGGTTATTTTGGCTTACTCCACTCAAGGTTTTGATGTAGTTGGAGTATGGTCAGGTTGCTTTTAGCTTAAAAACCAATCGGGCCCCTATGACGGAAAATCCAATAACTCTCAGACCGAGCGTCCGATTGACGCGCCGTCTATCCCGTTGAGTCCCTATTTACGAGACGGAAATTTTTGATACATCAACTCTGGACTTCGTGATAGTTGATGAAACGAACCTCTTGCCTTGTGGAGCGGTCCCTCCCGGAATCGAGCGAGCTATGTGCGGGAACCCTAGAGTTAGATGCGACTGGGACGATGATAGAAACTGTACTTGGCTCCTACGTGGGTTTAGCAGTGAGGACGACTATGCTTGGATCCTCCGTGGGTTCGGAAGTGAGGATGACTGTACTTGGATCCTACATGGGTTCGGCAGCGATGGTTACTTTACTTGGATCCTACATGCGTTCGACAGGGACGAATTCTGTACTTGGATCCTATGTGGGTTCAGCAGGGGAGATGATTCAGAGGATACATCTATCATCTCCACCCCTCTTCACGAGTAGTATACCTGTGTGAGATGAGTCTTGACATTCAATCATTATCATTGATGTGATTGACTTTCCTTCCTGTGTGGATTGGGATGTACTTTCATGTGTGGATTGAGTTGTGCTTTCCTGTGTGCACTGAGTTGTACTTGGCCTCGTGAGTTGGAGCCGAACTGGAATCAATGACTTATGTATATGTATGCGTATATACCTAAGTTGATTTGGTTGATAATTCATGTTATTTATCTTTCCTTTGTGGTACATCCTTTTTGGATTCTGGGAGACCTTTGGGAGTCTCAGGGTCCCTACTGAGTATCGTATTCTCACCCCTCCACGGGCTATACCCGCACTACATTGTGTTGGTTGCAGACGACGCAAAATGCTGATCTTGTTTGAGTCTTGTGGAGCGGGACAGTATCTGGAGGTGGAATATCAGGCGGGACGTACACGGAGCGGGCGGACGGATTCGGGGAGCTGAGGAGACCATCTGTACCCACCCTTCAGGTGGGATTCCCGCAGGACATCTCGGTTGATGCTGCTTTACTTTTTAGCTGTTGTACATCACTTTTCTTAGTTGTACTGTACTTTTAGTTAGGTTTTTATACTGAACCATTTACTTTTTATCACTTACTTTTTTACTCATTTTACTTAGTGTTTACTTCAGCTTGCGTACTCTATTGTGTTTGTTTTCTTATATATAGGAAACTCCTTCCCTTTTATCAGGATTTATGCCTTTGGTACTAGTCACCAGCCCCTGGTCTATGGAAGGCAGTCTTGGGGTAGTCATGGCACGGGCCCCAAGGATGGGTCATGACACCTAAGGGTGGTACCTTTCATGATTTCCTCACATTGTTACCAAACCATGCACCAACCCTAAAAAAATATCTACCTTGAGGTGTATGGTTACTCTTAGGCTTCTACACATTTTGGATAAACCGTGCATAGACCGTGTGCCTCTCATTTTCCCCTTATTTTACTATGCATGATTTATTGTAGGTATTGAATGGTTTTCTCAAACCATACGCAAACTATGCATCTGTATAAACCCCCCCCCCCCACAATACTTTAAAAGTTCTCAAAAACTCTATCAAATTTCAGCCTTATTCTTTATATACATCAAAAGCACAAGGAAAGTGGGTATATTCTAGTAACTTGGGGTGATACATTCTACCCAAAATTGGTCTTTCCTTCCATGGATAGTATAAAACCACCATTACCCAAAAATAGTTTCAGGAATTGAATTTTCATTTACTTTTCGTGTTCCCAAGTATCTTCCTAGATCTAACCATGTTTCCATAAAACCCACACTAGACCGATGATTTTTCAACACAATAATATCTCTTTCCTGTCCAAAATTGGCACCAGGATATGTAGCAATGAAGCATCCAACTCTAGGTGAACATGATCCCATCTGATCACATGGTCAGGATCAAGTTGATACTTTTTCAACTGAGATATGTGGAATACATTACACACTGCACTAAACCGTGGTGGAAATTCCAACTGACATGCCACCTCTACAACCCATCCATTATCTCAAAAGGTTCTATGTATTATGGAGATAACATGAACTTCTTCCAAAAACATTTATGTACAAGACTTGGATAAATCCAAAAGAACACATGATAACTCTTTACAAATTACAATGGCTTTTGTTGATGATCTTCATACAAGTTTTGACAACTTTTATCCATCTCCATCCATTTTCTGATCAAGTGAATTTTCTCCGTTGTTTTTGGGATATGGATCAGCTTAACTAATGATGTATCACCTGTTTCCACCCAAAAAGCTGGATAATGACAAGGACACCCATAAAATGATTCAAACAGTGGCATGTGTATCAAGGACTGGTAACTCTTGTTATACGATAACCCAACCAATGACACATGCTCTTCCCATGAGCCATCAAAATCCATTACACAATACTGGAACATGTCTTTCAATGTTTGTATCATTATTTCAGATTAGAAATATGTTTGAGGATAATACATGTACGCATAGTCAATTGAGTCCCAAGGGCATTCTATAATGATTTTCAAAAACGAGATGTAAACCTCAGATCTCTATCTGATACAATCAAAACTAGTATGCCATGTTTCTTTACCACTTCTCATATATAGATTTTGGATAGATCCTGTAATGTTTGGGTTCTATGAATAGGGATGAAACGAGATGACCTGGTATGTCGATCCACTATCACCCATATGGTATCATGTTTTCTAACCATTCTTGGGGGACCTATAACAAAATCCATCATGATTTTCTCCCATTTACACTAGGTAAGGACTGCAACACACCTTCTAGTCATTGATTCTCTACCTCAACTTGCTAATAAATTAATAAATTTGAAATAAAATTATCCACTTTACAATTAATGTTGATCCACCAAAACAACACCTTCAATGGCTTATACATATTCTATATTCTTGGATGGATAGCCCATATCGAATGGCGGTAATCATGAAGAATTTATTCTTAACAAGCCATTGGTACAACCATCCAATTCCTGAACCACAACACTGAACTCCCATTATGTTTCCAACCCTCAGTTTTATCCCCACCATTGAGTTTTTAACTCATAACTAGGCATTCTAAAATAGATGTTTTTTCCTCTTTAAACATCATTACCAATTTAGGAATCACAGAAATTGAAAATAAAACCGAAACATCACCTCGGTGTTCACATTCCACATGCATGTCATTTAGGACAAAAATTAGCTCCCACTCAACTGAATCTTCTTTCTCTAACTATGCATATGACTTACTTCTTAGCGCATCTACCACTAAATTTTCTTTACCTAATGTATACTTCAAGTCGAATTTTAACATTTGAAGATACTCCATCCATCTTCGTTTCCTCATATTTAAATCTTGTTCTGAGAAAATGTTCTTTAAGCTCTTATGATCTGTGAACACTATAAATTTCTCACTAAAGAGATAATGATTCTAATTCTTCAATGCATGGATGACCATAGTTAACTCCAAATCATGTGTTGGATAATTCTTTTAATGCAATCTCAATTTCATTGAACTATAAGAAACAATATGGTCCCCTTGCCTGAGAACACATCCCAACCCAAATCCAGAAGCATCATAGTACACCATGTACCCCTATCCCGATTCCATAAAAATCAAGATAGGTGTTGATGTAAGATAAAAATCCAACTCTTGAAAAGACTTTTGGTATTCCTCACTCCATTGAAATGGAATGTTATTTTTTGTCAATGTTTTCTTGGGTGATGCTAGTCATGAGAATTCATGAACAAAAATTCGGTAATAAATAGCAAGACCAAGGAAGTTTCATATCTTAAAGATTTTTTTTGAGCTTTCTAAGATATAATAGCTTCTATCTTCTCTGAATCCACTGAAACACCTTTTTCATAACTTATATTTCCAATAAAGAGTACATATTGTATCTTAAAATCACACATTTACAGTTTATCATAAAAACTATGATCTCTCATGATTCCCAACAATGATGCCAAGTGTTGCTCATGCTCAGACAATGTCCTTGAAAAAAGAAATATGTCATCCACAAACACCACAATAAAAGAATCCAAATATCACTAAAATATCTAATTTTTCAATGCGATAAAGACCGTTGGTGAATTTTTAAGACCGAAAGGCATTTCCACATATTCATAATGGCCATATCTTCTTCTGAAAGCTATCTTTAGAATATCCTCATTATGAACTCATAGTTGGTGATATCATTATCACAAGTCAATCTTAGAGAAACATTAGGCTCCCCTAAACTGATCAAATAGATCATCAATGCATGGTACTGGATATTGATTCTTTATCGTAACTTGGTTAAGCTTATGATAATTGACATACAACCTTAGAGTTCCATTTGCTTTCTTTATGAACAAGACTGGTGCTGCCCATAGAAACATGATCGTCCAAATGAAACCTTTGATTTACATCTCCCCCAAATGAACTTTAAATTCCCTTAAATCCATTGGTGTCATCCTATAATATGGAAGGGAAATAGGGCTGGTCCCCAGAAGGAGATCAATCGTAAACTCCCCTTCCATTAAGGGTGGTAACCCTGAGACGTTCCTGGAAAAAACATTTGGAAATTGATCTAAGATTTCTGGAAAACTGTTATAATTGATTTCTTCCATTGATTCCCAAGTCAATGCCCCCAACTGTTAAGAGATCATTCCTTGTACTGGTTCCAAAAATTTTATTGCACCTATCTTTACAACCATGTCTCCTTGAAACAGGTGCTAGATTACATCCTCTATCACAACACTAACGATCCTTCTATAACAGTAAATGTGAGCCTTGAACATTGTAAACCAATCCATACCTAGGATTACATTATATATATCCATGTACAACATATATAAATTCCATTTCACATCAACTCCAGCGATTGTTATTGAACATGCTCTACATGGAAAGGCTAGACATTCTATTTCCCCAAGAGAAGTTTGAATTTTTATAACGGAAGGCATCATCTCAAGTTTTAAACATAGAAAATCAATATCATGAGAATCAATGAAGGAATTTGATGAACTAGTATCAAACAACACTTTCATAAGGGTAGAATTCAAAAGAATCGTACCTCTTACTAAGGATGGTCCAACATGATCATTGACAATAATTCTATTAGCTCCATAAAATTTCTTTATTATTGCACTTTTCTCCTTGTTCCCTTTATGATATTTCCCTTGACGAGGAGTCATGGTATTACTAGAATCACCATGGTTAGCTCTGCTCTACTTACAAGATTTATTCTACTGTACTCATCCTATCAAAGCATACGATGCCTGAGACACCTGAGAAGTTTCCCAAGAACCTGACCATGGTGAACTACAATAATTGCACTGAAGATTCCCCATATTCTTACAATTATGAAATTATCTATGTGGTGTTGTACACTCTCTCTTCATGTGATCAAAGGAACCATGTTGAAAAAATCCCGCTTGGATCTTTGGTTGTGGAGGAAGGTTTACTAATCTAGCCATCTCATTATGATTACCACTCCCACCATGGAAATAGGTTTCCCACTTCCAATTTCTCCCATCATTCAAGTTCCCACCATTTCCAATAGGTGTCATCATACATACTTCTCTCATAGATCCTGAGATTTCTCTCTCAGCCACTATTGCTCTGTTTACCATCTATGTATAATCTGTAATACAGAGCACCACAATCATTGAGTGAATATCTTATCTTAGCCCTGATTTAAAGATTCATGACTTCAAGGATGAACTCTTTACAACTTTGGGTGTAAAGCACAATAAATTCATAAATTTATCCGAATACTCCGTGATAGAGATATTTTCCTATTTCAGGATGAAGAAGCCCTTCATTCTCTAGATCCTAAATGTGGGATGATAGAATTGTTTGTTGAACAATTCCTCAAAATCCTACCAACCAAGCCCTTGACCTAGTTTAGCCTATACCGCTAGACCCCACCACTGACGTACAAGATCCTCGATTATATACGTTGCCAGTTTGACTTTCTACTTCGTTGGTGTGCTAATGAAATCGAATATATGATTCATCCTATTTATCCACACCTCTGCTCTTTCTAGTTCAAAATCACCTCGGAATATGGATGGATTGTGATTTTAAAACTAGATGGAATGATCCAAATTTATTGTCTCATCCCTCAAGTTCTTGGTTTCCATAGACTAAAAAACTTGGACGATACTGTGAACTAACTCTTGGTTCACCTATGGCTCAGGTGCAACCACATTCTCTGCAACTTCTTTCAATTGGTTTCTACAACACCTATTGGGTGCCGTTTTATAAAGAAAAAAAACTCTATAAGTATCACTCTCTAGCAAAGGACAACATAGAATTTCAAATTCTATCACATAAACTATCACAATAGTAATTTCCAAGTTTAACTATTTTTAAACCATTATTGCTTCTGAAAATCAAACCATTTTCAAAATACCTCAACCATGATCTTTTCAATGTCTTTCATTTGAAAAAAATTTCAACATTTTTCAAAAAAATTTACCTTTGAAGAAAATCATAAAGAATTACTCAAAATGAAATATGAAATGATAGTGGGAATTCAATCCTCTAATGCATTTCATGCTCGTCTTATTGGATAAAACCATGATAATGAGATTTCAAAATCCTATAAGTGTCTCCAAAACACTTATGTACCCAAATCACTAGCAACTTGAATTTCAACATAAAAAGGTTATCTACATATTTTTCAGCTCTAAATTTCAAGTTACAAAAATATTACTCCTTTCTAAGATCCCAACTCAAGGAATAGAGAGAATGAATTCAACTCCATGAACAAGAAAACCAATGACTACTTGTTCCATAAAGGTGGGACCAAGCTGATACCATTCGTAATGTCCCACTTATTCTCATTGGATTGAGTGGAAAATGAGACATTACTAGGCCTTATGCGACATCCCCAAGATTTCAAAGGCTAGAAATAAATACCAAAGGGTTTCACTACAAGTAGGGAAAATATACCCTTTATGAATAAATAAAACTGAATAAACAATCAAACCCAAACAAACCACTATATGATGAATGAACAATGAAATCCAACCCAACAATACATTATTCAAAAACATGTTAAAACCAAGTACCACAGTGGAAGATTACATAATAAAATAAAATAATGGAAGATAACTTATAAAAAATCCAAGGTGACCAATAGACTCCATGATTCACAAGCTTTATGCTCTAACATCACCAAACAACCTATGTATCACTGGGTAGTACTAAAGACATATAACACTTTACCTTTTCTAATGTCCCAAAAGATGACATCTGCAAAAGCACCAAAGTGACAAGGAAAAGTTGAGTATAAAACTTAGTAGGATTTCCCCCAAGTACTTCCTTACTCATTCCACTATGATATATAAGTTTAAAAAATTTATATAAAACAATTTCCAAAATATTTTATAATAAAATATAAATAACTTATAAAAATAGTTTAGAACTAAATATAAACAAGTTCCATGTAAAGGTCCCCTTAAGCGAATATCGGCGCTGCGAGTTGGTCTAAATACTTTCATCTAGTAAAAATCAGACATGTTTTGATTTTTTTATAATCGTTATCTTTTTTTAACCCTTTTAAATCTTACCATGGTATCATGTAATTTAAAATTTGAGGGTTAATATAAATACTATAAAATGTAAAATGACTCATAAATGAGCCATTGATTACATTTTATGACTTATATCAATTATTTTTATGAAATTAATATAAAAAAAATTTAATAAAATATTAATTATTTTAGAATATCAATAATGTCAATTTTGACACTATTCAATACTTGAATTTTTAAAAATATAATAAAATCAATTTAAATTTAAAAAAATACGTATAAAACATTAATAACATATAAAATTCACATAAATAATTAATTTATGAAATTAATCATCTAAAATTATATTTATTTTAGTATTTTTAATATAATTTATTTGATATTGCCTTTAATTAAAAATTTACTTCATTATCATTATACAAGCCTTTAATAGATAATTTATTCTCTAAAAATTAAAAATAAATTATAAAAATGAATATTAACGTTTTATATTTTAAAATACTATTTATAGTTGAACATATCCCTTATATTACCCAATTGTAAAAAAAATTCACTTGTTAAAAACAGAAGTGTGACAAAATTGACTTTTCCTTGAATATAATATTATAAATGTCATACTCTTATCCAAGTTTCTTACAAAGGTCCGCATTTCGGCTCAAGGATTATTTTTTTCAAAAAAAAACTCATAAAATGAAATTAGTACAAATTTTAGGGTAATTTTATAACATTTTTAATATTATTTTTACCCTTAATTACTCGATTTACCTTTAACCGTTTTAATACAAAAAATTACTAAAGTTATTATTCATACTATTAAAAAATAAAAGGGAAACATTTAAATAATATGGAAATTATGATTCCAAATTTGGAATATATTTTTCCAAATTCAAAACAAATAATTTGAATAAATTAATTAAAAATTAATCATGTTGATGGAATTAGAAAACAGGTTTTAAGTAAAAATGTTCAAAAGATTAAAATGTTTTTATATCCAATTTTAATATGAAATTGATTCTAATGACCTTAATTGGATTAAAATATAAAAATTTAATCTAATTATACTTTAAAACCAATAAAATATATAATTCTACACTATTGATAAATTTTATGAAAACACAATTTTACATTAAAATGCAGTATTTTTCACTATTCATAAAAAATTAAACTTATTATAAAAATATAAAAAATTCAACCAAAGTAAATATTTATATCCTACTTTAAATTAATAAGCTTAATTTTTAAAATAGTATTTATAAAAGTATCAAAAACCAAATTTAAATTAAGTGTGCCATCAAAAGGTGACAAAACTACATTTTTTGAAAAATATTTCTTTTATGCCTAAAATTAGATTTGTTCTTATGTCATGTATATAAAATAAATAAAATGAATTTTAAAAATTATATTGAATAATATATATATATATCATTAATATAATCCAACAAGAGTGATTTTTTAATTTATGGGTATAAAACACACTTATTCACATTTAAATAGATTTTCAAGAAAAGATTTTTTTTATTTTAAAAAGGGTTTTACATTAATTTAAAATTAATTGGACACCAAATAATTATGTATATATACATGTGTAAACCATATTTTCATAATTTAGTTAATACAATTCATTTTCTTCATTATAATAATAACATATAAATAACAATATTTAGTAGTTTGCTTAAGTTCGATGTCACGTATCGTGTACTCTATCAAACATAGTATTTTTTTTAAAAAATTGGTATGTTATCGTAGTTGTAGCTACTAATGTGGGTCTCGGCGAGGCTTCATGTTTGAGTCATGCTGAGTACTTCACTAAATTTTTGTGTTGCGTGATTTTATTGTGATGTAGCCCCTTTCCACTTATTGATGTGAATAATTATGTTTATTATTTTATTTATTTATTACTTAAATACTTTATTAACTATTAAAGTAAAATTTAATAATAAATGAATGGAACCCGAGGAGTTACATTAAAGGGATAAATTTTGTCTAAAAGAATAAATTTTGATAATAAAATTAGCTTATAAATATATTTTACTGTAGGATTTTCTTGGATAATATTTTTTCTATTATTGTTATAGGTGATTACATTTATTAATAGGTGCTGTAAATAGTTAAAATATCAAAAATTAAATTATATTTTTACAAAATGACCATGGATAATTAATAATCCCAATTAATAAGTACCTTTTGAATTCAATCCGATGTGGGTGTATAAATTTGAATATCTGTACATGGCCCTCCAACAATAATGACTCCCCCCTCATCAATTTTTCTGACCAACCATAGAGATTGAGATGAAGTTATCAGTATTTTTGAGACCATCCAAACTTCATAAATAGTCCAATATCTCCAACCAATTCATCTATCCAGAGAAGGCTTGACCATCCCACAACCTGCCACCACTCTATGAAGGTTGGAGAGAGCTATGGGTATACCAGCAGCTGCATTGGCATGTTCATTGTAAACCTGTTGTGAAAAGAAACTTTGTCTTTTGGGTATAGAGACAAGTCGATGAAGGAGGCACCAGCTTTGGAGGACTACTTCATGGAATTCACGGGAGAGGAATTTTGAGAGTTTAGGTAAGGAATTAAGCGTGGAAAATTTATATGATGTGATTAGTTTGTGGGACATAGTGGTGTACCAAGAGTACAATGAAGGCATGAACCATCTGGATTTGGAGATCATGGAGCTACTGGGTGTGAGTTTTGTAGTGGGGAGAGGCCACATAAGAAGCTTCTATGAGGAGAATTATTTTATCATGAGGCTGAAAAACTACCCACCCTACCAGCAGCCGGATGTGGTTCTAGGGACAAGACCACACAATGACCCAACTTCCCCCACCCTCCTCTAATAGGATATGGTCGGAGGCCTAAAAGTACTAGTGGATGCCACCTCACACCGCATGCTCCCATCCCACACACCTTCATCATCAACATTAGAGACACCTTTTAGGCACTTTTCAATGGGATGTTTAAGAGTTTCATGCATCAAGTGGTGGTGAACATCGCTAGGCCATGAAGAACACTAATGTTTATCCTAAACCCCCGTGAGAATATTTTGGTGGCATTGCTATATAAACAGGTGGCATATACTAGAAATGTTTGAGGTTACCCAAACATTACTTGGCCACAACTGAACAAATTCATCCTGAAGTATTGTAGGGCTTACATTGAGGTAGTAGGTCTATACATCACAATATTATATAAATTGGTTCACTACCTCATGGGTTTGTTCTTCAACAGGGATCACTACCCACCAGGGTGGATCACTGCCAACCCACTTCTCAAAAGTCCTTATGATGGGAGGGGGGATGGATGGAGCTTATATATAATTCCCAACACCCTCTAGTCTCCGAAGTGGGACAGAATCCCTACTCCTAGAAACCTTGACCTATAGGGCTACACTGCTTTCATTTGGGATTCTACCAATGTGTTTCCTTGTGATTTACCTATGATTAGAGGCTTGTCTACCTAGCTCTGATACCAATTATTGGAAATTCCCAAATGATATCCATGAAAACACAAGAAAAAAACATATAAGGATGAAGGAAAATTATTGAACACAAAGGATGTTTATGCACCACCAAATTGGGATTCTTTTATAGAGAGGTTTCTATTACATTATATAAACACATAAAATCAAGTTGTATTTACTACAAAATTAAAACCATGGGGAAGAATTATTGCGGCCAAACCACATTGAACCATGAATAATGGGAAAACAATAAGGGGGAGGAAAAATAAATGGTGGGATTAAATTTCAACAAATGAAACTAGTCAACAATCACCCCCTAATTTCTACTGCATTAACTAGATCTCAATGATGAAAATATTCATGCAAAACTCCTGAACCTGACGCACGTAAGTGACTTTGTGAGAATGTCTGCAAGATACTATTCCTCCCTTGAAATCATATTCTTTCTTATCACCAGATTCTCTATAATTAATGTGACATGCATTTGGTTGGGCTTGGATAATTGGTAGTAATGAAGTGTAACTCACTAGGGTTGATCTAACATCATGCAAACCCAGGTGGTGTTCTTGGCCCAATAATGTTGTTGATGGTGAAAATTTGAAGAGGGTGATGCCATTTTCGACATCAAGTAATTCCTCCATGTTGGATGGTGGGAAAGTAAAATCCAATGTGGCTGTTGGTGCAAGAATCAATTTGACCATGTATGGTGTTGTAGTATATGTAGAATGTGTTCTAGTGGGTTTGAGTGATGAGATCCAGTCTCCAACAGTGTTTTCATCCTCCATATTCCTTTGTATGCATGACTTTGTGTGTTCGACAGTGAATGGATCCTCACTAATAAACACACCTTGTTCATCATGAGCACTCCAATCCCACTACTCCACCTCATCGAAGAAGGCATTGCATGTTATATGCACACACTTTTTGATGGGATCATACAAATGGTATTCCTTAGTCCTGAACTCATACTCTATGAAGATTATCACCGTACTCCAATCATCCAGCTTCTTCAAGTGAGAATTCACATTATTGATATGTGCGATGCTGATGAAGGTGCGGAGAAAGTGCACCACCAGTATTTTTCCGTGCCAGGCCTCATACGGTGTCATCCTATCTAGGATGTGTTTTGGTGCTTAGTTAAGGATGAATATGGCGGTGGAGATAGCCTCACCCCAGAACATCCTGAGAAGACCCTTAGCCTTCAACATGCTTTAGGACATAGACACCATAGTGTGGTTGTATAGTTCAATGAACCCATCATGATGTTGTGAATATGGGGAATTTAGTTTTCATTGTATGCCACGCTCGGTACAGTATTTTATGAATTCTACTGAAGTAAAATTGTCAACGCAGTCGGTGTCGAGGACCTTCAGCTTGTGCCCTGTATCAACCTCCACTGTGGCTTAAAAGCATTGGATTGCTGCTGGAACTTGGTCCATGCTTGCGAGAAGATTGAGCCACATGTAGAAGCTCATGTCATCCATGTGTAGCTGAAAGTAGCGGTTATCACATGGAATCGTTATCATGACCGGCCCAAAGAGGTCACCTTGAACAAGGTAAAGGACTTGTTCTACACGATGATTCACTTGTTCGGGGAAAGACACATGTCACTACTTCCCAGTGAGGCATCCATTGCAGAATTGATCCACCTGATCAATCTTCAGAAGCCCTCACACCATGTCATGTTGAGTGAGCTTACACAAATGCTATAAATTCAGGTGTTCATACCTTGTGTGCCAACACCATTCTAGTCTCCAATGTGGGACAGGGTCCCTTCACCTAGCAACCTTGACCCATAGGGCCTCAATTCATTAATTTGGGATTCTAACAAACATTATTGCACTGATGAGACCCTCAAGGCCTTCTCAGAATGGGTCCAAAATAATTCCATCCATAAAATTTGGCTTCATCACACTGCACAGTGTGATTTTTTTCCAATTATGTTCATGGCTAGTGATTCGATGATATAATATCGTGAGGATGAAAAAGTGTGTATGTTTATATTTTTGTCTTTAAATATTTCATCTATAATAAAGGATGACGAATAGTTATTTTATAAATTTAAAAAAATATGTATTTAAATAATATAAGGGTAAAAAATGCAATAAAGGTTCCATGTATTCTTTGGGTTCTAATCCAAAGCCGACAAGGCCGATGACACATTTTTTAATTTAAAAAAAAACAATTGAAAAATTTGAAATATATATTATTGTGTATTTAATATATATATTGTTTTTATTTTATTTTTTAGATATATATATATATATATACAAATAATCTGTTAATAATACCATTATTATTAATAATCAATTTTTTTAGATTACTAATATAACTATGATTTATTTTAAAAATATATTTTTAAGTAATTCATTAGTTATGTTAATAATTATATTATATAAAACATTTTTAAGATTTATTGTTTTATTTATTATAAATATTTAATGTTATAATTAATATATATTCATAATTTAATTAATAAAATATAAATAAAATTACATAATTAATAATACTTCACAGTAACATAGTTAATAATACAATAATTAATAAGGAATTATGTTCATTAATAAATATTTGAAAGTGAAAATGTTATGTTTTCAAGTAATAAATTTTGTGACATGTAAATTACCTTTTGTTTATTATATTTATCATTTTTTTATTTTAAAATATGTTTTATATATTGAGTGAGTTTGTCAAATTTCATTTAAATTGTATTTAAATTTTATAATTTATACGCTTTAAAATTCACCTATATTATTCATAATAAATTTTCAAGTAGTTGCCTTTGAAAATCTATAAATAATAAAGTAAAAATAAAATGAAAATGATATTTGAAACACTTACTGAATATATAAAACTTATCGAAAATAAAAACCATTTCATTAACACAATTAATGAAATGTAATTTTAGTGGACCCATATATTGTTATTTTAAAACATTATATTTGTATTTATATATTTTTATATTTCTTTCATTTTCAATTATTTTTTATATTTTTAGTCAATTTTCTAAATTTCATTTAGATTTTAATTATATGAAATTTTATGTGCATTTATTTTTTAATGTGTAAATATTACGTTTTTAATCAATAATGTTTGTGTCATGTAAATTAGATTTTTTATGATAGTTATGATTTTTTTATTTTCAACAAATTATTAGATGTTTAGGCTGTGTTTTAAATTTTAATTAGATAGTTTTTATATTTTATATTTTATATTCTCTTAAAATCCCTTGCTTTAAATTTAAGACATTTTCATATTTCAATTAATCGACTTTGGAATCTTAAAAAATATAAATTGTAATTAAAATATAAATAAAAATTGAAATAATGAGTAAACATGTACAAAATGGTTGATACTGAAAAGAATTTAATCAATTTAATAGACATACAATCATACAAAGAATAAAATAAATTATTATTTCAAATTCTTTAAGTCATTATAAAACTTATAAATAAACGAGTATAATTGTTATATATGATGAGATCTCATCCCATATTATGGTTTTTGAATCGGATACCTGAATCAAGATTGACGACCACTATACTAGGCTGGAGTATAATGACATGGAGAGGTTCTTCATCATACGTTGGAAGATCAAATATCCAATGCTCTGCCAACAACTCATCAGGAGGAGGATAGATTTAGATGTCATCAGCTACACTAAATACTTCTCCCTTGGTGCAAGTGAAAGGACCTTCCATTAACTGTTGGGGGGACCATAAGGCATGTGAAGGCATGGACACAAAATTTGGAAGAATGGGAAATGACCCCAGATATAATCCCAGATCAGATGTACCTGAAAAAAACTATGGATATCTTAAAAACATAAATGGATATCATGCCTCATGATTCACATACCCAATTGGCTGAGGCTAGGCTGCTAGAGGTACAGTCTCTGCCTACAGAATAGGTGAAGCCTCACATGAATCATGACATGATCTGTGTTGTCACCATTGTGGCTCCTCAACATCAGAAACTACTAGAGGAGGTTCCTAAGCTGTAACCTCCTCTCCCTAGGAAAGAACAACATCTCCCTAAGGTGGAAAACCAAAGATACTATTGTGTAGAAAATGATATACTGACATCATCCCTTGCACTACAGTATGGTACATTTCCTAGCTAAAAACTTCCCCTTATATGGATCATACAGGTGGATAACACACTGTAGTTGATTATGCTTTAAAGAAATTAAAAATTAATTACAAAAAAGTATAATAAATAAACTAATGGAAATTTATTAACTAACTAGATCCTAAAGTCCTCTTCCATGTAGAGTAAGATACAGTATATACTTCAGTCTATACCATGGATCATACTCATGTTTCCCTACTAGTGGGAATCACATCATACACATACCCTTGATATTAAACAATGATCTTCTATCCTATAGGTCCATATAATTTCCATGTTGTCAGTTCCATTCGATATCCTAGCTCCCTATCAACTTCACAAAATGAAGCATTATTTACTTTCTAGGTGGAAAGGGAATACACTAAATAAATCTCAACTGGTGCATGACTCTATTAGGCTGGTTCCACTCAATAATGTTATAGTGAATGAGTGGAACTAAATTCACAGAATCATGAATCCCATCAATATATTATGTGGGAATCTGGTCTAATATAGCCTAGTATGGCATCCATGAAATATAAAATGACATGTGATATTTGTGAAGGATTTTTTTGCTAAAAATAAAAAATATATATTATGAAATTTATCAGTCAAGAAAATAGTGTATATACTTACATCAGTGGGTACTAGACTATCAAAGATGAGATGATATGCACCCAAGTTGAGCCTCAACATCTTGAAAAAGTGGTTTTCCTGACTCCACCTATAACATTCAACATATATATTGATAAATAATAAGAAATTAAATTAAATAACTCATAGTAGCATTAGAAAATAATAAAGACGAGTGATCATACTAACGTCCATGAGGATCATCATACAACACATCTATATGAAGCTTCTGACATGTAACAATAGGGGAGAGAGGAGGGATATGTGATCTTATTCCCACATCTGAATCATTATGGAACATTCCTCAAGATCATTGTGATCTGATCGGCATGTCATGTGCAATGCTCTGTAAGTGTATGTTAAGCATGCATATCCCTAGATATACCACACGACCAGATAAAAATCCTCCAGTAGCCCCACATACATCAGGTGCACATGCTTACTAGAGCGATCAATGCATAGTGTCCCACTAATGAGCTGCAAGATATATGCATGTGCATAACGCATGATAGTATTCTCATCAGCGTTAGGAAGTAACTATGCAAAGTGAATCTCAATCCATCTCATAGATATTGACCCTCCATCTATAGCATCATCATCCCCCACAATTTAGATTCCTAGCAATAACTATAAAAGATCAGGCCAGACTCCATAGGTGTGTCCTATAACTATATCCCTTTGGATAGGAAGATGGATAAGAACTTACACATCCTCAAGGGTGATTGTCATATCTCCCTTGGGAAAGAGGAATGTGTGTGTCTCAAGTCTTAATCTCTTAGTGAGGGAAACAAATAGGTGATGATCAAGGAATTTAAAATTAGATGAAACAATACCATAGAAGCCAGTGTGATGTTGGTATGGTATAATGGTAGCTGGATGTGGAATGCGATAATAATGGTGAGATCTACACACCCTAGTCTGCCAAACCTCACGAACCGGTAGCACATCATATGAAACATCCCTATAGTATAAAATGAGTAGAGTAGTATTCTCTATATCTATGTATAAAACTAAAATTATATTATGTGTAAAATATAAATATTAAATTATGGTAAACTTATTGTTAATTTTGGACCCTCTAGGATATACTGATTTTCATAATCACAAGTAATGTCAATATACAGATTATATTATCTCTAAGTAAATCAATTATTCCATATTTTACAATACATTTTAATAAGTCAATAAACTATATTTATGATTCAATATGATTAAAAGTGTCTATTTACAAGTATGTTTTGATGTCACTTCATCTAGTAGTGCTCTGTGTAAGACACACACTTCATAAGTTTCTCAGAGTCCCTGGCACCGTTAGTGAAAAACGACAAACCGACGATCAACTCATTGATGGACGACACAACGATCATCGACTAAAAAATGGAAAAAACACCAATGATATACTCATATTTGGATGACACACCGATGATCGACTCACTGATGGATGACACACCGATGATCGAATCACCGAATATCGACTTACCAATGGACGAAAAACTGATGATTGAATCTCCGATGGATGAGTCACCGATGAATGAATCACTGAATAGAAACACACTGATAGTACAAATGACTCACAAATACTCAGTGTCACCGATGCTGAAGGATCGATACTGACAGGCCAAGGCTGAAAGACCGATGCTGACAGACCGATGCTGACAGAGCGATGCTGACAGACCAATGATGACAGACTGATGATGACAGACTGATGCAAATGAGCCACCAATACTTATGACTCACCGATTGTCATAAAAATCCATTTCAAATTTATTAATTCAAATTTATTTCTAATGGTCATATTTAGAAAAATTAATGATTCTGACATTATTTAATGTTGTCTGTAGGACTATCCGTAGACAGTATGAGGTACATGCACATGGGGAGGTTTTAATGCCTCCTGGACCTTGAAGTATAAAAGGATTACAAGAAAAAAAATAAAAATATATAGAGACATACCGGGAGAATGTGATAAATAGTTAAAACAAAATAACTCAAAAGGATTTGTTCAAAATTCCAAGAACTCAAATCTTGAGTACACAAGGAGTTCAATATTACATGCAATAACCTGCAGAATTTCTCTGAACTTCCTATCATCAAAGAGATGAACTTTTCACACCTGGAATCTAGAGTACAGAGGCTGTGATACTCTATTCTAAAGCCTCCTTACAAGAAGAGGACTAAAATATCATTTTCTGTACATCAATCTAGTCCAGGGATTCACTGCATAACACAAAGAGATTTACAACCTCTATTCTTCATTTATAACTCTGTTGTGGTCTTGTGTTTACTTTTTAAAGATGTGTGTGCATCTATCTTTTTCACACACACTGTCTCTTGTGCATAACTGGAGGATACTGAATAACCTCACATTCACTCTCTTTTTACTCTTGTATCACACGTAGAATAGTGGAAGAGATCAAGAGTGATCTATTTGTTTCTTTTCCCATGAATAAATGTGGTAGAGGTCAAGTGTGACTTGGATATCCTTCTATGCTATTGTGAACCCCGAAAGAGGGTTTGGATCAAAAATTTTATTAATATAAACTGCTTGGTGATATATGATCACCAAGTTGAGAGGACTAAGTCTCAGCTTGAGACTGAACCTATTGTTTTTATCCGCTGTGTATTTTCCTTTTAGTTTAATATGATCTATGTTTATTTCATTTCAAATAAAACTAAATTGATCTTTTATAGTTAGTTTAGAAAGTTTTTATATCTGTTAGGAATCAGTATATTAGTTTCTAAAGCGTGAATAATCTTTAGATTAGTAAATCTAAGAATTAATCAATCTTTTGAGAAATTAATTGAACATTCAGGACACTTGTAATTTCACTACAAACTAACCTGGATTATATTTTCATTTGGGGATATTTTTTTAAATAACTAGTTTTAACATAAATTTTTATATTTACTCCATCCCCCCCCCTCTTGAGTAATCTACTCCAACCAACAGTTATGATTGGTAGAATGTAAGATAATACATGAATATTCCAATTATTTTATGAATTTTTTATTAACAAATGAAAATGACATTTCTTCATGTTTCTCAAAGAATATTTCTAAAGTGGATTTATATATTTTTTTACCTTGAAATGTGTGTTTTTTTAAATTGTTCATGTTTGAATAATGAAATATCTTTTTTATGGATTGATTGATATGGTTACTTGCATGTGATGTATTGGCATGGAGTAGCACATGGGTTAACCAAGGTGTGAGTGAGAGGTTTTCATTTATGTATAATTTCTCACATGATGTAATATTTCCTGGTTATTTTCTCACATGTTTTATTTATGGTGTATCCATGGATAGTTTGATTATGATTTTATGTCATCTCACATGTACTTGTCAATTTACTTGTAATGAGAACACATAGGTTATATCGGTTGGATCTGCCTTATGGATTGAGGATTTATTTCTTATTTTTCATTTATACCAACAATTTTGATCCCAAATGGTGTGCGTTTTCATTTATGTATGATTTATCACAATGTTGTATTTCATGGTTATTTTATCACATGCTTTATTTATGGTGTATCCATGTATAGTTTTATTTTGATTTCATGTTATCTCACATGTACTTGTTATATTCCTTATAATGTGCACATATAAGTTATATCAGTTGGATATACCTTATGGATTGAGGATTTCTTTCATGTTTATCATGTATACCAATAATTTTGATCCCAAATGGTGTGATTTTTCATTTATGTATGATTTCTCATTTGATGGTATATTTTTGGGTTATTTCCTTACATGCTTTCTTTATGGTGTATCTATGGATAATTTTATTATGGTTTTACATCATCTAACATATACATGTCCTATTCCATGTAATGTGAATATGAAAGGCTTATTTTGAAAACCAAAGTATGATTTAAAAAATGGTTTTATCTTGTGAAACATATTTGTAAATGGAAGGTCATTATGTAGAGTAAACTTTTATTTATTGAAATGATGTAACATTTAGGAATATTTATCTTGTTTTTTATTTATCCAAATGGATATATAATTTATCAACACTTTATTATTTGATAGTAAAATTATTCATAAATGTCAATGAATTCTAAAAAATTATGGATTTTATATTAACACCATGTAATTGATGATATTAGAAGTTCACATTACAGTAAATTCATTATTTTTGCTGAGATTGAAATTGATACAGTAATGTTAGGTCATCATTTCCTATTATGACCTTTCAGATGACATATGTTGCATCTCAAACATATCCCTTGTTCTTGGGGCCAGTCCATCTCATTTCATACCCTATTGGATTTTGGTCTCCCTCACTGTGAAACCTGTTGATGTCAGGTCTCAATATTGGCTTGTATTTAGGCATTGAAAAATATTAGAACTCTAAAATATGTGTTCATGGTGAAACATAGTATTTATCAATGGTTTCCAGCTAGTACAATGGATCAACATATAATTCCCTTGATATGTTCATAGATGAACATGCTATAATGGTGTGTGCGCATGGAAACTGTAATGCCTCAAAGTTTCCACATTGACAATGTATCACTATTTCCTCTGGAATTTGGGATGAACTCATTGGTTTAAGGTTCAAACATTCCAAGCGTTTTCTAATGGGTTTGTTCGTAGAACCAGAAACATCCAATGATTCCATATCTATATGGACCTACTTTCCAAAGGTAGGTGCACATTAGTTGTGCACTGATGAGACTTAGGAATTTTCATTTTTCAAGAGGATGGGAGGTTGAACTCATCTCACCCTTTTGGGGGGAATTATATCCTAATCCGGGACTCTCTTTATAGATTTAAGTTATGTTTGTGAATCCTTATTAAATTACCAAGTATAAAATGAGATTTCCTTTAGATATGACAATCAATGATTGATATGAAGGAAATTTAGTGAATATTTTATATGTATTCGAAGTTCTTCATCGATAGAGAATCATCTGTATTTGTTAGAGATTCATAGTCAATGGTATCCTTCAATACATTAGATAAAAGTCTCTTGGTCATTATGATGACCATACTGGTTTTAAAGCCACTCAGTGGGTCACTTGAAGTTTATTGTCATTCAGAAGGAAATAGATTATTTCAGACTTGTGATCATACCCGCAGATGGGCTACCTACATATCTTTTATTTAGAAATTAATCAGAACTCATGTAGTTAGAGTAAGTGGGTATGAAGTTTATATATGATTTATGGCTCAAAGAAAGATGTCATAGTTACTTTTACACTCTAAGCTCACATGAGTCACGCTCAGTGTGAGAAAGAAGAGGTATTGGTGAAACCAGACAATTTTCCCATGAAAGATGCAATCATAGAAAATGGTGTGGGGCTTATGTATGTATGACTACCCAAATATATTAGTATTTGGATTTACTTCAAAGAAGAAACCCAGGAACAAGGTCCATAAAGGTATATATACTTTATGGAGATTTGAATACTATATATTGGGGATTACTCCTGAGGAAGATACCCAAATTAAGAGGGGACTTGATTAGTCACTGAAAGTGGCTAATATTAATTGTTAATATATTTATATTCATTATTCCAAAGTCCATAAACATTGTTTTTAGTGCATTACATAAATAGAACTTCATTTCTCATCAAAAATGCAATTCATGTTTAAATTGCAAATTTGGGCCCAATAATTCATTTGTTTGTTGACAATATTATATTCTTTTTATGAATTTAAAATTTAGGGATATGATTGATCACTTTTTTTGGAAAATTTTATCTTTTAGGTCCGATGGATGAATCCCAAGGGAAGATAGAGAATTTTGCGCCTGAAGCCAGAAACTTGCTGGAAAAAGCATAATGGGCTTAAGGCCCATCAAACAAATGTGGGGCCCAGAAACCAAGCCCAATGAAACTAAAATTTATACAACAGAAAGATAAAAATATGAGGATCATTTTATTCAACTGTGGCCGGAGCTAATTTTGATGTTTTCATGATGATAAAGGGATATGCAGTTAAGATTTAAATGGTGGACCTGACATTAATGCACAGAAATCCGTTCCACCATTTCGACCATAACATCCAAACGGATGATCCAAATTTCTTGAACTTTTGATAGATTCTAGAAGACACATGGAAGAAGATATTTTATATTTATGACACCTTCGGATTCGGCCATATGGAGTGTAAAACTCACACGTCAAAATAGAGGATGAATCTGGACAGTTTTCCGGGTCAACTTCGAAACGTCAATTTCCTTTTGATTCTTCACCCTCCTTTTGACTCTCTTAATTTTTGGGGGGTGAATTTATTGATGGGGGTGGACATAAGGCTCCTAATATTCCTATATGAGGAGCTGGTGGCGAAGGGAATAATCATCTAACATTTTTCTTTGTATCCATGTTTTTCTTTCATCCATTGTATTTCTTTCAATTGTAATTTTCTACTTTCAATTTGTAATCACATCGTCAAGTTTTCCCATGTATGTTTTTCTTTCACGTTTATTATTTTAATAAAATTTCTTATTCTTCTTCAATTTTTATTTTCCTTTTCTTCACACGTTGATACCGTTGAATCATGGTTTGAAATTATTCACACCAACACTTGTGATTTCAATCACACAACGGTGGAGTGTTCGTTCTTTTAATAATCTTCTTCTTCTTCAATTCCACCCCCATAAGTCTACATCTCGCTTCCATTGGTAGAATAGCATAAATGGAGGGCTAACCTCTTAAGGGTTGATCCAAGTGAGTAGCAAGGTCATGGATTGAATGTTATTTCATGTACTTAATATTTAAATCTATTCGTTATTTTAGGATTTCCATTTGATGAGTTACATTCTTTCTCATCTTTGCCAACTTTAAAGATGACACATTTTGAGTGCTAGTACGATCTGTTTCCTTTAAGTGCTCATTAAAGTGATCCTAAAAGTGAATTAGTGATTGTCCTTGGAATTGTGTAGGGATTAAATTGGTGAATGATTTGTAAGAATTATCTCATTGTTTGGATATGTCTTGAATTAATGACATGAAATTTTCTATGAAAAGAAATTCATCCAATCCACCCCAAGCAAGACCCTAAGATCAACCCACCATCAATAATTGTTTAGTTCACATCATTTGTTATTATATATTATTTATATTATATCTTTATTTCTACAATTAAAATCTACCTTAAAGTCGGCCACTTCATAGCCAATCCATCAATAAATCATAGCGTCTCAAGGTTACTTCTTCGGTCCCTGTGGATTCGATCCCTACTTATACTTCAATGACCGCTTTTACCAGTAGGGTAAATTTGGGCACAACCAAATTTTGGCACCGTTGCCGGGGATCGAGTATGTACCTTAGACACTTATCTTCTTTTCTCACCCCGAATTCTCTTTTCTCATCCCCATTTCTATTCTCATTTCCCCTTTCTATTTTTTTTGACCCCCGAAAATCACGATTCCAAATTTATAAATGAATCCAATGGAGCATAATCAACAATATCCCTTCACAAACTCAGGATGGAATCAGTTTGAAAATCAAAATTGGGAATCACCAACCTTTTTTAACCAACCTTTGAATGAATACCCCACACCCGATTACATGAACGATATTTGTAATGATGAATGTTTAAAAGATCAATTTCCATACCTATCAAGAATGATTGAAAAGATAAATAATGAGGAAGTCCAAGATGTTCAAAATACTTTACAACCTAATCCTCAAAAAATCATTGAGAAATTGTGTCAGCAAATGGAGATACTGACTTCCGAGGTTTCATCCTTAAGAGTAGAACTTAAAAGCATTGAAATGGTTGTGGAACCAATTCCCACTGAGGTTATATCTTCCTCATCACTAATACAAGAATATTGTCTTCCAAAAACCTCACATGAATTTATTGAAGAAACAAGCATTGGATTTGGGATAGTTGAAGATAATAAAGAAATCGTTGATGGGTGCTTAAATCAAGAGGAAATTTATTTTATGGATTCACAAGGGGAAAATTTGTCATCATGGATTGAGTGTTCGGAATATTGCTCCAAAAACAATTTTTTAGAATCCCCGATCATTGAACCATTGGGAGATATAATGAATATTGTGTCTATACCCACTCATGAAATTCAAATGGAAAATTTTGGAGATGAATCATCTTTTCAAAAGGAACCAATTCTTTCAAATGTTTTTAAAGAAGAAACAATTTTTGATTCAAATTATCATTCTTCTTTAGGAAAATTCAATCAAACTGAACACGATGTTTTAATACTTTCTTCCCTACTCAATAATCCCTCTATTTATGATAACCAAGACCATTCAATTATCATCAATGTTCATCAAGAATCTCACCAAGTAGGAATGAACCTTGAAAAATTAGGAAATACTCAAAATGAAACTCAATCAACCATTACCGAAATTCCTTGGACTTTCACAATCATTGTTAAACATGGGATTTCACATGAAAAAAATTCTAAAAAAAGGGCTAATCTGAATCTTGTTGAGTTGGATAAAAATGGGGTCCTAAAAATGTTGAAAGTTGGAATTGGATAAGTTGGGGGGTTCAAGTCAAGCTAACGTCGTTAAACAAAAGCGCTTCATGGGAGGCAACCCATGGTTTTCATGTTTTCTAATTATTTTGAATCATTTTATTTTTCATATAATAAATTACCATAAGCTGTTGACCTGTTCTTCTTTTATGAGTAAGGATGGGTATGAACGGCGAGCGCCATATTCATCCATGTCACGTGGTGTGATCTCGGAGTAATACCTTACCCAGAAAATATAAAGAAGGCAATATATCATCAGTTTATTTTGTTTTGTTTTATTTTTTTTATAGGTTAAAAAAAATAAAAGGACAAGTTTAAATCCATAAGGAAAATCCATTCACCACCATCTAAGCCGCTGAGACTCAAATCCAGGATTGAAGGGAGACTATGGCATGCGCTATCATCATCAACCACCAGGTGACTTCATTCCATTATTTTAATTTTAAATTTCTTCATTGAACTCCTCTCCTACCCCATTCTAACTTTTCTTTTCTTTAAACACTGGGTACAGTGTTATTCTAAGTTGGAGGGGGATAAAAAATGATTTTTATTTTGAATAAGAACATGCATGAAAAGAAAAATTCCATTAACCTTGAACATGATAACACACATTGAAAACTCTAAAATTGGATATCAAATAATTTTGTATGCCTTGATTCTGATTTTAATGTAAGTTTAAGTTCATGAGCATAGTTTTTGGAAAGTGTGGTTGTCCGATGTGATTTTTCAAAGTTTACATTTTCATCCTCTTAATAAAAATGCCACAATGCACGTCTACTGGATCGTGGGTGTAAATTTGAGTTCTTGGGTCCCTTTTCTTATAGCATAGGGTTCTGGGGTCACTTTTAGTTTAATTTGAGTATCTAAAAAAAACAACAACAAAAAACAAAAAAAAAATTGAAAAAAAAATAATGACCACATAGAGCAATGTTTAGTCCAAATGCGCGGCGTCCGGAACTTAGGGATCGTGACTCCATAGTTGTCTTGACCAGAGTTAGGCTTTATATCTCTATTTTAGAGCATGAAATTGACAATATGTGTGGCGTCCGACACTTGGGGATCATGACTCCATAGTTGTCTTTCCCAGAGTTAGTCTTTTCATATCTATTGTGGTAAAAAATCATCAAAAAAATGGATACTCATATTAAGGTTTAATGTGATTCCCACCTAGTGCTTCCATTTTTTCCCCTTGAACAACAAAATGTGCCCCATATCTTTTGTGATGCACAACACTTTATCATGCTTAATTGGAATTGGATGAAATGTGGCGATGAATTTGAACAAAAGAATGGGCTTGGGCTTGGGATATGCTAATTGACTTAGCCTGTTTTAAATGATTTTGATGGGTTTCATAATTTTTTGGTATGAGGGATTTGTGTGAGCAATGTGTATTTAAATGTTTTTGGAAAAGGGGATTTGAATTTCATATTTGTAATTTATTTTGCTCGGGACTAGCAAAACTCAAGTTGGGGGGTGTGATTAGTCACTGAAAGTGGCTAATATTAATTTTTAATATCTTTATATTCATTGTTTTAAAGTCCATAAACATTGTTTTTAGTGCATTACATAAATAGAACTTCATTTCTCATCAAAAATGCAATTCATTTTTAAAATGCAAATTTGGTCCCAATCATTCATTTTTTTTGTTGACAATATTATATTCATTTTATGAATTTTAAATTTTGGGATATGATTGATCACTTTGTTTGGAAAATTTTATCTTTTAGGTCCGATGGATGAATCCCAAGGGAAGATGGAGAATTTTGCGCCTGAAGCCAGAAACTTGCTGGAAAAAGCATAATGGGCTTAAGGCCCATCAAACAAATGTGGGGCCCAGAAACCAAGCCCAATGAAGCTAAAATTTATACATGAGAAATATAATAATATGAGGATCATTTTATTCAACTGTGGATGGAGCGAATTATGATGTTTTCATGATGATAAAGGGATATGAAGTTAAGATTTAAATGGTGGACCTGACATTAATGCACAGAAATCCGTTCCACCATTTCGACCATAAAATCCAAACGGCTGAGAAAAATTTACTGAAATATTTAGAGCTTCTATAAGACACATGGAATAAAATATTTTATATTTATGACACCTTCGGATTCAGCCATATGAAGTGTAAAACTCACACGTCAAAATGGAGGACGAATCTGGACAATTTTCCAGGTCAACTTCGAAACGTCAATTTCCTTTTGATTCTTCACCCTCCTTTTGACTCTCTTAATTGTTGGGGGGTGAATTTATTGATGGGGGTGGACATAAGGCTCCTAATATGCCTATATAAGGAGCTGGTGGTGAAGGGAATAATCATCTAACATTTTTCTTTGAATCCATGTTTTTCTTTCATCCATTGTATTTCTTTCAATTGTAATTCTCGGCTTTCAATTTGTAATCACATCGTCAAGTTTTCCCATGTAAGTTTTTCTTTCAAGTTTATTATTTTAATAACATTTCTTATTATTCTTCAATTTTTATTTTCTTTTTCTTCACACATTGATACCGTTGAATCATGGTTTGAAATTATTCACACCAACACTTGTTATTTCAATCACACAACGGTGGAGTGTTCGTTCTTTTAATAATTTTCTTCTTCTTCAATTCCACCCCCATAAGTCTACATCTCGCTTCCATTGGTAGAATAGCATCAATGGAGGTCTAACCTCTTAAGGGTTGATCCAAGGGAGTAGCAAGGTCATGGATTGAATGTTATTTCATGTACTTAATATTTAAATCTATTCGTTATTTTAGGATTTCCATTTGATGAGTAACATTCTTTCTCATCTTTGCCAACTTTAACGATGACACATTTTGAGTGCTAGTATGATCTATTTACTTTGAGTGCTCATTAAATTGATCCTCAAAGTGAATTAGTGATTGGCCTTGGAATTGTGTAGGGATTAAATTGGTGAATGATTTGGAAGAATTATCTCATTGTTTGGATATGTCTTGAATTAATGACATGAAATTTTCTATGAAAAGAAATTCATCCAATCCACCCCAAGAAAAACCCTAAGATCAACCCACCATCAATAATTGTTTAGTTCACATAATTTTTTATTATATATTATTTAAATTATATCTTTAGTTCTCCAATTAAAATCTACCTCAAAGTTGGACACTTCATAGCCAATCCATCAATAAATCATAGCGTCTCAAGGTTAATTCTTCGGTCCCTGTGGATTCGATCCCTACTTGTACTTCAACGACCGCTTTTACCAGTAGGGTAAATTTGGGCGCAACCAGGACATATGATTGGGTTTTACTCCTGAGAAGGAAGCCCAGATCAAAAAGTAGATTAAGACTAGTTAAGAGAAATTAAGACTGGGGATTACTCCTAAGGAGAAGGCCCAGGTTAAAGGGATTTGAAGACGGGGGCTTACTCCTGAAGAGGAGGCCCAGTTTAAGGGAATTTTAGAATTAAGGGACTTGGGGATTACTCCTAAAGAGGATGCCCACATTTGAGACTGGGGCTTACTCCTAAAAAGGAAGCCCAGGTTAAGGATTCTATCATATTAAAGGATGAGGTTGAATGAATGAACTCTCTAACTTTAGTGATGAAAAGATGTGTAAATTACTAGGTTTTGAGATATGTTCCACATAATTCCTTTCAGATAAGGAATACAATAAGGAAATCATGCCATGAAAGGCTTTGGAGATAATTATGGAGGCTTAATATTGAAGAGGAGAGGTGGATAAGTGTAGGAGGGGTGAAATGGGCAGGAAGGGCACCCAAAAAGAGAGGGGCGCACAAGTCCTGCATGGGCGCGCAAGTCTTGGTCGTGCAGGTGTACCTGCGCGACACATGGGTACTTGCGCGCCACTCAACGCTTAAGGTCGAACATGGGTGAGTCTTGGCTCAAGCCTTTATTATTATCCCTTAAGGATTCCCGAAGAGGGGTGAGCAAGTTCTGTTGAAGGGGCAAGGTGGCACACAAGTGTGGCCATTTCCCTTAGGGGCTGGCCACTTAAGTGCGCAAGAGTTGATGAGTTTAAACACTTAGGACATCCCCCTCCTCTTTAGATCTTCCGTTCTAGGTAAGAAATTATCTTATAAGTGTTTGGAATCTTTGAGAAGAGACTAGGGCACCGGGAACTCAAATATGAATTTCTGGAATTTTTTTTCCTCCTCAAAATGGGGGGCCAACATGGGTATTTATAGGCTGGAGAAACCCTGGGCGAAATTTCAAAGAAGGCGTGCAAGTCACCTGCGCGACTAATGGGCGGCGTGCAAGTATAATTGCGTGACCTTTGTAGAACTTGTGCCACCCAAGTGCATTTGAATCTTGGTTTATGCATTTGTCAATTTTTTATGTTTCCTTTAAAGGATGAATCAATTTGAGTTCAAGGTATTTCTCTTTTCATTCCTTTAGTCTCTGTTATGGAAATAAGCGTCAACAAAAGTCCTCCCTCTGAGTTGGATCCGAATGAAATGAGGATGTGACTCTGAGGAAAAGAAGAAAAACCAAGGAATATGCGGCACGCAAGTTCTGTTGAGCGCACAGATTTTCAACGTGCAAGTAGGAGCCACACTGGCGTTTAGGCACGCATGGTTGCAGCCTGGCCTATATATATGCGATCATTCCTCACGCAAAGCACCAAATTTCAATATTTCGAGCTCTCTTCACGCAAGTTCCATTCACTGTGCTTGTTTCACTATTTTTCCCTGTTTCTTTGCTGTCGCGCTACTGTAGAGGTATTTGGACTTGCGCGATGATACTTGCATGCCAAAAACTTGAGTGACATATCCATACTTGCGCGACACATCCATACTTTCTCACCTTAACGCCTTATCCATTTTTTTCGAATTTCTTCACGAATTTTTTAAAAAATAAACTCACTTAAGAGTTAATTATTCGACCTTTGTGCAGATTCAATAGCTCTTAGAATAATCAGAACGGATGATGAACTGGATAGCAAGTGGATTGATGAGATGATGAATGTTGTTGGTCATGATTACTATGATATCTACGACAACACTCTCCTATATTTTTCCAGGTACTTGAAGAAATATCATGTTAATTTTCCATAGAGCATCTACTTGGCTCTGTATGGCCATGGTCATCTGCAAGGAGTCAACATTCCAGATGAAAATAACTATACTCCAGAGATGCAGCTGCACTGCTACTCCTCTATTTTGGTTATACTGTGAATTAAGAGCAACAAAAATGGTGTGAACTTTCAAATTTTTCCTTCATTCCATTTCCTTGAAGATATGAAAATGGAAAATCGCAGGCTGATATGTTTTCCGCTACCGGTTTATGAAGAGAAGGCTATCATGACGTTAGAAACAATATCTGAAAAGGGTACTTTCTATAAATGGATCTTTACTTCCAATGATCCATTCTCAAATCCATGTATCCATCTTCCAAGTCTATTGGGTAGAAATAGAGTCACTGTTTGATCAGCAGAAAATTTTCTCAAAACGCACTCGAGAACATTCTTTTACAATTGATCCAAGAAGAGATGATATCACTACATCTCTTATTGTATCCAGTTGAATGAATGAATTCCAGGTGACTATTGATGATGCTCGAGATTTCGTGAATCAAATGAAGAGTTATGTTGAAAGCCTCTTGTTATTCCTGAAAAATAGAAGAGACTCTAGTCTGTGGATGTCCTTATATATCTTATGCATCAATGAAAAACACTTTCATCTTCAATCATTTGTGCACGCATTTTCCTTTGATACCTGCTTTAGATTTTCACCTAAGACAATGGGCCTAGTAAGCATAGTTTTATTTTTTTACTAGGATTATTATAAATAACCCTACAAACTTTGAATATTTTAATTTCTCAATATTACCTAAATCATACAAAATATATGTTTAGTGAGCTAGAAATTGACTTTTATTCAGAGTTCCCTTGTCTTTTATGGGAAGTTTAAAGTCATGCACGTCGGACATTAAAAGGATAATGTTTCAGGTTGAAATAGCTTTAACCTAATTAATTAAAATTTACTCAATTCCTCGATAATTTATCTGAAAACGTATTACCACACTCAAGTATGAGGGAGAAAAAAAATTTAAATTTTGACTTAAGAAATTTTGAATCTGAGGAATGATATGAAAAAGGGATAAAAATCATTAGAAGTAGTAGTTCCTAAGAATGAAGTTACCATTATTTAACAAACCCGTTAGGGGGTTGAATTATGCAGGGCCACCTAAGGGCATTGGCTACATAGTGAAATAATAGCATCTTTTGGCTGACATGTCTATTATGTAGACTACTTATGCAAGGCCGCCTAAGGGAACATGCTGCATAGTTAGGCAAAATAATTCTTAAAATTTTACTTTTCTATTGCTAAAAAGCCAGTGAAGGTTTATGGGGATTCAAATTTTCCAAAGCATAGAGTTTTTTGTATGGAGAGAGGTAATTGAATATGGGGAAGATATTTCCAAGAAAGAATATCTAAGAACTAGATGAATGTCACTCCTATGAAGGTCTGACCTATACATAGGGAAGGAAAATATAATCCATAGAATTGAATATTTTCAGATCATAAAAAAGAACATCAGACAAATATGTTAAGGATGGCTATTTTTGCGGATCCCTACACATTGTCATTAAGAATAATAAGTAAAAAAGAGGTTTTCTTTCCAAGAATGAAGTTACCACTATTTAACAAACCCTTTAGGGAGTTGAATTATGTAGGGCCACCTAAGGGCATTGGCTGTATAGTCAAATAATAGTATCTTTTGGCTGAAAAGTATATTATGTAGACTGTTTATGCAAGGCCACTTAAGGGCACGTGCTGCATAGTCAAACAAAAGAACTCTCAGAAATTGGACATTTTGTGACCAAAAGTCGAGAAAAGGGTTACGGAGATATGAAAAATATTTAAGGATATGATTATCACACATAAAAATGGGCATTTGTTCAATGCATTTAGAGATACACAGACCAATGCTAACCAAAATCATGTTGTGGCTGGGTCCTAAATTGAAATGTTAGACTTCACTAAGTATCCCATAAGGATGGGAATAAAGCCATACATAGTTCATGAAATACAGATTAATGTCATGTGGGACGAAAGTATGGGAGATCTTACTTTAGGTTCATAGAGCTCGGACCATAATAATGAATACACAGTGTGTGTTTTCATGAGGACTTTTCAGCCAGGGGACTAAAAGTGGAATTTGGGGTTAGGTCCAAAGACTTGGGGCTGGACTCGAGGGACACTCAAACGTTCCTACGTATCCCACAAGGATGGTAATCAAGCCCATGTAGTTCTAGAAATACACTATGTACAAATTTGGTTCTTATATGTGAAGGGTGAAGTGGGACTTCAGTGCAATGATGGTTTGACCCAAGATAAAAGGTTCGGGAATTGCCATGTATGCATGTAGTCTTTGGAATATAACATGATTGGACATCGGTGTGAATAATGATTCCCTTTTAGGTGAGGGTATCAAAGAATGTTGTAGTTTATGGTCATACAAGACAAAAGTGTTGTATAGTTTAATGTCAAATAGCAAGGACAAAGGTGAACCAATATGAAGAGATTGGGTCTGGGCTTTAACCTTGGGAGGTAGCCTATGTACCCAGTCTAGAAGACAAGGATCAAAGTCCACGTAGTTCAATTAAAGAATTAATTGGTGATCAATTTGTTTTTGAGGACAACGATCTAAAAATAAAGTGTTAGGACTTACGCATGGTTAGCGGCCCATAGAAAGTGTTATGGTTGAAGTTTACTCTAAGCTCACGTGAGTCATACTCGATGTGAGAAACAAGAGGTACCAACAACCCTAACGATGCACAGTTTAATTTCATGTAGGACATATGAAGGGACTATGCAATTTAAAATCTTGTAGTGAAGACTATTGGTGCTGGACATTTTAGTGTCATGTATTAGGGACAAAAAAATACAGTTTAACATCATGTAGGATGTATTAAGATATTTTTGTACAGTTTAGCATCATGTAGTTAGGATGATGTGGAAAATACAAAAAGGGGGACCGTGCAGTTTAATGTCATTCAGTAAGGACAAAAGAGGACACAGTTTAACATCATGTTATATGTATTATGGACTTTTGCACAGTTTAACGTCATGTTGGACGAAAAGGGACGATACAGTTTAGCGTCAGGTTGGATGATGGTGTGAATAGTTTAAGGTCATATACATGGACCATTGCTGTATTTTTAACGTCATATAGCAAGGACGATGAAGGGGTCACAGTTTAACGTCATGATGGATGATGGTGCGAATAGTTTAAGGTCATATGCATGGACCATTGCTTTATAGTTTAACATCATATAACAAGGACGATGAAGGGAACATAGTATAACGTCATGTTGGAAAAAAAGTGAGAATAGTTTAAGGTCATATGCATGGACCAAAGTTATGTAGTTTAACTTCTTGCGCGATGTTTAAGTATTTTCATTACACAAAATACTTCTTAAAAAATCTGGCATTGGTTGGAGTAGTGATGAGTTCTCAATCCATTGAGATTAAAGCATAAGCTCCATTAGAATATAATTTATGTATTGAGTAAGGTCCTTCACATTTTTTCTCAAGCTTGGGAGTTTTCTTTCCTGGTATCATTGGAGTTCTAAGAACTAATACCAATTCTCCCTGAATGAATGAACGAAGACAAAATTTTTTGTTGAAAGCTCATGCTATTCGATTCTGATAGACTTTCAAATGGTGCAGGGTGCACAAACGTTTCTCATCTAACAGTTCCAATTCATCCAGTCTATTTTGAGATTGTTCATCTGTAGATGATTAATCAAAAATGTCTACTCTAAGCGACAGTAATTGAACCTCAATGGGAAAGACTAATTCCTTTCCATATACAAATGAATATGGAGTTGACCGTGTTGCAGTGCTGGTGGTGGTCCGATAAGCCCATAAAGCATGAAAGAGTTTATCAGGCCATGACTTCTTATCTTTATCCACCATCTTTTGTAGTATATTTGACAGATTCTTGTTGAAAGCTTCTATCTGGCCATTGGCCGATACATGATACTGAGATGAATGATTGGATTTGATATTTTATTCTTGATACAACTTCCTCACATTGGATGAACATAAGTTGGTGCCATTGTCCATTAATATGGTATGATGGACACCAAATCTGGTAAGGATGTTAGACTTGATGAAGATAACAATTCATTTAGAACTGACTTCTTTGAGGGTTATTGCCTCTGCCCATTTGGAAAAGAAGTCAGTAGCAGTAAGAATATACTTCAACTGCTTGGCTGTAGCCGAAGGATAAGGACCCACTACATCCATTCCCCATGTGGAAAATGGCCATGAGTATTTAGATTTATGAAGCATATCTGGGGGTTTATTAATGATGTAGGAATGTACTTGGCATGAATAAAACTTCTTTGTGAAATCAACACAATCTTGTATCATTGAAGGCCAAAAGTATCCAAGCCTTCAAATTTGATCAGATAGTCTGTCTCCGGACTGGTGTGCACCACAGAATCCTGCATGCACTTCTTTCATGACAACAATTGTCTCTTCACCATCAATGCATCTGAAGAGAACTCCATCAAAACCACTCTTGTAGAGAATTTTCCTTGGGTGCTATGGGCTATCATAAAGAGTAAAATTGACCACACGTCTCTGGACTTGTTCTTTCCCGGCTCTATCAGGTGGAAGTGTTCCATTTGGAAGGTATTCCCTGATAGGTGTCATCCATCCTGTAGTATGACCATATGTTTTAGTAATGGGACAAATTTCATTGATTTCCTCTATTCTGGTTTAAAAATAAGGTGAAATTGTATGACGGTGGGCAATACTGAAGGTTGTCTCGTCCCGATTTTGATCTGCCAGAGCTGTGGCTATATTATCCAGTGCATCATCTTGGGCATTTTGTGACCGTGGGACATAAGAAAATGTTGGTTCTGAAGGGAATTCCTCCATTAACTCTCTGAAATAATCATACAAAGGGATTGATTCTTCTTTTCTGATGGCATAATCCCCATTGACTTGTTTGATTACCAGGTCTGAATCACCTTTCACCTTTAAGTGATTCACTTGTGCTTGAATCACCAACTCTAAGCCTACGATGAGAGCTTATTATTCTGCTTCATTATTTGTACCACCTCCCAACAATGAGAAGGAATAAGGTAACACTGAATTTTCTGGAGAAATGAGCAAAATTCCTAAGACAACTTTGTTGAATTTAGGATTTTCCTTTTTCTTCCCTGTTGGACTTCTAGAAGCACCATCTAAGTACATTTCCAATGTTTGAAGACTATCTTGAATAAATAAGACATATTCATTAGGAAGTTCAATATCTGGAGATATATCTTCCACTGAAGGTTGTTCAGCAAGGAAATCAGCCAGGGCATGGCCCTTTATTGCCTTTTGAGACACATATTGAATATCAAATTATTGCAAAATAACTGCCCACCTTGCCAGACATCCTGTAAGCATTGGACGACTAAGGATGAATTTGAGCAGGTTATTGTGAGATACCAATTGGACCTCGTGATGATGCAGGTAGTGTCTTAACTTCTGAACTGCAAAGATTAATGCTAGGAATCACTTCTCAATATTTGAATATCGGGTTTCTACTTCAACCATAGTCTAACTGAGATAGTAGATGTTGTTCTCATTCCAAGAATCATTCTTGTAAGCAAGAAAGGCACCCAATGATCACTCTAAAGATATCACATAGAGGATAAGTGGTCTTCCTTCAACTAGTGGCATTAATACCGATGGACCCAAGAGATACTAATTGAGAATATCGAATGATTCTTGACATTATTCAGTCCATTGGTGAGTGACTCCCTTCTTCATCAATTTGGTAAAGGGTAAACTTTTTCCTACTAAATTGGTGATGAAATGCCGAATATAGGCTAAGTGTCCTTGAAATCCTATCAATTATTTCAAATTTTGAGGAGGTGATATACCAAGGATTGACATTGTATTCTCAGGATCGACTTCAATACCACGATGGTGTACAACAAAGCCGATAAAGTTTCTTGAGGTTACCCCAAAAGCACATTTTAAGGGGTTCATCTTCTAATTATGTTGTCGAAGTTTGTGGAATATGACATCCAAATCAGCCAAGTGATTAGAACATTTCCAAGATTTAACCACCAAATCGTCCACATAACATTCAAAAAACTTCCCTAAAAAGGGTTTGAAGATACGATGCATGGCACGTTGATATGTTGCACCTGCATTCTTTAGGCTAAATGGAATTACCCGATATCCAAACACACCCTGAGGGGCTCTAAAGCCTGTAGATTCTTCATCTTCTGGAGCCATTCGGATTTGATTATACCTGGAATATCCATCCATGAAGGAAAGTTCTACATAGCCAACTGTTTCATCAATTAATAGTTCTGTAATCGGAACTGGAAAATCATCCTTAGGACAATGCCGATCAAGATCTCTGAAATCAATGCAAACTCTAATTTTCTTATTCTTCTTTTTCACTAGGACAATATTAGCTAACCACTTGGGATATTGAACTTCTTTGACGAAGTTAGAATTGATGAGCTTATCCACTTTAGCTTCAATTTTGGAAGCATAGGTTGGGTGTGTTCTTCTAGTGTCTTGTTTGAATCCTCAATGTTCTTCTGGAAAACCGAAACGATGAGTGGAAACATCAAGATTAAGCCCTAGAATCTCTGTATATCTCCAAGAAAATATATCTCGATTTTTCTTTAAAAAATAAATATACATCTCTTTCTCTTCAAGAGTCATAGCCGCTCTAATCAATGTAGGGTGTGGATCTTCTTTTGTACCCAGATTTATTTCTATGAGTTCATCCACGGTAGTAGAGATACCCTCTTCAAATGCTGGAGGAGAATCCCTGAGATCTTCCTCTTCTTCTTCAACATGTTTTATTTCTTCTGTTTCTACTTGCATAGTAGATGATGAAGTAGAATTTTCATGATTAGAAGAGATGTTAAAATTTGAACATCTTGAAGAAGAAGCATCTATTCCTGACCCGATTGATGATGAAGGGTCTTTCTTGGGTATTAAGGAGGAGATGATGGATTGAGAATCGATATCATCGCTCACCTCTGACATTGCTATAAGTTCTTCTGGATTGTTTGGTGAAGTATATACTAGCTGGATTTTAGCAGATTAATTGAAGACATCCCCATTTGAGCTTTCATTATTGCTTGGTTAATTACCAATTTCTCCCATGTTGTCTAGCTTGATTTCCATAATTGACATTATGCAAATTTCTATAAGAGTATTTTGATTTGAATCTATCCTGTCAATTTGACTGATAGAGAATACATAATCTGTACTCATATGTGTAAATGGGTTTACTGGAATATTTTCCAAACAATATGGATCATTAACTTTGGTAACCTCCCTTGTTGTGGATTCCTCCTTTCCCTTCATATGGTAGAATTTCGCCTCAATATACTGAGATTCACATGTCTTGAACGGGAAATTATCACCATACAATGTCCCAACTTGACCATAAAAACAATATTTGAGACATTGATGATATGATGAAGGGATAGCCTCATGTTGATGTAGCCTGGGTCTTCCAAGAAAGATGTTGAAGGCCCAGTCTTGATCAACAACCATGAAATCTGAATTTGATACAAGATCTCCAAACTGTGTTCTGAGTGTAATCTCGCCCAGTGGTTCTTGTTCATTTTTATCATATCCTTGTAACATCATAGTAGAAGGAGATAAATCAGATTCCGTGAGGCCAAATCGACGAAGTGTACGAATGGGCATGGGGTTGACTCCTGAACCATTATCAATGAAAGCTCTTAGGATGTATACACCATTGGTGTTTCCAGATAAATACAAAGGTCTAATATGTCCATGCACGACATCATCTTCATCTGTGAAAGATATCACTGCATGGCATTATGCAAGATTATTCTCTACATGGTAGGCTTCAGATGCAGTAATTTCAGTTTATAACTCCTAAGGACTCGACAAAGCCTCAATGAGTGCCTCTCGAAGATCCTTTGATAAATTCAAGGCATCCAGAATTGATAACTTGGCCGATACTTGGGCCAAGTGTTTCAATACATTATACTTTTGATCCAAAGGTCTGCGTTTCCCAATAGGAACATGTGGTTTAGCATCTTCCTTGAAGTTGATTCTTTGGTAGTTGATGCATCTTGTATCGAGGTAGGAGTTGGTAATACTATTGGCTATGGAAGATTAGACCGAATAGTTCTATTTACTTGCTGAGAGAATGAAGGTGTAACTTCCAACCGATCTTCCAGAATAACTGTTCCAGGACTGAATTTTACTTGTGTAGAAGAACTTGCTTGTTCTTGTTGAGCTCGTTGAAGGGATCTGCCACGAGTTTCTGCTGTATACACAATTCTAGAAGAGGTAGAATTGAAATAGTGGCCACTAAATGATCAACGTCTTCCCCTATACCCTGAGCCTCTAGAACTTCCTCTGATTCCTCTGTTTGATACGGGGAACCCAGGTTCATCGAGTTCAAAACTGTGATTGGCATAAGGATCTGTTAAATAAATCATATTAACAGAACTAAAAATTAACTCTTCATCTGATTAATAATCTTTCTGACTAGCCAATTTAGGCTATGCCGTTTGATGGGTCGGTGCCCTTTGCTTTGAAGTAGATGGCATAAAATATGCCAGCGTGAAAGACAACTTGGGATTTGACACATACTCATCTTCTTCTGATTCTTCTTCTTTCTTTGAATTATGCCGTTTCTATGAGGATTTTCCCTCTAATGATGAGGGTTTTGTTGTGGCATTCATGGAAGAAGACACAATTGGTTTCTTCAATTGTGTTCTCAAAATAGCATGAGTTCTGTTGATCATTTTTCTGACCATCCAATCATCATATTTTTGTGCATTTTTTTCTTGACTTCTTGCCACTCACCTTCCTCCTCTGGATCTGTAGTAGTAACACATGCCACCTATGTTGAAGAATATTTCAGTGTGACTTGTCCCAAATCTACCATTTTTTGCAGGAGGTCTTTGAAAACAAAACACTCCTGAATGGGATGCCCCAACATCTGATGAAAGGGGAAATAATTAGGACGGTCTTTATCTCCTTCATTGTTTGGCCTTTTGGGCCATGGAAATCGAACCAAATTACTTTCCAGAGCCGAAATGAAATAACCAGGAACTTGTTCATTTCAGAAAGAGTAAACTTTGATCTTAAAATCCCCAAATTGTTTTCGTCTTTGATCTCTTTGACCATATTGACGAAACGACCTCTGTTGTCAGCGCTCTGGAGGTGGAGCCCTTCGAGAAGATGAAGGTTTGGAAGTAGAAGCAGGTGCAGGTGCTTGTTTAAGCATAATTGTAGCAGTCCTTGCTTTACCCTATCTCCTTCATGGATCTGATAGAATTACACAAGCTTTATCCTTAGTCTTTATAATATAATCTTCAATCTATTGAGAAATTGAAGTAAGGTCTCGAAAGCCTCCTGTGTATTTCACAGGGATCAGCGGCGTGCCTAATTCATCACGCAGATTTTCCACCCAAATTGGCAATAGTTCTTCTTGAGGGAGTGCTAAGCTTAGGGAATATGTTAATCCCTTCCAGTGAGCAATGAAATCTGAAATCCTTTTATTCTCCCATTGCTTACAATTTTTAAGATCAAAACTATTGACTTTGGCAATGTTGAGTTGAACTGAAGAAGGAAATTTTGGAAAAGATCCTCCCATCCGGTAATTGACCGGGATTGTAAGATTGTATACCAACCAATAGCAAGTCCTTGTAATGATTGTACAAAACACTTGAGCTCAACTTTTTCTTGTTGCTGAAGAATTCCCATCATAGGATCACAACGAGAAACTAAATGTGTTAAGTGTTGCTCTAGGTCTCCCGAACCATTAAAGATTAGGAATGTGATACTTTCAAAATTTGATGGGGGAGGAATTGCATCAACCCATTCAGGGTAAGCTTTATTTTATGGTTGAATTTGAGCTCTTTTTCCCTCCATAGCCTCCAACCGAGCGGTTAAGGACTCAATAGTAGTTATTAACTTTTGAGAAACATCTGGTTGAGCTTGGACCTGAATAGGTGCAATGACTGAATCTTGGACAGATGTGGGAGCTGGTACTGCAACCGATGGCAGCCCTGCCGATTGTTTTTGCACTTGAGCCATTAGATTAGACTTGTGAGGGCGTGCTGATAAAGGAGTATATTCTTGATCCATCTCAGTAGCCACAAAAAATTCCTTTGGCTGACTGACTTCGGAATGCTGAGGAGTAAGAATACTCTGAAGTAGTTCTGCATTCCTCCTCCTCAATTCCTTCATTTCTTCCTCTTGTTGCGCAAATATTTGATCTAGTGAGAGTGATTGGCCTTCTCTATAGGAAGTGTATGTAAACTGATTCTTTACTTTCCCCTTGTTGGATCCCTTTTGGAGAGGGGGAAGTGGGTCACTTGAAGGAATACCCAGATTCTGGGTAAGCTTTGATTTTGTGTACGCACACCTTCTTCATTTGTGTTTGTTCGTACAACTTCTTGAGCAGGAACCACTTCATCTAATCCCTCTAAGTGAGCCTCATCTGGTGGATCAACAAGAAAGGAATTGATGACATTAATTGATGCATAATGCATTGCATCCCTTCTATCAGCATTTCTATGATATTGTCTTCTTCCATGTCTCTGATGAGACATTGCCTTTTGTCGATTTAATCCCTCAGGAACTTCTTGATGAACCGTAATTTGGAGGGAATATCCTGATAATTTGGCTCTTTGTTCCTCTTGAGGATTCTTCCCTAATCTAGTGAAGACCGAATTTCTTTGAGGAAGAGATTGATGATTTGAAAAAGTCCCCAGTCTGGTGGACTGGGGCTTTTCGTGCTGTTCCTGCTCAACTCCTCGAATCCTATTTGTTGATTCTGATGGTTGAATTAAAAGAGTCCCTAGTTCGGAAAGCTGGGGTGGTTCTTGAAATGCTATATATGAGACCTTCTTGTATGATCTATTGATCTTGCAGACATTAGTCCGGAAATTGGCCGGATGCATCAACCTGCATCCACTTTTATCACCCGGCTCAAAAGACCGTTGGATGATTTATGAAACTTCTGTCACTTGATGATGTGCTTTCTACAAACAAGAGGCCTGTTCAATATTCTCATTTTCTTGATGCAGGATTAATTCAACAACTTGTTCTCTGTATGCTTGATGTTGAGAAGAACTAGTTGAAGCCTATTCTTGAGCAAGCCTTTGATTACAAACAAATCCAATTGACTATGGCCGGCCATGGGCAATAACATTTCATGAGACCATTTTCGGTGGGATTTACTGACTAGAGAGTACAGTGAAATGTAGTGCTCCATGAACACCCCATCCCCTGATATGAATACCAGATGGGGCATTGGAAATTAACTGGCACAATCTTCTTAGAGCACCAAGGCATGAATGCTGAAGGGCTCTCTACTGCTTTTCAGCCTTCGGATATCGGGAAACTGAGAGAGATGCCAAGTCAATTTGCCGTTGTAACCGTTATATTATCTTGATATGATTTTCATATTAATCATAAGATAATATTTTATTTTTAAACTGACAAAGAGTTTTCCACATGTTGGGATGAATATCATGAATTCCATCGTCCCTCAACATCTTTGGAATATCATACTGAGAGTCAGCCGAAGGCCAAAACATGACAGGCACTTCACCTTTCGCCAATTGTTTTCTCATATTCAGTACTTCCTCTTTATCATTCAATTGATATTATTCTACCTGATTGGACCAGAATTGGTGCTTCTTTGTTGCTTCATTGGATTCAACAATATCGGTAGAGAATTCACTGATCAAACTAGAAGATGAATGACCCAGGGGTGGTTCAAAGAATGACCTACACCCTGGGTTATCTTCTGATTGAGAAAGTATTTCACCTACTAGCGGTGAAACATCAAACATGACTGGATACACATTTTCAAGTGCTTCAAGATAAGAGGTATTTCACGTCACTACATTGTCCATTGGATAATTTTCCAAGAAATGTGCATTATAACATAGAGAGGACTTTCGCTGCTAAATTCGTCATCATGGGGAGGGCCACAAGGGTGGGTTACAGCAAATGATGAAACATTTTTCTCCTTTGTCTTCTGACCACACAGAGGGTTCATGTGGCTCTCATATGAAGATGAAACTTCGAGATTGACCATATTGTCCTAAAGTAAGCCTTCATGAGGAAGTATCTAATGCAGACCTTCAGAATTAATGTTCCCACTATTGGGAACTGAGAGAGTAGAATCTTGAGTTGCAACAGATAATTGTTTGAGTGCATCAAGAACTCCAGCATTGAGTAAGACCTTATTACAGATTGGCCCTTGATTTCTTGACTGTGCTGGGCAGGTCTTCTTCTTAGACGCCTTCTTACTAAATTTGGGAACCACTTGTTGATGAAAGAGGTTATTATGAGCAGGTGTATGTGCCTACTCAAGATAAATGATTAGGTTAGGCTGATTATATCCGCTCAAATTAGGTCTATGTGCGTGACTTGGTTGTCCGTATGATATGGGGGAGTACGCCCCACAACCCTCTTGTACTGGAACAGATGTGTTTTTCTATTCTGGAGTGAATTTTTGATGTGTCACTTCACTGGTAGGGATATATTTATGTGTTTTTCCCTGAGATGTCGCTGAAGCTGTTATAATATCCTGGGAGGAATCCAGAATATGAGTAGGGATTTTATTCTTCTATTTTCCCATTGATAGAATATGCTTAGGGAATTCAGATTCTAGAACAGGGATATAAATCCATTCCATGCTTGGAGTAGGTGTGTGTTCCTGCTCATTTCCTACTTTTCCTGTCAGTGAATCCTGACAGTACTCAAGTGTGGGGGCAGAGAGTTGAGTCTGCCTCCTGTTTGTCATCGGAGCTTTCCAACTAACTTCTCTGAATGCTACCAAACGAGACTATTCATATGATTGATCAATACTAGCAGGTGTATGTGCCTGTTGATTGCACTCCTTCGAACCTGGTTGATGAGCCTCCTTCAACACTGACAGATGAGGAAGATGGCATGATTGATGAGTGTAAGCAGGTTGATGCACCTGTTTACCAGTTGTCAACAATTTGGGTTGGAGGGTTTCATCATATGTAGTCTGACAAGCCTACTGACTAGCTAATGATTTATAAAAAGGTGTATGTTTCTGGCTATAGTACTCCGCCAAAATTTCCTGGCGGGATTGGTGTGCTGCTGCCAGACGAGTCTCCTGGATAGTGGAATTAAAACGGATGGGTGTGTGTGCCCGCTCGTTTTTTTTTCATCAGGATAGGTAGGTGTACTTCTTTGGAGATGGAAGAGATGAGAACCTGCTCATTGTTGACCGGATTTTATCTCTAGAGGTTCGTCTTTCTTTCTCAGGTTTGAGGAACCTGAGCCAAATTCCTAGAGACGATACCCTCATCATGTTGAGGGTGCACTGCCGCACGAGTCTGGTGGTTATTATTGATGGCAGCCTTTAGGAAGGACTCCTATCTCCTTGAATTAAGGCCCTGAGGGACATTCTCATTCACCTCCCCAAAATATGGGAGTGAATGGTGATTGCGTTCCAGGGATAACAACCTGAAACGGTTGGAGACAGTGGTTGGAACCACCTGCTTCTTGATGACTGGTCATCGTTGTCCGGACGACCAGGGTGAGTTGTTCACTTATAGGGATTGTCGATCAGCCTCTATAGTTGGAATAGTACCGTGTTGACGGTACTCCTTAACCAGTGCATTCAATACCCAGCATTGAAGATGCTGAGCAGGTGATGTCGTCCTCAGAGCGGATGACAATCCAGCAGGAGAAGCAGCAGATGCATTCACAGTAGAGGTTTTTACAGCAGGGGCATTCACAGATGTGAACTTAAGAAAATCCAATCTCGTAATGCAGAAGATCGTGGAAAGGAGTGCCTATTTGATATAACAGACATAATCAAGATAAGTCTTTCCACTACATCTTTTTGATAAGAACATATGTTACTGATTGTCTTGTTGGACCTCTCATTGAGTTTAAATAGGGGCCTAACAAATAAGTACAAAATCACTTTAACTTGGTTAAGGATTCACGTCAGGTTCACCATTTTTTGTTTCCTCTGGAATTGGGGATGACCTCATTGGTTTAAGGTTCATACATTCATAGTGGTTTCTAACGGTTTTGTTAGTAGAACCGGAAACATCCAATGATTCCATATCTATTTGGACCTACTTTCCAAAGGTAGGTGCTCATTAGTTGTGCACTAATGAGACTTAGGAATTTTCATTGGTCGAGAGGATGGGAGGTCAAACTCATCACACCATTTTTGGGGGAATTATTTCCTACTCTGAGACTCTCTTTATATATTTAAGTTATGTTTGTGAATCCTTATTAAATTACCAAGAATAAAATGATCTTTCCTTTAGATCTGACAATCAATGATTGATATGTAGGAAATTTAGAGAATCTATTATATATATTCGAGGTTCTTCATCGATAGAGAATCATATGTATTTGTTAGAGATTCTTAGTCAATGGTATCCTTCAATACATTATATAAAATAATCTTGGTCATTATGATGACCATACTGGTTTTAAATCCACTCAATGGGGCACTTGAAGTTTATTGTCATTCAGAAAAACATAGATTATTTCAGAGTTGGGATTGTACCCATAGATGGGATACCTAGAAATACTTTATTTATAAAAGTAATCAGAACCCACGTAGTTCGAGTAAGGGAGATGATGTTTATGTATGATTTATGGATCAAAGAAAGATGTCATTGTTACTTTTACACTCTATGATCATGTGAGTCATGCTCGGTGTGAGAAACAATAGGTATTGGTGAAACTAGACAATTGTGCCATGAAAATGAAATCATAGAAAATGGTGTGGGGGTTCTGTATGTATGACTGCCCAAATAGATGAGGATTGGTATTTACTTTAGAGAAGAAACCCGGGAACAAGGTCCATAAAGGTATTTGTACTTTATGGAGATTTGAATACTCTAACTTGGGGATTACTCCTAAGGAAGATGCCCAAATTAGGAGGAGACTTATGATTAGGTTTTACTCCTGAGAAGGAAGTCCAGATCAGAAAGTAGATTAAGACTGGTTAAGAGAAATTAAGACTTGGGCTTACTCCTAAGGAGGAGGCCCATGTTAAAGGGATTTGAAGACTGTGGCTTACTCCTAAAGAAGAGGCCTAGTTTAAGGGAATTTTAGAATTGAGGGAATTGGGGCTTACTTCTAAAGAGGATGTCCACATTTGAGACTAGGGCTTACTCCTAAAAAATAATCCCAGGTTAAGGATTCTCTCATCATTAAGGATGAGGTTGAATGAATGAACTCTCTAACTTTAGTGATGTAAAGATGTGTAAATTACTAGGTTTTGAGAGATGTTCTACAGAATTCCATTCAGATAAGGAATCCAATAAAGAAATCATGCCATGAATGGCTTTGGAGAGAAATCTGAAGGCTTAATCTTGAAGAGGAGAGGTGGATAGGTGTAGGAGGGGTGAAAGGGGCAGGAAGGGAACCTAAAAAGAGAAGGGCACACAAATCCTGTGTGGGTGCGCAAGTCTTGGTCGCACAGGTGTACCTGCGCGACAAATGGGTACTTGTGCACCGCTCAACCCTTAAGGTAGAACATGGGCGAGGCTTGGCTCAAGCCTTTAGTATTATCTGTGAAGGCTTCTAGAAGAGGGGTTCACAAGTTCTGTTGAAGGAGCAAGGCGGCGCACAAGTGTGGCCATTTCCCTTAGGGGCTGGCCACTTATGCGTGCAAGTGTTGATGAGTTTCAACACTTAGGCCTTCCCCCTCATCTTTAGATCTTCCGTTCTTGGTAAGAAATTACCTTATAAGTGTTCAGAAGCTTTGAGACGAGACTAGGGCATCAGGAGCTCAAATATGAATTTCTGGAAAAAAAATTTTCATCAAAATGGGGGGCCCACAGGGGTATTTATAGGCTGGAGAAACCCTGGGCGAAATTTCAAAGAAGGCACACAAGTCACCTATACGACCAATGGGTGGCGCGCAAGTATACTTGCATGAAATTAGTGGAACTTGCGTGACCCAAGTGCATTTGAATCTTGGTTCATCCCTTTGTCAATTTTTGATGTTTCCTTTAAAGGATGAATCACTTTGAGTTCAAGGTATTTCTCTTTTCATTCCTTTAGACTCTATGACAGAAAAAGTGGCAACAATCACTTCTATTAATACCATGAAGAATTGACCATTGATATCTGTGATGGGGTCTAGGAACTCTTGCACTTCAAATAGAGAGTCTTCTCATTGGAAAAGGCACACATGATAAGAAGACGCTTTTTCAATTTTCTTTTCAATCTCTCATTGAAAGTTTCATCTGTACCTTTTCCCATGTAGAACCCCATCCTCAGTTTATTTTTCTCTTTCAACAAAGTATTTGACACCAGGATAAAATGTCTACTGAATTAGGAATGTTATAGGTAACTTGTGAATCCCCTTGAAGACACCAATTATTCACTCCAAAATTTTTCTGGTCATGTATCTGTACTGCTTCCCCCCATCACAAGACAATGTCCAATTTTATTTTATAATCCACATCATATAATTATACACACCCTGATTTTCCCTACGGATTTCTTCTAATCATTATTCAAACCTTCATTTATTTTGATCATATGTAACATGAATGTGATCATATTTCAAAAAAGTAATTTTAACAATATGTTGAAATAGTAAAAAATAAGAAAGAGATTGTATACCAAGACTCGTGATTTCCTTCTTCATAGGTTTTTCATGGAATGTTCTTCACATGTTTCTAGAAATGATTATGATGCAGTACTAAATATTTGAATACAGTGGCCTCCATGTAACATGATCTTCATTTGTTACATAATTTATTGTCAGATGATGATTAAATATCAAATATACACCCCAAATGCAGGTTAAATGTTAATAATACATGCTAGTAACCAACTCCATGATTTATAATTTTCCATATCCGCAATGGAAAATATAGGTGATAGATATGAACGGTTTCCATATTGTTTTTCCACAATAAATAATACACCCATGTATTTTCCATGTAGAAACATACCGTTAATTTTTTGTTGGAACTATTTGCAGAAACAAAATGTGGAAAATCAAGGAAGGAATGCCTAGAAAAACTGATGAAATTTGACATGAGATTAATCAAGTGAGTTATCTTGAGACACATATTAATTTGTATCACGATGTAAGACAACTTGGTCATTGTATATCAATATGTCTAGTAATTGCGGCAACACCCAATACAAGTCATATCAATCACCATAGACCTTAATAATTTCATTTTGTTTCTCTATCCAATCCATATTATTGGAAATAATATAACTATTTTTTTGTATCCTATTTTAAAAAAGGGATACATGAACATCATGGAAGGTCCTAATCAACTAAACAATAATAGATGACACAAATTCAGTATTCAATGAAGTGTGATCTTGTGTGAGGTTTGTTTGAATGCAAGTACGATATGCCTAAATCTTATAAACTCTCCAAATTCCAAATGCAATGTCTGGAATTTACCTTAATATGAATATATAATAATCCCTATATTTTTCACACTGTATGATTTATTTTTTATTATTTGACTCCTGAAAAAAATATATACAGTGTCTGTCAATATGAATTATTTTTAGTATGTTTTTCATTGCATCATTACATGGAAAATTTATTTCAACATATAATGTTTTTTCCATCTCACTCAATCTATCCTATAAAACTCTAGAAAATACATTTTAAATTGTGATAACATTCCATTAAAATTTAAGAAAATATGCCATTGCTTCCGACCAAGATGTGAAGAGTGGTGGATAATTTATTATGTGTCGAGGATGCTATAGAACTACTATATATCTAGAAACTGCTTCCCAAACATTGAATCATCCTACTTATTAACACCATTTTTCATGTCTTCTATATCATTAGAAACTTCAACATCATTATTTTTTTTATTTTGGAACAACTACAAATGCGACACACAATGCTACAATAGAAACTACAAATAAACTATTGGCCCTGGGAATAGCCTTGTTTTCTTCGGATGGACCTTCTTAAACCACTCTTCTATTACCATGTATTTTTATAATTAGATGTTGTTATTGTACACTAGAAAACTCAACATTCAACTCCATCATAGAACCATTTGACTACTGGGAAAATAAAATTGTTTCTTGGACCTAGTCCTCATCATCACCCAATGAACATTCTAGATGAAATAACATAGTCAGGAATTGAAAATGTCTATAGATGATATAAAAGATCTATTGATCAGTTCCCATATTTAAATGACCATAGATTCATTATTAAAGATCTCTTAGGGTTACACAATCAGATGTTTTAACCATTATTGTTGGTTGTGTACTATAAGAAGAACCTTTCTCGGTTTGAATAACCTTTTCATAGTATTAGACACTAAAAACATAATTTTATATATAAAAAATGTTTTTTGATCAAGATTATGATAGTGTAAATAATATTGACAATAGAAATAATCATGTTGTGTTGACCACACAATCTTTACTTTACCAAAATGTTATAATGTCTTATTATATCCTAAAATATGACACTAATGTTTCTTAGTACAATTTATAATCTTTCAAAATGTGTGTTCAATAGTTTATAAAGAAAATTTGAATCATATATTGTGTATCCCCCATGAGTGTCAAACCAGGTGTGCAACAAGGCTCATTGTCATGAACCAGGTATTGATTGTGTGTAGATAAATATGGTTATTTCAGGGATATTTCCCCTAAGTACATTTTTCATGGAGCCACATTAACTTGTAGTATCTAGAAAAATATTTCATTATTTAGATAACCATATAATCATTATTTTACTATATTTTTAGAACATCTTCTTATATACTAAAATAGGTCATTATTGTTTTATATTACATTTTTTAATATTCTTAAATGTATGTTTAGTAGTTTATAAATAGAATGTGAAGCATCGAAAGCATATCCTTTGGGAGCATCAAATGAGGTGTGAAGCAAGACCCATTTTCATGCACCAGTTCCCAATCAAGTCTAGCTCAAAACGGTGTTTTTAGGGTTGTTACCCCTATATTTATTAGCATTATAATTTTAGTTTTGATTAATATTTGTTTTATCAGTGCTTTGTATTTTTGTACTGAAAAAAGATTTTTTTATTAGCACTTTTTGGAAAGCGTTGATAAAAAATATTTAAAATAAAACAAAATTAATATTAAATGAATATATATTAAAAATGAATTATTTATAAAAAAATTAAAAATAATTCACATTATTAATGAATATATAATCTTAAATGAACGAATGTTAAAAAAGAGTAAAATTTAATAATTAAAAATGAATAGACTACATAAATATTTAAAAAGGATATGTTTTATTAATTATATAAAATATAAAAAAAATTAAAAATGGATATATTTTAAAATAAATACGAATACATGTTGAAAATATTAAAACATAGTAAACACACACAAAAAAATGATTTCATGAAATTAATTACATGAATTGTAAATACAAACAAAAATGAAGAAAATATTAAAAAAGTGCATTTAAATAAATAAATTTTATAGATTCAAGACATTTTAAAAATATTACAACTTAATAAATAAAATTGAATGAATATTAATCATATAAATTAAAAACATATTAATAATATTAAAACTTAATAAATAATTATGTATGATTCGTTACATTAATTTCATTAATTGTAATCATGTACAAAAATGAAGAAAATATTAAAAAATGCATATAAATTAATAAATTATATAAATTTCAAACATTTTTTATAAAGGTCGGGGAACCCCCACCCCCATATTTATTAAACCAAACAAACCCCTCTCATTAATTTGGGTAGAGAGATCTCATTAAATGGACCATAAGCCCAATGGATAATAAATCCCATGACATCATGACCCAAAGGCATAAGTTCCATCTTGCACGACTGCTTAGTCTGCATGGTCTGCTTCACATCTAGTAAGACCATTGACGCCAACAATTACAGATCTCACACAAGCACCCATCCCCCTAGCCCGTCATTGCTTGTCTTCAGCACCACCACCGACCGACATTGCCATCATGTCATTGCTCTATAATTCTACCATATGTGGTCAACTAATTCTCTCTATCATCATTTAGACCACTACTCCTGCAACCCACCGATGCCCCAATTCACTTGATGAATGTCGCCATCCCTCTGTGCGCCTTGCGTATACACCATTAGGAGATTTCAAATGAGCCCGCCCATCCAGTCGTCTCCTATACATCACTGGGAAGTCATCACCCAAAATAAGGTTCAATGGAGGATCAAACCCCCACATGTGATGAAATAAAGAAGGAGGCGGACAACTCATCCTCCACCTCGAATGCATAAATTTCAAACATTTACAAACATTATAGATTAAGAAATGAAATTGAATAAATATTAATCATATAAATTAAAAATTTATTAAGAATATTAAAACTCAATAAATAATTATGTATAAATAAATATTAAAAAATAAATAAATCCCTTAAATATTAAAAATTAATAAATATTACAATTGAATAAATAATATTAAATGATAAATATTAAAAATGAATAAGATAAAGTAAATAAATTAAAAAAATATTAAAAATATGAATTAGTAACATTAATTGTGGAATTTGATACACATAAAAAATTAATAAAAATGAATAAATAGATAATATTAATTATATAAATAACAAAATTGTTTAAAATGTATTATATTGACTATAAAAATATTAATAATTAAATTAAATCAAATTAAATTAAATACACATACATATATTCAGAATGGATAAATCAAAAAAATATGTATATATGATTTGATTAATTTAGTAAAAAATTTGAAAAATTAGTTAAATAATATTTAATTTTCATATATTAAAAAATGAATTTAATATAATAACATAATTAACTACAAGAATGGTTTTAGGGATGTTGTGTGTTGATATTGAATCTCACTCCAAAATGGCATGGGTTACAGATTATATTATAAGAATCAATTATATATATTTCAAACATATTAAAAATATAAAAACTTAATAAATAAAAATGAATAAATATTAATCATATAAATTAAAAACATATTAAAGATATTCAAAACTTAGAAAATAAAAATGTATAAAATTTAAAAAATGAATAAATTTGAAAAATGTTACAAATTATAAAATATCAAACACGAAAAAACAATGTAATGAAATATTATTAAAAATGTATAAATAAAGTGAAATAAATTTAAAAAATATTTTTAAAAAGTTAATTCATAACATAAATTACATGAATTACAAACACATAAAAAAATGAATAAAAATGAATCAATAAATACCAATATTATTGTTAATTATTGATGCATGAATTGTATTGATTGTATATGGAAAATAAAATATATTATTAACATTTATAATTTTTAATAATTATTAAAAATTTTATTATTTAATTAATTGTATAAATATTTAAAAACTTAAAAATAACTATCAAAATTGAATATATTACAAAAATATTAAAAGAATATATATTAAAAATTAATAAAAATTTAAAATGAACAAATGATAGAAAATACTAAAAACAAAGAGATATTAAAAATGAATAAATAATATTAAAGAAATATATAGGCACACATGTACACAAGGGTATCATTTTATCAATGATTTTAGAACTGATACCTTTATTAGGGTATTTTTCAGTGTTGATTATAGTCTCTCCTTTATCAATGTTTTTGTTTAGCATTGAAAATTGCATGAGTACTAGTACTATTTGGGATTTTCTAAGTGAGATCTCCTAGATCATGTCAGGTGGGGTGTCACCAACACACATTAAATGCATGAAAATTATGAATTATAGTGGGTGAGCCAATGTCAATAATTTGAGTAGGTTCCTTCATCATTGATTTAATTATATGTGCATATTCCTTCATCCATAATCATTTATTTTTATGTTAATTATTTTATTTATTTATTTATTAAATACTTTACTTTATTAACCATACAAATAACATATAATAACAAATGATTTGAACCCTGAGAGTTACTTCAAAAAGATAAATTTTCTCTAACAGAATAAAATATGATAAAAAATTAACTAATAAATGTGTTTTACAGTGGGATTTACTTGGATATTTTTATTTTTATTTTTCTTACATAAGATTACATTCATTAATCAGTCCTGTAAATAATTAAAATCTCAAAATGTAAATTAGATGTTCACAAAATGACCATGGATAATTAATAATTCCAATTAATAACTACTGTCTGAATTCATTCTGGCGCAGGTGTATAAATATGCATCTCTATATAAGATCTCTATAACACTAAGAGTTTTTTTATATTTTTAAAATGTGTGTTGGTTATTTTTATTTAAATTATTCATGAAATGTGGCTGGGGGTATCTTTCCCTTCCCCACCGCATCACCCTGAATTGGTGACATGAAAAAGGTGGTCAAGGGGGATGTTTCCTAAAGAGAAAGCAAAAGGCGGCCCGAGGGGGAACACATTTCACCTAAAGTACTAGCGAAAGTCACTCCCGACCGCCTTTCACTTAATGCCCTATCAAATGGAAACCCCCATCCTCCACACTTCAAAATCCACTCCCATCTATCTCATTTCTAAATTCTCCCTTCTCTCTACATTCTATGCTCTCTTGCTCTCTCTAGAAAAATTTTATTTGTGCATGGAGGATCTGATGGCCTAAAAAAGTTTTCAGTTTTTTCAAATCATCATTTAGATGTATTTTTTCTTATTTAATTTAAAGTTATTTATTTATTTAGTTGAATTATTTTTAGTTACATTAAAATAGGTTATTTATTATGTTGTTTAGTTAGTTATATATAGTTTTAAATAATAGTTATTATTAGTAATGATTAAGTATATATTAAATTATGATTAAGTTATGATTATGTAATGATTGAAGGTTGAAAATATATTGATTAAATTATGATTAAATTATGATTATGTGATGATTAAAGATTGATTAAGGAATGAATAAAGAAGTAATGATTAACTATTTATTAATTAATGATTAATGAATGGTTAAGGGATGATTAAAGGTTGATTAAGGGATGATTAAATAATGATTAAGGAATGATTACCCAATGTTTAACTAATGGTTAATAAATTTTTAAATAATGATAAAATAATGGTTGACTAATAATGAAATAATGATTAACTAATGGTTAAGTAATGATTAGTGTCAACTTTTAGGATATAAGAAATCATTTTAAAATTTTGGTAGCATAATGATTATATAGTTATCGAGATGGGACATACAGCTTGGGATCGGCCTACTTGGAATACACATATAGAGCATTATACATGATATGTCATAGAGGCCATACATATATTTATGGATGCATAATCCTTTTTTAGCCATGTTCATGAGAGTTCATCCCTTCATTCTACCATGTTCTTGCTAGTTCATTGCTTCCGACAGAGGTGTTGGATGATACTCCACATGGAAAATGGTATGATCTCTCATCTCTATTGGGTTTTGATACTAGTAGGAGTTATTTAATTTAATTTATTTCTATTTCTCACTTTCAATGTAGTATTTTATAGGTGGAGTTAGAGACACATTTTTGTCATGGTTCCGACATACCATTTGGGTGCATACCACCTCAAGTTGGATAGTCTACTAATCGACTAGGTAATTATATAAAATCCATCACTATTTAACAAATTTAATAATAGCATCAATCTTGGATTTTAGTATGGATATTATTTGACAAAGGTCACATGTCATTTCAGGTAACATGGATGGTATACTAGGCTAAACTGGACCAGTTTATAGCATATTTCACTACTGGACTTTATGATGCTATGGCTGTAGTGCCTCTCATTTACATCCATATTATTGAGTGGAAGCATCCTGATAGAGTCATGTGATAATTTAGATATGTTCATATGATTCCATTATAATCGAGAGAGGCAGAGCGACTTCATCACATTAAGTTTCCATGGAGGTAGGATGAGGACTCACACCAAGTACATACTGACTATCTCCACCTCTTAGGAAGATGTGTAGAGCTTTGTATCAAGGGTGTACCTACAATGCGATTCTATCTTTTAGATCAATTCGACTATGATTCATGGTATAGACTAAATTCTATAATGTATCTTACCCAACATGGAAATGATCTTCCTAATATGGTAAGTCAATAAATTTCCATTAGTTTTTTTGAACTATTTTCTAATTCATTTTGAATCTCTTAACAACATACTCACTCAGAGAATATTATTCGCATGGGTGATATAGAGGAGGAGTGGATCTTTAGCTGGGAAATGGTTCATGCTGTAGCACTGAAGATAAGGTCATCTTATCATGATATTCACAAGATAATCTTTGAGAGTCTAGCCCAGAGAGTGGTGGTTCCCGGCACAGGAGTGGAGGTTCCTACTAAGGAACTTCCTCCAATAGCTTCTGATGGTGTGGAGCCCCGACGATGATGATGTAGATCACTTTATCCTTCACGCGATCCCTCACCTATTCTATATGTTGAGTTCAACCATCTAGTATTCCATCCTCAGCCGATTGTGGATGTGCATTAACCAGCATGGGATCTATCTTTCTTGAAAGGATATCCATGGTTCTCTCTCTCTTGGGGTCTATATCCATCGTAACCTTGGTTACCTAATACAATGATGGTAGGTTCTTCTTCTACCCTAGTGGGAGAAGTATCAGAAGCATAGTATGACATGCTGTGGATACCTCCTTCCACTGACACACATGTGGAGCATGCGAAGATTAATGTTTCGGTGCCCGAGGATCATCCCTATCTAGGTCACACTATAAGAAATCTAACCTATACCCATAGTTTGAAACTATGGCTATTGGATATACCCATGGTTTCATAAACCATGGGATACCAAGGTGTCAGTATAGACCTATACCAAGAGTTTTTAACAAATTGCTGGTATATTCCCCTGAAATTATGTTATACCCATAGTTTTATTTAAACGGTGGGTATACATCTATACTCGTGGTTTGGATAACCATGGGTATTGCTGTATAACTTAACACAACATAGAACATGTACCCACAGTTCTTCAAACCGTGGTTATAGGTCCCATTCCCTCTTTACAGCCCCCTCCACCCCCTTTATAACCCCCCTGAAACACCTTCACAACCCCCTTCACCACCCACCTTGCAACCCCTTCACAACCCACTGTATCCCTCTTCACATCCCCCTTCATAGTTCCCCTACAGCCCCCTCAGAGCCCCATGTATCCCCCTCACAGCCCCCTACAAGACCCATCCACAACCCCATTCACAGCCCCATTCACAGCCCCCTACACCCCCCTTCATAGCCCCCAATAAAGCCCCTTCATAACACCCCTATAGACCCTTCACATCCTCACAACCCCCCATGTATCCCCCTTCATAGCCCCCCCTACAACCCCTTCATAGCTCCCTACATCCCCTTCATAACCCCTTTATAGCCCCTTCATAGTTTTGTGATTCTCTTATAGTATATGGAGGTCATGCAAAGAAATGATTAGTGGTGTTCATTTCTAGTTGTGTTCATGTCTTTATTAGAATGATGTGAATTTTAATTGTTCTTTGTTTTAATGTTGGTATTCATCATTGGATATTGGGATTTTACATGTTCTATAGTATGAGGTATCTATTACATTGTTGAAATATTTATTATTTTGTCTCATACACATTTACTACTAATGATTTATGTATAATTGGTAATGCATTGTTATATACCTTGTACAATAAATTTTTGGTTGTATAATTATTTATATGATAATTCATTTGATTAGTGAGAAATTTATTCTTGGTTCTCTTCACTATCCCCAAGCCTATTAGAGGTACTCTGGGTGTGGAACACTCATCTTGCAGTTATCTCACGCATGGTCCCAGTAGGTTGGGTTATGTCAGAATGATTCCAAATTTGTTTGACTCTTAGGGATATTTTTGGGAGTTTACAGTTTTGTGAGGAATGTTTTGGGATACATAAGGAAGACACGTTAAGGGGTTTTGAGTTTAGTAAATATACCAAAGAAAGCATTGATTCGTTTGGGTGGCTAACATATCTTATACAAAGACTCTAATAACATATTAATCGACTCAGAACCAACCCTAATGCGCAAGTTTCATAATTGATTGGTATAATACATGAAATAAATAACCTGAATATTATGTATTCATTAAATATTTTATTGATTTATCTCTTCTATATGATCATGAATGGCCATGGGTTCTTCTTTTTATATGTAATATTCCATTATAGACAAAATTATCTCAGCTTTACAAAAGAGATGTACTGATCCATTTTCAGTGATCCAACTTGTAGTCACATATGATTTAGGAGATGAGGCCTCTATATAGGGATGTGATACGTAGGTGGTGTCTACACTCATATAGTGGAGGGTTTATCCCCCACAAGTTAACCATAGAGGATACTAAATGAGTAGCTATTTTTTTGCGTCCTAGGCTTCTCAGGAGGCTCCATTCAAGGAGTTTGATAGTTGTGGTTCTCTCCCCCGTGGGACTGTAGTGTTTGTGATTGGAGATTATATAGTCCTACATTACTATATCCCCCCTAATTATTTTTTAATATCTTTTAACTTTAATAAAAAATAATTTATTGCTATTTTGTTATATTAATGGAGATAAGGTATTTATAAATTGAATTTTGTATTGTGTTTGAGGTTTTAACCAAGGTGAATGTATTCCAAAAGGCTAAAGGTTTTGAAAACAATTTTATAAATAGAAGTTCATGACTTATTATGATATACTTAATAGTTTTTTTGTTTTAAAACAAGTGGTATTTGTTTTGAAATCATTTTTGTAGAGGTTTTAAAATAACCATGTCATGTGAGGGCCTAAGGTTTTAATTGTGAAATGAATTACATTTTGTTTTGGATGAAGGAAGGATCAATTTTAATGGTTATGATGTTATTAATATTTTCATGTCTTATTATATACTCCATTTACTGATTTTTATGAAATGTTCATAATTTGTGTGAAATATTAATGTTTTAATACTAAGTATAATTTTCGAGCATTTTTAGAAGTAGTCCAATTGAGACAGTTTACTATTTTATTTGTAACTCTCACCCTACTGATTAAAATTGTGTGGTTCCTATTTTTTAGGATTCCTTATTCAATTTATCATATATAATTAGAAGGAATCATGGGCCACTTCTAGCATTTTAAGGATCATATGGACTACACAAGATGACACAATGAATTTATGAAGAAACTGGACCAGGCCTGATGATTTTGTTACTGGTCTCACTCTCGAAATCCATATTGTTTGAAACACCACCATATATTCTTGACTATCAGAAAGAATCCTGGGTAAGTCTTTCAGGGCCCAACTCTAAGAACAAGGGTCCCAAATGAAGCTTTCAAGTCTAGCCCACCATTATGTAAGAGAATTAAAATCCGGACACTATGAATGACATATCTCTTGATTTAAGTATCCAATTGAGCTGAGATATTGCAGTGTAAAAGAGAAGATATAGGCAGCCGACTTTCTGGAAGAAATAATTCGGTTTTGAAGGCATATTACTATTCAAAAAACCTTTCACAATTTGGACTTTAAAAAGACTAGATTGAAATGGATATATTAAAATTGTCTAATCATCCGGCCATTACTTTGGCAACATAGGTCCAAATACCTCCAAAGTTTGAGAGTAGTCGGAAAACATTATTATCTACAACTTTGAAGAAGAAGATATCTCGAGATACTACTATCGGGATGTCCAAATCGTTGAGCCAAGTAGAGGGACAGATTGGAAATGAAAACAGTCCAGTTCCTTGGGAAAAAAATACATCCCCCTCCACTCCTTCAAATGGGTTGGCATTTCAGAAGATAGGAGATCATATTTTTACAACAAAATATTTTCCAAAGGCTTTGTAGGACCTTCCATACTCATGTTTTCACTTGAGATACCTTTCCTCCTCTGTTTTTTTTTTCATTTAATTTTATGTTCTTCATTGTTGTAATTTTGTAAGTCCTTTCTTTTGTAATTATGTTTTAATGAAAATTTTTTCTTCAATATCTCTTATTCTCATCCACCTTCTGCATTTTAATATTAATTTTCTTAAAATAGTTTAAATTCAGTTGAATACCCTTCCCATATTTTTCTTCCTCATTCAATCAAAAATCTATTTTTAATTATCATCATTGTTTGTGTGTGTGTGTTCGACATACCAATCTTTTCTAATCCCTCTCTTTTTCTTCTATTCTTAATTTATCATCATAATTACTATAAACAGACTATTAAATACCCAAATTTATGAGTAAATATCTCATTGAGGTGAGTCAAAATTTAGGGATGTTAAGTGATTGAGAGTATTTTCTCGATGAGTATTCGTTAATTTAACATTGTGTATGTTGGACTTAACATGTCATGGATTAATGACATATTTTGTTTAACATTTGGTTTCCATGGATTATTGGAACCATAAATACACTACCTTAAACAAGTAATGGTAATGATTAGAACCCCATGTTACGTTAAGGATTTATTTAAAGCTTTGACACTTAGGAATTCCAATCAACGTTGACTTGTGCAGTGGGTGTTAATTTAAATGAAATATAAATCAAATCTCAAGGATATCACAAGCTTAACTCCCTAATGATGAACTCGCCCCAATATTTATCAATTTGTTAAATCAATTATAGTCAATCAATCATTTCAATTAATCTCTGCAAACAGACCCCCTAATCAAAATACAATCAACTAAAACAAATGACTATTACAAAGTATCATCGCCGAGGATTCGACCCGAGTGCTGCTATACATATTAGCAGAGCGCCAGAACTTTGACCGGTCGATAGGCGACAATCGGCCATATGTTTCAGGTTCCATAGTTTTTAAAATGTGTATTTTATAAAACTTTGAATTTATTATTAAGGAATATGTTTTTTTGTCCCATGTGAAGGGGGAACATGGTTGGATTTAAGGGACATGACCACATAAGGGTCTATATCTCTTGTTGTTTGATGTGAGAACCCTCCCTCAAAAAGATATAGTGTAATAGTAGGTTATTATTAATTGGGTTTTTTTGTTTTGTTTATTTTGATCCCATTTAAATATTTTTTGGTGTAGTGGTTTAGACCCATGAATTTGGTTGATGGTTTGATCATTCAGGGTAAAATTTTTTTGGAGTCTAACTTGAGCTCCAGTTTGGGAATAACCACTTATGAATGATTACTCCCTTAAATAATTAATGAAAACAACAGCATAAAAATAAATAATATTTTGGCATGAACCATCCATATGTTGGACGTCCATGCCAAAGTAATATAAAATATACATAATAAATACAGTAAAATCAAAAAAAATGAAACACACTATTAATCCCTCAACTAACCCAATCTCCCTCCCCTACAAAGAAAACCGCATAGCCACATATAGTGCCCTTCTGGCCCCCTTTGCAAAATATAAGTACCCTAAATCTGTAGAAACAATTAAAATTCTTAAGTGGACGTTGTGATAAAGAAAATTAAATAAAAACTAAACCACAAGATACCTATCTCTTGTGATTAAACAAGTCACCTCCCAACATATAATAACCACAACGCCCCATGGGTCCAATCATGGTTCTGGAAGCTAGGGGAAATAGATCCAAGTTTCAAAATGATATTGTGAATCTATATGGAACAATTTTCTTATAAAGTTCAATCGTACCCAAGATCCCTAAAAATCAAGAATCAATGTAAAGAAAAATCGACAAAATGTTCTCTATATAAAATAATAAAAATGAATCATGTTATAATAATAAACATGTTCAATGTCAAATATGTAAACATATCCTATGGGATAATAGTATATTGGGTCCATACTAAAGTAAATAAACATAAAATAAAAGTAAATCATATTGCACAAGCTCACTATGCACTATTATAACACCATGATAGTATGATAATAATAACCATGAGTGTAAAAATGAAAAAACTATCAAGCTATCCATAAATAAATTATAATAATACAACAATAAAACATGATAATCTCAATATAAATTAAGAAATAGTATTCCATTTTAAATCCTTAAGACATACTAGGGAGATGTAAAATGAATCTATAGTCATGTCATGCACAAAAATATCACACATGGTATAGACAACACAAATGATTCATAGACTAGAGACTGACTGTCATGTTTGGAATAAAGTATCAAAACATTGCCAATAATCCAAAGTACAAGGTTGTAAGGTATTATTTATCAGAAATGGGATGGTAATAAATTTTAATCTAGACTAATATGTTTTAAATAATCAATTAATTAATATAATATTTCATCTTTAAAGAAAAATATATCTTCTATAGAACACGTAAGTAAATGTTTTTTATGTTATAAGTTCCCATGACCTAAAAGAAGGTTTGGAATCCAACTTCCTTAATCACTATTTTAATAATGTGTTACAAATCATATTTTACAATACATTGGTATACAAGATAAAAAATAAAATATAAAAAGGTAAAAGGAGTGAGTTCATTTACAAACAAATTTTTATAAAACATCTAAAGGAAGGAGGGAGTTTAACTAGGAATGTTTTTTTTCAAAAGGATCCAATTAAAAAATATGGGTTTAAAACAAAACTTCACTCACTTTAAAGCTTATAAAAAAAATTAATTATAAAAAACCAATATATAAGGTTAAAATATTTTCTATAACACACAATATTATATCTATATCCTTTCAAATTAGTGTCCTTGAATCACTACTCCTCAATAGAAGTACATACAACTCTATCACTACTCAGCTCAACTTCCTAGTTTTTAATCAAAATTTCTCATATGGAACTCCAACTTATTCTCTCATATATTTCAACATTGAAATTCAAAGAATATAGAACTCTATAATTATATTAAATTCTTATTATTATTTTCTAGAACATGTAAAAGGTTTTTTCATATTTGAGATATCTTTGATTCTCACCTCTCAGATCCTCATAAATTCACAAATCCAATGACATTAGCTTCTTGTTTATTTTTTATCTTCCTCTCATATATTCTCAATATATCACTTGAATGAGTTAGATAAGTGAATAGATTTAAATAGATCTTATCACAAGTATCATTATTAAATGGAATATTAGAAGTATATTCTTAATTACATCCATAAATAACTATCATAAAATACCCATTATGGGTTCCCACGTTACTCTATGTGCTACTTTTTTTATTCACGTGAATTGCTGATAATAACATAATTTAATGTGTTTCATCTTGAATCTAATCTCAAAATATATTTATAAGATATAAATAATAAGTATAACTTCTTCTTACAAAAACAATTCTTAAAAAATCCATATATTACATTTATCAAAATGTATAAAAGGATGACAAAAAATATCATTTTTATAGTGGAAAATTCATCTTATAGAATGAAACTTTACATTAAAACAATATTTCTATGAATATAGTATTTGTGGAAAGTATTTGTATCTCATATATTCTTTTAAAACTAATATAAACAACTCAACATGTATTTCTACTTCATTAGTAGGCGATTTAGAATCATAATAATAATAAAACATAGTTAGTTTTTTTCATTCCAAAATTACTAAAATAATGAATTCTCCTCACTTTCCATGAATTAGATAATTTCATTCCTTATATATATGTTCCTTTAATATCTTGTATCTTAGTTAAAAATATTATAAAAATCACTGAATATTATTGGATTAAACTGATTTAAAATCTAATATACATATAAATCATAGATAGAATAATGTCTGAATTATTTTTAAAAACCTGATAAATTCATTTTTTACAATTATGAATTTTGAAACTCATTCCCATATAACATATAAATTCGTTAAACATGTTTGAATCATGGATAAAATTGGTTTTATGATTTTTAGGACACATTAGAACCAATTAAAAATAATCCTAATTAAATATCATCATCATCATATTTGGAATTTAGAAACTCATTTTTTCATCTAGGAGATCATGAAAATATTATTAACTACAAAAGACTAATCTTGGATACTGCAATGACTTACATTCACAATTCCTTACGAGAAATATTTAAATTCTACTTTTTATAGTTCTATTAATCTAAAAACTTTCTAAGAATATTGATAAGGGATAAATATTTACCCTTAGATAAATATTTAAACAAGGAAATTTGGATCCATGCATTAATAAAGTCATATGATGGAGAATTACACTCGTTATTCTCAAGACAAACTTTACACTCGTAAAGGTTTATAATCAATTCCCTTGTCAATTGAATTCTGACTCCAAATAGACATGATGATTCCTTATGATTAAAAAATACTTAAGTCCAGCACCAAATGTATTATGTTTGGAGTGAAAACTTATGGGTTACTAGTAATGATTTATTCTCTGAAAATATACATTTTTTCAATAACTCCAAAAACAGGATTTCTGAAGGTAACTACAAAATGGCATCTAATTGCTTCATGGGATTCTCCAGCTTCTCAAAATCATCTCAAAACATCTTCAAATGATAATTATAATTATTTGAATAGTTCTAAACTTCTTACAAATCTACCTTTTCTTTCCCATTTCTCCACTTCACTATCTTTTTCACAAAGCACTCAACCATTTTAGTTTTTTTCATAAACATTAGGACCAATTATCTCTATTGTCTAATATTATTAAATTCACCCTTGAGTCTGTCAATCTGGGTATACATGTACAACTAAGTCCAATCACCTTTAAACATAATGCATGGGAAACCAATTTTCTATATATTGGGTGGATATTCTCTAAATGCTTCTTCTTTTATTAATGATGTTCCACTTTTTATATAGAAGGAATAGTAATTGAATCAATACACACCATTTTAAAGTGAATTTTAGAGATGAATATTATCATATGAATCTAATAAAATTTAGTATAATCACTTGTTCCTTTATAGAGTTCCTTTAACCAACCAGATAAAAGTCCACATGGGAAACCCAGATGTGGAAGAAATGAGTAATTAATTTATAGAACAATGATGTACATAACTACCCACTATGTGATACCAAATAAAATAATTATTTCCTAGGGACTATAATAAATAAATTTTAAAAAATGTATATGGACGTATAATAATATTAATAAACACATCATTATTTTCAAGTGAAGGTAAGTTACTTGGCCGTTTAATTAGATTAACACTCCCACTTAATGATTATAATAAAAAAATTATTAAAGGTCTGGGAGAGTTAGTACCATGAATAAAACATTTGAAAATGTGAGGTCTATATTTTTAAGAACTCATAAGTAAAATGGAAGCAAACACACAACAATTCCATACTCAAGTACATGCTCAAGTAAAAAAATCCCAATATAATCAATCAACTGAGCCGAACAAGATGAACGAGTGGATGAGTGAACTTTCAGGTCTTGTACGACAACTATCTGTGGCTACCAAATCCCCAACCTCATCTTCTTCGCATTCAATGTTTCCTGGACCTGTAAAAAACTATGGAATCTGAAACTCTTCATATCATCCAATAGACACATGTCCACAACATCAATAGGATCAATCCGATTCATCTGGACCAATGGAGCTCAATGCAGTATTTTCTCAGCGGAACACCAATCCTCAACTATCAGGTCAGTTTGTTAGAAACTTCAACCAACCTCACTCAGAGCCCTTCTCTTCTTCCTATAACCAAGGCCTTAGGTATGGTAATCCCATATCTCACCCCCCTCAATTCCCTCCTCAAAACCCAAACCAATTTCAATATGGTTAAGGTGTTGGTAACTTCCAAAAACCTTATCCTTTTATTACTGAACCTAAAAGGAACAATCCTCCCCCTCGATTCCATTATCCTAGTGAGCCTTCCCAATTCCAAAACCAATACAACCGCTTTCCCAAGAACCAAAATCTATGTAATCCCAATACGGGAAAAGCCTCTTCTTCCAAGAAACCATGGGAAAGTGCAGTGTAAGATCTTGCCTCCTTCACCCGTTCAAGCCTCAAGAACATTGAAACCCAAATTGGTCAACTAGCATCCCACCTTAGTCAGCAACAACCATCTAATTCTTCCCAAATTCTAGCTCAACCATTAAGCAACCCCAAGGGTAATGTAAGTGAAATTGTAATTAGATCGGGAAAGAAAATTTTTATGCCTCAAGATAAGTCCTCCAACCCTACTTTGAATGTTGACCTAGAAAATGAAAAGAAAAAGAAACTTGAAAAGGAACCTGAATCCATTCCCTAATTTCCTTCAATTCCACTTAAGAACCCAATTCATTTTCCTCAATCCATTTATAAGACAAAAAATTCCTTTGAACCTGATTCTGAAATGATTGACATGTTTAGACGTGTTGAAGTCAACATTCCCATCTTAGAGGCCATAAAATAAATTCCTAAGTCAACCATGTTTCTGAAAGAGTTGTGTACCACAAGAGGCAACTTAGGACCTTCAAAAATGTTTCCACCCAGTAGTCTATTCCCATAAAATGCAACGATGCAGGGACCTTTACGGTTCCATGCCAAATTGGATGTTCCAACTTTGATGATGCACTCAGAGACCTAGGAGCCTCAATTAATATCAGGCCCAAATCTATATTCTCCAACCTTTTTCTAGGTCCTTTATATCCAACGGGTGTTGTCATTCAGTTATCTAATCGAAGCACTGCTAGTCCTGGGAGTATAATTGAGGATGTCCTTGTCTGAGTCAATGATCTTATCTTCCTTGATAATTTCTATGTCCTTGATATGGAAGGTGAGGTGAACTATTCTTGATCTCCCCTAATTCTAGGAAGAAAAATCCTCATGACTGTGAGAACCAAGATTGATGTCCATTCAGGCATCTTATCCATGGAATTCGGTGACCAACTGGTCAAATTCAACATTTTCCAAGCCATGCGATACCCATATGAGGATCAATCTGCATTCTAAATCAATGCTTCTGAGGAAACTTCTAAGAGTCAATAGAACCCCAATCCACCATGTTCTTCATGTCCTAATGACAATGGATCTTATGAAATCTGCACCATGATTAACAAATTCATAAATGTTGAAGTTGATGTGGACCTCTCATTTATAGACTCCATCAATCTAGAGGAACTTGAAAACTCTCATAAATTCCACAATAACCCTGATCTCTACTGCTCCACCTATGATAGTATTAAGTAAAATGAATCTGAAGCAACTGAAGTCCCATCTTCTATTCCTGAGTTGTATAACCTAAAAATGAAAGATGAGACTGATCTAAAACCTCTTCCTGAACACCTGAAATATGCATTCCTTTTCCATGATCACTCTTATCCTGTAATTATCTCTTCTTCACTTACCGAAACTGAGGAGTCCAAACTTGTTCAGGTGTTAGAGGAAAACAAAAAGGCCCTAGGTTGGACCCTAGATGACATACCGGGAATCAACCCTGCTCTTTGCATGAATCACATCCATCTTGAGGAATCATCCAACCCAATTAGACAACCACAAAGAAGACTGAATCCACTCATACTTGAGGTAGTTAGAGAAGAGATCACCAAGCTTCTTCAAGCTGGTATTATTTACCCAATTTCTGATAGTGAATGGGTTGGTCCAATTCAAGTTGTACCTAAGAAGGGTGGGATAACTGTTGTCACAAATGAACATGGATAGGTAGTCACAACTCGAGTGAAGAACAAATGGAGTGTGTGCATCGACTATAGGAAATTAAATGTTGAAACAAGAAAATATCACTACCCTCTTCTATTCCTTGATCAAATGCTGGAACGATTAGCTGGAAAGTCACACTATTGCTTTCTTGATGGATAAACCGGCTACTTCCAAATCCCAATCGCACCTCAGGACCAAGAAAAGACTACTTTCATATGCCCCTTTGGAACATATGCATATAAAAAGAATGCCTTTTGGCCTTTGCAATGCTCCTGCAACATTCTAGAGGTGTATGATGAGTATCTTTTCTGAATTCATTGAACACTGCATGGAAGTCTTCATGGATGACTTCACAATTTATGGTGAGTCATTTGGATCTTGTTTAAATTCACTCTCTCTAGTCCTCCACAAGTGTGTCAAGTGTAACCATGTGTTAAATTTTTTAAAATTTCACTTCATGGTTGCAAATGGGATTTTTCTAGGGCACATAGTTTCAAAAGACGGCATTGAAGTCAATTCTGCCAAAATTGAAGTGATACAATCACTTCCTCAACCCAAATTTGTTCGAGACATCCATTCATTTCTTGGTCATTTCGGTTTATATCGGCGATTCATCCATAAATTTAGTAAAATTTCCCTCCCTCTCACTCGGTTGCTACAAAATGATGTCACTATCCATTTCAATGATGTTTGCAAGAGATCCTTCATTGAACTCAAAACTGCTCTTACATCTGCCCCAATAATCCAACCCCTAGATTGGACCTTACCCTTTGAGTTGATGTGTGATGATTCTGATAGGGCCGTTGGGGCTATTCATGGTCAAAGAAGAGAAAAACGTCCTCATGTCATCTATTATGACTAAAAAACATTTGATGAAACTCAATATCACTACACTGTCACTGAAAAAGAACTTTTAGTAGTTGTTTTTGTCTTAGATAAATTCCGGCCCTATCTCTTAGGTGCCAAAATCATCATCTTCACAAACCATTCTTCTATAAAGTTCTTAATCAATAAAAGTGATTCCAAACCGAGGCTAATAAGATAGATCCAAATGCTCCAAGAGTTTGACCTTGAAATCAAATATAGACATGGAAAAGAAAACCCTGTGGCTGATCACTTGAGTAGAATTTCTAATTCTCCTCATTAAGAAATAATTGATCCTGAATTCCCCACTGAGAACCTTTCATCTCTCACTCCAAAGTTACCATGGTATGCCCCAATTGTAAATTACTTGGTTTCTTGTGTTTTTCCTGAAAATTTTTCAAAAGAAAAAAAATGAAGTTGAGAAGTGATTCAAAATACTATTTTTGGGAATATAATAAACTTTGGAAAATTGGGGCAAACATGGTATTATAGAGACGTGTCGATGAAAATGAAAAGTCTTCCATATTAGAATTCTATCACTTAATGCATGGTGGTGGCCACTTTGGACCACAAAGGACCTTTCTAAAGGTTCTAGACTCTGGATTCTTTTGGCCTTCACTTTTCAATGACTCACATGAGTTATGTCAAACATGTCCCAATTTCCAAAAGTATGGCACAATTTCCAAGAGAAATGAAATTCCCCAAAATCCTTTAATTTTCTATTAGATCTTTGATGTTTGGGGAATTGATTTCATGGGACCATTTCCCCCTTCCAATGGATTCTCATACATCCTTATTTCAGTTGATTATGTTTCTAGGTGGGTAGAGGCCAAACCCACTAGAAACTATGATTCACATACTGTTAGTGAGTTCCTAAAGACACACATCTTCCAAAGATTTGGAACGCCTTGTGCCTTGATCAGTGACTTAGGAACCCACTTTTGTAATAAAACCATGGAATCTATTTTGAAAATGAATTGGGTTGTACATAAAACTTCACCTGTATATCACCCAAAAACAAATGGCATGGCTGAACTTTCTAATAGAGAAGTGAAAAGAGTTCTTGAGAGAATTGTAAAACACACCAGAAAAGACTGGCCTGAAAGACTTGGGGAATCACTTTGGGCTTGTCGAACTGCCTATAAATGACCCATTGTGATGTCTCCTTTTAGGCTAGTTTTTGGTAAAGCATGTCATCTACCATTTGAAATCCAACATAAATATTTTTGGGCTATGAAATCCTATAATTTTTATTGTGAAAAATCTGGTGAAGAAATATTGTTGCAATTGGCTGAACTGGAGGATCTTTGACTTGATTTATATGAGAATTCTAATCTATACAAAGAAAAGGCTATGTTACTCTATGATAAACACATCCTGAGAAAGGTATTCCATGAAGGTGATAAGGTAATGCTCTTTAATTCTCAATTTTGGCTTCACCCAGGTAAGTTTAATTATCATTGGGAAGGTCCTTTTATTCTTTATCATGTTTACCCATTTGGTGAGTGCAAGTACAGGACCCCTCTCAAAAAGGACATTCACGGTTAAGGGAAACTGGTTAAAGAATCACCATGAGAGGATGCACAATCCTGGATCAACATCGACGTCTACTAGATCACCAACTTCTTCAGTTTACCTACCACTAGATAGAGATTGTGACCCGCCAAATCAAAACCAGGGGGCACCTCTTTCCCTTTAACTATCTCTCTATATCTTCCTCTCTCTACCTTTTTCTTCTTTTTCCTCTCTCTTTCATTTTTTTACAACTTTCTTTTTCAAACCCTTTATTTTTCTCTTTCTCTTTTGTGTGAGTGTGTCTTTTCTAAAAACTAAAAAAAATCTAAAAAAAACCAAAAAATTAGAATCATAAAAAAAAAATTAAGAGTCATTCTTACTCAACATTGAGTTTTCAAATTTTGTCCAACTTTTTTGGGGAGTCAAAAAAAATGGTTTCATCTCAAAAATTTTGTATTTTTATCATGACTTTGGATAAAGAATTTTGTGTCAAAATTAACAAATTTCAAATGATCAATTTTTTATTTGGAAAATTCTTTTCCCAAATCGTGAGGAACAACATTTGCTTTCATGCTAAGGCCACCTATGTCCATCTTTTGAAAATGTGTGTTTTCAACCCCATTTGTGAGTCTTGAATTTGTGGACCTTAGAGATGAATTTCCTACTTTAGTGTGAATTAATATGATAGAGGCATTTTTTTTGATCCATATGAGAATCAAAATAGCCAAATAGCCTCCCATTAACCATACATTACTCCTCCTTTTGAAAGCCCCTTAGAGCCTATGAAAACCTTTTCTTTGATGTCCACATTACAATCCCAATACCTTTTCCCACCTAATATCAGCATGGATTTTCATTGCATAATTTTTTTAAATTTAATTGTGGTGGAATGGATTTCATTATTTGGGTACCCTATTATTTATTTTCAATGATTTATCATCTGCTTGAGGGAAAGAATCCATTAAGTGTGAGGGAGAGGATGTCATTCAGTGTGTTTTTGGTAATGTAATGTACTAACATTTATGTAATTTTGTAAATGTTATTTACAAGTGTTCAAAAAAATGATGAAAAAAAATCAAAAAAGAAAAAGAAAAAATGGGTTGTGTCATGGATAGGTAAAAAATAACTCTTCCTCAACCTTTGATCTTGATATAACTATTACAATTAGTGTTCTGAGGAGATCAAATATGGGTTGGGGTATGAGTGTCAGATCTGTTTCAAGGTTAACTTTCAAAAAAACCAAAAAAATGAAAAGAAAAAAAGAACACTTGCTTTATATTCTTATTGGGAGAAGTTTTGTGTTTTGTAAATATTCCATCTTCTCATTACCTTCATATTTTCTTCCTCTATTGTGTCTTTCTTCACACAATCATTCCCTTGTAAATATTTGTTTTCATTTCCTTCCATGTTTTATTTCAAAAAAATGTGCATTTCTTTTTCTATGTTGGTGTTTTAACCCTCTTCTTCTCTCTCTTGGACATTATATTCCTACCATCCCATAGCCATAGAAAACCCCTTAAAAATAACTATTGATTCTTGAGCACTTTGGATAGGTATTAGAAGCTTAGAGCTCTTTCAAACTCTAGGATTTTTACTTTTGGTTGGTGAAAGAGTGAACCTCTTCAAATGAATTTTATCCCCTTGAGAGGTGTGAGTTTTGAGTGTCCAAATTTTCCATTTATAAATTTGATCATGAAAAAAATTAATTAGTTTTGGAACATTGTTTCTGTAACAATTTGTGGTGGAATTCAAAATGGATGAGTGAAATAGTCTAAATCTCCCCTGATTGGAGAAAACAAAATTTTAATATTTGTTGGTGAGTGAAAATGATTTTGTTATATTTTTATATTTATTGCACATGAGGACATTCACAAGACTATGTGTGGGGGAGTTGATGTTATTAATATTTTCATGTCTTATTATATACTACCTTTAATGATTTTATATGAAATGTGCATAATTTGTGTGAAATATTAATGTTTTAATACTAAGTATAATTTTTGAGCATTTTTAGAAGTATTCCAATTGAGTAAATTTACTATTTTATTTATAACTATCACCCTACTGATTAAAATTGTTTAGTTCTTGTTTTTTATGATTCCTTATTCAGTTTATCACATAACATTAGAAGGAATCATGGGCCACTTCTTCCATTTTAAGGCTCATAGGGACCACACAAGATGACCCAAAGAATTTTTGAAGAAACTGGACCAGCCATGATGATTGAGTTACTGGTCTCACTCCCGTAACCCATATTTTGTGAAAATAAACCATATATTCTTGATTATCCAAAAGAATTATGGGTAAAACTTTCAAAGCCCAACTCTAAGAAAAAAGGCCCAAATTAAACTTTCAAGTCTAGCCCACCATTCTGGACAAGAATTAAAATACGGATACTATTAATGACATATATCATGATTAAATAATCCAATAGAGCATAGGATTTGAAGTGTGAAAGAGAATATATATGCGTCTGACTTTGTGGAAGAAATAATTTGGTTTTGAAGGTATATTCCTATTCAAAAACCCTTTCACATTTTGGACTTAAAAAGGACTAGATTGAAATGAACATACTACATTGTTTTAATTTTCCAGACATAAATTTGGCTACATAGGTCAAAATTCCCCAAAATTTTGAGAGTAGTTGGAAAACATTATTATCTACAACGTTTAAGAAGAATATATCTCGAGATTCTACTGTCTGGAAGCCCAAATCATCGAGCCAAGTAGAGGGACAGATTGGGAATGAAAACAGTCCACTTCCTTCGGCTATAAATACATCCCCGTCCTCTCGTTTAAAGGGGTTTGCATTTCAGAAGAGAGGAGATCATATTAGCACTACAAAATCATTTAAAAAGGTTTTATAGGACCTTCCATACTCATGTTTTCACTTGAGAGACCTTTCCTCCTCTCATTGTTTTCATTTACTTTTATGTTCTTCATTATTGTAATTTTGTATGTCCTTTCTTTTTTAATTATGTTTTAATGAAAATTTCTTCTTCAATATCTCTTATTCTCATCCACCTTCTGTAGTTTAATATTAATGTTCTTAAAATAGTTTAAATTTAGTTGAATACAATTCCCATATTTTTCTTCCTCATTCAATCGAAAATCCGTTTTTCATTATCATCATTGTTTGTGTGTGACTGTTCGACGTACCACTCTTTTATAATCCGTTTCTTTTTCTTCTATTCGTAATTTTTCATCATAATTATTATAACCATACTATTAAAAACTGAAATGGATGAGTAAATATATCATTCGGGTGAGTCAAAATTTAGGGATGTTAAGTGATTGAGAGTATTTTCTCGATGAGTATTCATTAATTTAACATTGTATATGTTGGACTTAACATGTCATGGATTAATGACATATTTTGTTTAACATGTGGTTTCCATGGATTATTGGAACCATAAATACACTACCATATACAAGTAATGGTAATGATTAGAACCCTATGTTATGTTAAGGCTTGGATTAAATCCTTAACACTTTGGAATTCCAATCAACGTTAACTTGGGAAGTGTGTGTTAATTTAAATGCAATATAAAGAAAATCTCAAGGATATCACAAGAATAACTCCCTAATAATGAACTCACCCCAATATTTATCAATTTAATAAATCAATTATAGTAAATCAATCATTTCAATTAAGCTTTGAAAACAAACCCCCCTAATCAAAATACAATCAACTAAAACAAATGACTATTACAAAGTATCATCACCGAGGATTCGACCCGAGTGCTGCTATACACATTAGCAGAACACCAGAACATTGACCGGTTAATAGGAGACAATTGGACATGCATTTCAAATGGCACAATTTCCGGGGATGGTGCTTTATGTAGTCATTATTTTCTGGTTATTGTAAAACCCCCCCCAAAAAACAATGTTTAAAAAAAAAACTCAAAGAAAAACTCGTATTCTCATAAAAATCATATACTAAAAAAAATTCAACGAAAAAATCGTCTTCTTATTTCTTCAAAAATATCTCTGAATGCCCCATATCCTCCCAAACAATCCCTCAGATTTGTTTTACCATGAAATTGAGCAAACACTTCGCCAAATTAGGAGGAACATAAGAGATAATCAAATAATTCAAGAACCAGTCCTTGTCCAACCAATTGAATTAGATATGGCCATTCCTAGGGAACATACACTTAAAGAAATTGTTGCCCCTGATATAAATTAACAACCTATTGGTATTCAATATCCAAACATAGAAGCTAACTTTGAACTCAAATTGGGTTTGATTCATCTTCTCCCTCATTTCCACGGGCAAGCCGGTGAGGATCCACATCTCCACCTTAAAGAGTTTCATGAAGTGTCCTTTACCATGAAGCCTCAAGGGGTTTATGAAGAAAAAATCAAACATCGAGAATTCCCTTTATCCCTAGCTGACAATGCTAAGTCATGGATTTACTACCTACCTCCTTCTTCCAGAACCACATGGAATGACATGAAGCGACTTTTCTTAGAAAAATTCTTTCCAGCTTCTCGTACTGCTTCTATCTAAAAGGAAATAAGTGGTATCTGTCAGTTCCCAAGTGAATCACTCCATGAGTACTGAGAGAGGATCCAAAATCTTGTTGTAACCTGCCCCACATCACCAAATTCCTAACCAAATCTTGATTCAACACTTCTATGAGGGGTTATTGGCTATGGAGAGAACTATCATTGATGCACCAAGTGGTGGTTCTCTTGTTGATAAAACTCATGCAACTGCAAGAGATCTCATAAGTAACATGGCTGAAAACACAAAACAATACCATAATCGAGCACATTATCAAGTCAAACAATCCCAATATAATCAATCAATTGAGAAAAACAAGATGACCGAGTGGATGAGTGAACTTACAGGTCTTGTGAGACAACTAGCTGCGGCTACCAAATCCCCAACCTCATCTTCTTCGCAATCAATGTTTACTGGACCTGTCAAAAACTATGGAATCTGAAACTCTTCATCTCATCCAATAGACACATGTCCACAACATCAAGTGGATCAATCCGATTCATCTGGACCAATGGAGCTCAATGCATCATATGCTCAGCAGAACACCAATCCTCAACTATTAGGTCAGTTTGTTAGAAGCTTCAACCAACCTCACTCTGAGCCCTTCTCTTCTTCCTATAACCAAGGACTTAGGTATGGTAATCCCATATCTCATCCCCCTAAATCCTATCCTCAAAACCCAAACCAGTTTCAATATGGTCAAGGTGTTGGTAACTTCTAAAAACCTTATCCTTTTATTCCTCAACCTCAAAGGAACAATCCTCCTTCTCGATTCCATAATCCTAGTGAGCCTTCCCAATTCAAAAACCAATAAAATCGCTTTACCAAGAACCAAAATCTAGGTAATCCCAATACGGTAGAAGCCTCTTCTTCCATGAAACCATGGGAAAGTTTAGTGGAAGATCTTCTCTCCTTTACCTGTTCAAGCCTCAAGAACATTGAAACCCAAATTGGTCAACTAGCATCCCACCTTAGTCAGCAGCAACCATCTAATTCTTCCCAACTTCCAACTCAACTATTACCCAACACCATGGGTAATGTAAGTGCAATTTCACTTAGATCGGGAAATAAAATTTCTATGCCTCAAGGTAAGTCCTACAACCCTCCTTTGAATGTTGACCTAGAAAATGAAAAGAAAAAGAACTTGAGAAGGAACCTGAATCCATTCCCTCATCTCCTTCAATTCCACTTAAGAACCAAATTCCTTTTCCTCATGCTGTTTTTTAGCCAATGAATTCCTTTGAACCTGATCCTGAAATGCTCGACATGTTTAGAAGTGTTGAAGTCAACATTCCCATTTTAGATTCCATAAAACACATTCCTAAGAATGACATGTTTCTGAAGGATTTGTGTACCCACAAGAGGCAACTTAGGACATTCGAAAATGTTTCCACCCAGCAGTCTAGTCCCATAAAGTGAAAAGATCCAGGGACCATTACAGTTCCATGCCAAATTAAAAGTTTCAACTTTGATGACGAACTCGTAGACCTAGTAAACTCAATTAATGTCATTCCCAAACATATATTCTCTAACCTTGGTCTAGTTCCCTTACATCCAACGGGTGTTGTCATTCAGTTAGCCAATCGAAGCACTGCTAGTCCTGAGGGTATAATTGAGGATGTCCTTGTCTGAGTTAATAATATTATCTTCCTTGAGGATTTCTATGTCCTTGAATGGAAGGTGAGACGAACTCTTCTAAATCTCCCCTAATTCTAGGAAGACCATTCCTCGTGACTTCGAGAACTAAGATTGATGTCCATTCAGGCATCTTATCCATGGAATTCGGTGACCAACTGGTCAAATTCAACACTTTCCAAGCCATGCAATACCCATCTGAGGATCACTCTGTATTCTCAATCCATGCTTCTAAGGTCACTTCTAAGAGTCAATCGAACCCCAATACACCATGTTTTTCATGTTATAATGAAAAAGGATATCGTGAGATCTGCACCATGATTAACCAAGTCATAAATGGTGAAGTTGATGTAGACCTATCATTCATATACTACATCAATCTAGAGGAACATGAAAACTATCTTAAATCCCACATCAACTCTGATATCTACTGCTCCACCTTGAATTGTATTAAGGAAAATGAATCTGAAGCAAATGAAGTCCCATCTTCCATTCCAGAGTTGTCTAACCCAAAAATGAAAGATGAGACTGATCTGAAACCTCTTCCTGAACACCTGAAATATGCATTCCTTTTCCATGATCACTCTTATCCTATCATTATATCTTCTTCACTTACCGAAACTGATGAGTCCAAACTTGTTCCGGTGTTAGAGGAAAAAAGGCCCTAGGTTGGACCCCAGATGACACACCAAGAATCAAACCTGCTCTTTGCATGCATCACATCCATCTTGAGGAATCATCCAAACCAATTAGACAACCACAAAGAAGACTCAATCCACTCATACTTGAGGTAGTTAGGGAAGAGATCACCAAGCTTCTTCAAGATGATATTATTTACCCAATTTCTGATAGTGAATGGGTTAGTCCAATTCAAGTTGTACCTAAGAAGGGTGAGATAACTGTTGTCACAAATGAACATGGAGAGGTAGTCACAACTCGAGTGAAGAACAAATGGAATGTGTGCATCGACTATATAAAATTTAATGTTGAAACAAGAAAATATCACTACCCTCTTCCATTCCTTGATCAAATGCTGGAACAATTGGCTGGAAAGTTACACTATTTCTTTCTTGATGGATACACCGGCTACTTCCAAATACCAATAACACCTCAGAACCAAGAAAAGACTACTTTCACATGCCCCTTTGGAACATATTCATATAGAAGAATGCCTTTTAGACTTTGCAATTCTCCTGCAAGATTCCAGAGGTGTATGATGAGTATCTTTTCTGAATTCATTGAACACTGCATGGAAGTCATCATGGATGACTTCACCATTTATGGTGAGTCATTTGAATCTTGTTTGAATTCAATCTCTCTAGTCCTCCAAAAGGGTTCCAAGTGTAACCTTGTGTTAAATTTTGAAAAATGTCACTTCATGGTTGAAAATAGGATTTTTATAGGGCACATAGTTTCAAAAGATGGTATTGAAGTCGATCCTGCCAAAATTAAATTGATATAATCACTTCCTCAACCCAAATTTGTTTGAGTCATCTGTTCATTTCTCGGTCATGCCGGTTTCTATCAGCGATTCATCCATAACTTCAGTAAAATTTCACTCCCACTCACTCGGTTGCTCAAAAATGATGTCACTTTCCATTTTGATGAGGTTTCCCAGAGATCCTTCATTGAACTCAAAACATCTCTTACATATTCCCCAGTAATCCAACCCCCAGATTGGTCCTTACCCTTTGAGTTGATGTGTGATGCTTCTGATAGAGCCATTGGGGATGTTCTTGGTCAAAGAAGAGAAAAACGTCCTCATGTCATCTATTATGACTCAAAAACATTGGATGAAACTCAATATCACTACACTGTCACTAAAAAAGAACTTTTAGCAGTTGTTTTTGCCTTAGATAAATTCCAGCCCTATCTCTTAGGTGCGAAAATCATCATCTTCACAAACCATTCTGCTATAAAGTTCTTACTCAAGAAAGTTTATTCCAAACTGAGGCTAATAATATGGATCCTAATGCTCCAAGAGTTTGACCTTGAAATCAAAGATATTCCAGGAATAGAAAACCCTAAGGTTGATCACTTGAGTAGAATTTCTAATTCTTCTCATCCAGAAATCATTGATCCGGAATTCCCTACTGAGCACCTTTCATCTCTCACTCCAATGTTGTTAAGGTATTCCCAAATTGTAAATTACATGGTTTCTACCATTTTCCTGAAATTTTTTCAAAAGAACAAAAAATGAAGTTGAAAAGTGATTCAAAATACTATTTTTTGGAATAAAATAAATGTTGGAAAACTGGTGCTAACATGGTAATAAGGAGATGTGTCGATGAAAATGAACATTCTTTCATATTAGAATTCCACCACTCAATGCCTGGTGGTGGCCACTTTGAACAACAAAGGACCTTCTGAATGGTTCTAGACTATGGACTCTTTTGGACTTTACTTTTCAAGGACTCACATGAGTTCTGGAAATCATATCCCACTTGCCAAAAGTTTGGCATAATTTCCAAGGGAAATGAAATTGCACAAAAGCCTTTAATTTTTTGTGAGATCTTCGATGTTTGGGGCATCGATTTCATGGGACAATTTCCCCCTTATAATGGATTCTCATACATCCTTCTTGCAGTTGAATATGTTTCTAGGTGGGTTGAGGAAAAACCTGCTAGAATGGATGATTCCCATACTATTAGTGAGTTCCTAAAGACACACATCTTCCATAGATTTGGCATGCCTCGTTCCTTGATCAGTGACTTAGGAACCCGCTTTTTTAATAAAACCATGGAATCTCTTTTGAAAAAGAATGGGGTTTTACACAAAACATCAACTGCATATCACCCCCAAACAAATGGCATGTCTGAACTTTCTAAAATACAAGTGAAAAGAGTTCTTGAGAGAATTGTAAAACCCACCAGAAAAGATTGGCCCAAAAGACTTGGTGAAACACTTTGAGCTTATCGAACTGCCTATAAAACAATTATTGGGATGTCTCATTTTAGGATAGTTTTTGGTAAACCATGTCATCTACCAGTTGAAATTCAACATAAGTCTTTTTGGGCTGTGAAATCCTGTAATTTTGATTGTGAAAAATATGGTGAAGAAAGAGTGTTGCAATTGGCTGAAATGGAGGAGCTTCGACTTGATTCATATGGGAATTCTAATCTGTACAAAGAAAAGGCTAAGTTACTCCATGATAAACACATACTGAGAAAGGTATTCCATGAAGGTGATAAGGTAATTCTCTTTAATTCACAATTTCAGATTCACCCAGGTAAGCTTAATTCTCATTGGGAAGGTCCTTTTATTTTTTCTCATGTTTACCCATTTGGTGCAGTACAAGTCTAGCACCCCTCTTCAAAAAGGTCATTCACTATTAATGGACATCAGTTGAAGAATCACCATATGGGGATGCACAAACCTGGATCAACATCGACTTCCACTGGATCAACAACTTCTCCAGTCGACCTACCACTAGATGGAGATGGAGACCCACCAAATACAAACCAGGGGGAACCTCTTTCCCTTTAACTCTCTCTCTATATCTTCCTCTCTCTACCTATTTCTTCTTCTTCCTCTCTATTTCATTTTTTTACCACTTTCTTTTTCAAACCCTTTATTTTTCTCTTTCTCTTTTCTGTGTGTGTGTCTTTATTAAAAACAAAAAAATCTAAAAAAACCAAAAAATAAGAATCATAAAAAAATACAAAAAAAATTAAGAGTCATTCTTACTCACCATCGGGTTTTCAAATTTTTTTCCAACCGTTTTGAGGAGTCCAAATACATGGTTTCATCTCAAATTTTGTTTATTTTTATCATGACTTTTGATAAAGAATTTTTTTTCAAAATTAACAAATTTTGAATGATATATTTTTGATTTGGAAAATTCTTTTCCCAAACTGTGAGGAACAACATTTGCTTTCATGCTAAGACCACCTATGGCCATCTTTTCAAAATGTGTGTTTTCACCCCCATTTGTGAGTCTTGAGTTTGTGGACTTTCGAGCTAAATTTCCTACTTTAGTGTGAATTAATATGATAGAGGCATTTTTTTGAACCAAATGAGAATCACAATAGCCAAATAGCCTCCCATTAACCATATATTACTCCTCCTTTTGAAAGCCCCTTCGAGCCTATGAAAACATTTTCTTTGATAGCCAAATTACAAGCCCAATAAATTTTCCCACACAATATCAACAAGGATTTTTATTTCATCATTTTTTAAAATTTAAGTGTGGGGGAATAGATTTCATTGTTTGGGTACCCTATTATTGATTTTCAACGAGTTATCATCTGCTTGAGGGAAAGCATCCATTTTAGTGTGGGGGGAGAGGTTGGAATTCAATGTGTTTTGGGGAATGTAATGTAATTACATTTATGTAATTTTGTAAATGTTATTGACAAGTGTTCAAAAAAAATCAAAAATTATGAAAAAACTCAAAAAAAATGAAAAAATGGGTTCTGTCTTGGGTAGGTCAAAAATCAGTCTTCCTCAACCTTTGATCATATTATAATTATTACAATTATTGTTGTGAGGAGATCAAACATGGGTTGGGATATGAGTGTGAGATCTGTTTCAAGGTCATGTTTCGAAAAAACAAAAAAAAAGGAAAAGAAAAAACAAACACTTGCATTATATTATTATTGGGAGAAGTTTTGTGTTTTTTAAATATTACATCTTCTCATTAACTTCATATTTTATTCCTATATTGTGTCTTTCTTCACACAATCATTCCCTTGTAAATATGTCTTTTCATTTCCTTCTATGTTTTATTTCAAAAAAATGTGCATTGCTTTTTTTTCTATGTTGGTGTTTTAACCCTCTTATTCTCTCTCTTGGAAATTATATTCATACCATCCCATAGCCACAGAAAACCACTTAAATAAAACTCTTGATTATTGTGAACATTGTATAAGGATTTGAAGCTGAGAGCTCTTTCAAACTCTAAGATTTTCACTATTGGATGGTGAAAGAGTGAACCTCCACAAATGAATTTTATCATCTTAAGAGGTGAGAGTTTTGAGTGTCCACATTTTCCATTTATAAATTTGATCATGAAAAAAATGAATTAGTTTTGGAACATTGTTTTTGTAACAACTTGGGGTGGAATTCAAAATGGATGAGTGAAATAGTCTAAACCTCCCCTGATTCGAGAAAACAAAATTTTAATATCTGTTGGTGAGTAAAAATGATTTTGTTATGTTTTTATATTTGTTACACATGAGGACATGAAAAAGAATAATTGTGGGGGAGTTGATGTTATTAATATCTTCATGTCTTATTATATACTCCCCTTACTGATTTTATATGATATTTTCATAATTTGTGTGAAATATTTATGTTTTAATACTAAGTATAATTTTTGAGCATTTTTAGAAGTAGTCCAATTGAGTCAGTTTACTATTTTATTAATAACTCTCACACTACTGATTCAAATTGTGTGGTTACTATTTTTAGGATTACTTATTCAATTTATCATATATAATTAGAAGGAATCATGGGCCACTTCTACCATTCTAAGGCTCATTTGGACTACACAAGATGACCCAAAGAGTTTATGAAGAAACTGGACCATCAATGATGATTGAGATACTGGTCTCACTCCTGAAATCCATATATTGTGAAACTCCACCATATATTCTTGACTATCTGAAAGAATCATGGGTAATACTTTCAGGGACCAACTCTAAGAACAAGGGGCCCAAATGAATCTTTCATGTCAATCCCACCGTTATGGACGTGAATTAAAATCCAGACACTATGAATGGAATATCTCAGGATTTAATCATCCAATCGAGCTGAGATTTTGCAGTGTAAAAGATAAGATATAGGCGGCCGAGTTTGTGGAAGAAATAATTCGGTTTTGAAGGCATATTCCTATTCAAAAACCCTTTCAAATTTTGGGCTTTAAAAATACTGGATTGAAATGGACAGATTAAAATTGTTTACTCATCCGGCAATCCCTTTGGTTAGATAGGTCCAAATGCCTCCAAAATTTTTGAGTAGTCAGAAAACAGTATTATCTACAACATTGAAGAAGACGATATCTCGAGATACTGCTGTCTGGATGTCCAAATAGTTGAGCCAAGTAGAGGGTCCGATTGGGAATGAAAATAGTCCACTTCCTTGGGATATAAATACATCCCCCTCCTCTCCTTCAAAGCGGTTGGCATTTCAGAAGATTGGAGAACATATTATCATGAAAAAATATTTGACAAAGTCTTGGGAGGACCTTCCATACTAATGTTTTCACTTGACATACCTTTCCTCCTCTCGTTGTTTTCATTTACTTTTATGTTCTTCATTGTTGTAATTTTGTAAGTCCTTTATTTTGTTATTATGTTTTAATGAAAATTTTTTCTTCAATATCTCTTATTCTCATCCACCTTCTATATTTTAATATTAATTTTCTTAAAATAGATTAAATTCAGTTGAATCCACTTCCCATATTTTTCATCCTCATTCAATTCAAAATCTTTTTTAATTATCATCATTGTTCGTGTGTGTGTGTTCGACGTACCAATCTTCTCTAATCCCTTTCTTCTTCTTTTATTATTAATTTATCATCATAATTATTATAACCAGACTATTAAATACCCAAATGTATGAGTAAATTTCTCATTGGGGTGAGTCAAAATTTAGGGATGTTATGTGATTGAGAGTATTTTCTCGATGAGTATTCGTTAATTTAACATTGTGTATGTTGGACTTAACATGTCATGGATTAATGACAAATTTTGTTTAACATGTGGTTTCCATGGATTATTGGAACCATAAATACACTACCATAAACAAGTAATGGTAATGATTAGGACCCTATATTATGTTAAGGCTTGATTTAAATCCTTAACACTTAGGAATTCCAATCAACGTTAACTTGTGAAGTGGGTGTTAATTTAAATGCAATATAAAGCAAAGCTCAAGGATATCACAAGCTTAACTCCCTAATAATGAACTCACCCCAATATTTATAAATTTTTTAAATCAATTATAGTCAATAAATCATTTCAATTATGCTCTGCAAACAAACCCCCCTAATCCAAATACAATCAACTAAAACAAATGACTATTACAAAGTATCATCATCGTGGATTCGACCCGAGTGCTGCTATACACATTAGCAAAGCACCAGAACTTTGACCGGTCGATAGGTGAAAATCGTCCATACGTTTTAGGTTCCATAGTTTTTATAATGTTTATTTTATAAAACATTGAATTTATTATTAAGGAATATGTTTTTTTGTCCCTTGTGAAGGGGGAACATGGTTGGATTTTAGGGACATGACCACATAAGGGTCTATATCTCTTGTTGATTGATGTGAGAACCCTCCCTCAAAAATATATAGTGTCAGATTAGGTTATTATTAATTAGGTTTTTTCTATGTATTGTTTATTTTTATCCCATTTAAATATTTTTTGGTGTAGTGGTTTAGACCCATGAATTTGGTTGATGGTTTGATCATTCAGGGTAATTTTTTTTGGAGTCTAACTTGAGCTCCAGTTTGGGAATAACCACTTAGGAATGATTACTCCCTTAAATAATTAATTAAAACAACTGCATAAAATAAATAATATTTGGGCATGAACCATCCATATGTTAGACGTCCATGCCAACGTAAAATAAAATATACATAATAAATACAGTAAAATCAAAAAAAAATGAAACACACTATTAATCCCTCAACTAACCCAATATCCCTCCCCTACCAAGAAAACCGCATAGCCCCATCTAGTGCCCTTCTGGACCCCTTTGCAAAATATAAGTACCCCAAATCTGTAGAAACAGTTAAAATTCTTAAGTGGCTGATGTGATAAAAAAATAAAATAAAAACAAAACAACAACATACCTATCTCCTGTGATTAAACAAGTCACCTCCCAACATATAATAACCACAATGCCCCATGGGTCCAATCATGTTCCTAGAAGCTAGGGGAAATAGATCCAAGTTTCAAAATGATATTGTGAATCTATATGGAACAATTTTCTTATAAAGTTCAATCATACCCAAGAGCCCTAAACATCAAGAATCAATGTAAATAAAAACCCACAAAATGTTCTCTATATAAAATAATAAAAATTATTCATGTTATAACAATAAACATGTTCTATGTCAAATATGTAAACATATCCTATGGGAGAATAGTATATTGGGTCCATACTAAAGTAAATAAAAATAAAATAAAAGTAAATCATATTTCACATGCTCACTATGAACTATTATAACACCATGATAGTATGATAATAATAACCATGATGTGTAAAAATGAAAAAACTATCAAACTATCCATAAATAAATTATAATAATAGTACAACAAAACATGATAATCTCAATCTAAATGAAGAATGAGTATGCCATTTTAAATCCTTAAGACATACCAGGGAGATGTCAAATGAAGAAATAGTTATTTCATGCACAAAAATATCACACATGGTATAGACAACACAAATGATTAATAGACTATAGACCAACTGCCATGTTTGGAATAAAGTATCAAAACATTCCCAATAATCAAAAGTACAAGGTTGTAAGGTATTATTTATCAGAAATGGGATGGTAATAAATGTTAATCTAGAGTAATATTTTTTAAATAATCAATGAATTAATATAAAATTTCATCTTTAAGGAAGAACATATCTTCTATAGAACACATAAGTAATTTTTTTGAGTTATAAGTTCCCATGACCTAAAAGAAGGTTTGGAATCCAACTTCCTTAATCACTATTTTAATAACGCGTTACAACTCATATTTTAGAATACATTGGTATATAAGATAAAAAATAAAATATAAAAAGGTAAAAGGAGTGAGTTCATTTACAAAAACATTTTTATAAAACATCTAAAGGAAGGAGGGAGTTTAACTAAGAATGTTTTTTTTCAAAAGGATCCAATTACAAAATATGGTTTTAAAATAAAACTTCACTGACATTAATGATTATAAAAAATTAATTATAAAAAACCAATATATAAGGTTAAAATATTTTCTATAATACACAATATTAGATCTATATCCTTACACAATAGTGTCCTTGAATCAATACTCCTCAATAGAAGTACCTACAACCCTATCACTACTCAGCTCAGCTTCCCAGTTTTTAATCAAAATTTCTCATATGGAACTCCAACTTATTTTCTCATATATTTCAACATTGAAATTAATAGAATATAAAACTCTATAATTATATTAAATTATTATTATTATTTTCTAGAACATGTAAAAGGTTTTTCATATTTCAGATATCTTTGATTCTCACCTCTCAGATCCTCATAAATTCACAAATCCAATGACATTAGCTTCTTGTTCATTTTTTATCTTCCTCTCATATATTCTAAATATCTCACTTGAATGAGTTACATAAGTGAATATAATTAAATAGATCTCATCAAAAATATCATTATTAAATGGAATATTAGAGGAATATTCTATATTACATCCATAAATAACTATCATAAAATACCCATTATGGGTTCCCACATTACTTTATGTGCTACTTTTTCTATTCACGTGAATTGATGATAATAACATAATTTAATGTTTTTCCTCTTGAATCTCATCCCAAAATATATTTATAAGATATCAATAATAAATATAACTTCTTCTTCCTAAAATAATTCCTAAAAATCCATATATTACATTTATCAAAATGTATAAAAGGATGAAAAAAAATATCATTTTTATAGTGTAAAATTCCTCTTATAGAATGAAACATTACATTAAAAAAATATTTCTATGAATATAGTATTTGTGGAAAGTATTTTTATCTCAAATTATCTTTTAAAACTAATATAAACAACTCAACATGTATTTTTTACTTCATTAGTAGGCGATTTAGAATCATAATAATAATAAAACATAGTTTGTTTTTTTTCATTCCAAAATTCCTAAAATAATGAATTCTCTTCACTTTCCATGAATTAGATAATTTCATTCCTTATATATATGTTCCTTTAATATCTTGTGTCTTAGTTAAAAATATTATAAAAATCACTGAATCTTATTGGATTAAACTGATTTAAAATCTAATATACTTATAAATCATAGATAAAATAATGTCTGAATTATTCCTAAAAACCTGGTAAATTCATTTTCTACAATTATGAATTTTGAAACTCATTCCCATATAACATATAAATTTGTTAAACATGTTTGAATCGTAGATAAAATTGGTTTTATGATTTTTAGGACACTTTAAAACAAATTCAGAATCATCCTAATTAAATATCATCATCATCATATTTGGAATCTAGAAACTCATTTTTTCATCTAGGAGATCATGAAAATATTCTTAACTATAAAAGAACAATCTTGGATACTGCAATGACTTACATTCACAATTCGTTATGAGAAATATTGAAATTCTACTTCGTATACTTCTATTAATCTAAAAACATTCTAAAAATATTGATAAGTGTTAAATATTTACCCTAGATAAATATTTAAACAAGAAAATTTGGATCCATAAATTAATAAAGTCATATGATGGAGAATTACACTCGGTATTCTAAAGAAAAACTCTACACTCGTAAAGGTTTATAATCAATTCCATTGTCAATTGAATTCTGACTCCAAATGGACATGATTATTCCTTATGATTAAAAAAATACTTAAGTCCAGCACCAAATGTATTATGTTTGGAGTGAAAACTTATTGGTCACAGGTAATGATTTATTATTTGAAAATATACATTTTTTCAATAACTCCAGAAACAAGATTTCTGAAAGTAACTACAAAATAACATCGAATTGCTTCATGGGATTCTCCAGCTTCTCAAAATCATCTCAAAACATCTTCAAATGATAATTATAATTATTTTAATAGTTCTAAACTTCTTCCAAATCTACATTTTCCTTCCCATTTCTCCACTTCTATATCTTTTTCACAAAGCACTCAACCGTTTTAGTTTTTGTCATAAACATTAGGACCAATTATCTCTATTGTATAATATTATTAAATTCCCCCTTGAGTCTGTCAATATGGGTATACATGTACAACAAAATCCAATCACATTTAAACATAATGCATGTGAAACAAATTTTTCATATATTGGGTGGATACTCTCTAAATGCTTCTTCTTTTATTAATGATTTTCCACTTTTTATATAGAAGGAATAGTACTTGAATCAATACACACCATTTTAAAGTGATTTTAGAGATGAATATTATCATATGAATCAAATGAAATTTAGTATAATCACTTGTTCTTTTGTGTAGTTCCTTTAACCAACCAGATAAAAGTCCACATGGGAAACCCCGATGTGGAAGAAATGGGTAATTAATTTATAGAACAACGATGTACATAACTACCCACTATGTGATACCAACTAATAGAATAATTTCCTAGGGACTATAATAAATAATTTTTAAAAACTTTATATGGACCTATAATAATATTAATAAACACATCATTATTTTCAAGTGAAGGTAAGTTACTTGGGCATTTAATTAGATTAACACTCCCCCTTAATGATTATAATAAAAAAATTATTAAAGTTCTGGGAGAGTAAGTACCATGAATCAAACATTAGAAAATGTGAGTTCCATATTTTGAGGAACTCATTTTTTGTAGTTTGATTTAAAATAATCTAATTTATATCTTTTTGGTAATTTTTATTTTTTGTATCTTCTAGATTTTTCAGTTTATGTTTTATTTCTATTACTTTAAGGTTGAGAGTGTTCTTCTCTTCTTCTACTAATATGAACATTTCATCCCAATCATTCTTAAAAATTAAAATTTGATCCTCATGCATTTGGTTTTCATATATTAATGAACTATCCTCCTTTTTCATACTTTTTATTTAACTTTTAGTAGGTAAATACTGACATCCATAGAGACATTGTAGATATTATCCAATTAATAGAATAATTCCTTCACATCAAACTTATGAAAAATTCCCAAACTCATATCATTACAGTTATTTATTATCTGAGTAAATTATTTCATGTTAATATAGGAAATATTCTTTCTCGGATTTCAATACCTTGTTATATTGTTTTAGGAACACATATTTTGTTTCTAATGCTTTTTTTATTGCACCAACCTCTTATCTAGTTTTTCCTTTTCATTCTAATGTACCTTGATAAATCTAAAGATATATATTACTACATCAATTGTTATAATCATTATATGTTCTTTAACCTCATGAAAGTCATCCTCTCCCATTTTAATGAAATCAACCCCACTGTTTGAGATACATTCACAACCGGAATGGAAGACAAAAAAATTATAAATTATATCATTACCATCCTTATTGACTTTAGTTGATGATATTTCCTATTGAAACTTTGTGCTATTTCATTTATTGTTGACCAACCTATTCTTCCTATTATGTATTATCATAACTAAAAACACAAATTTTTCCCTAAAATGGATGTTAATTGATTCTTCTATATAAGTAACTTGTTTAAACATATGAAATGTGTACTTTATAAATATATTATATAAAATAACAGGAATAAATTATTTCAGTCCTTATATCAGGTAACCTTTTGATTCAGATTTAGTTGAAATAATCCAAAAGATCCAATCATTGTGAACATAGGATTAAGTACCAAATAACTACAATCAATTATATAATAACTACAATCAAGGAATAACTAATACCTAAGAGAAACCAATGCAATCAATTTCCAAAAAACTAACCCAAATTTCCACAAGCCTAATGTACCAAAAAAATAAAATAGAGTATCCCGAAATATCACCCTAAAATCTAGAAAACCCTAGGAAACAACATACCTTGTTCACCTTACATGAAAAAAGTGAAAACTGGTTTATAGGATACCCACAATAACAATTTTTATACAAGATAATTGACAACCCCTTGATCCAAGATGAATTCCACCATGCTCAGCTGGGATTCACCAAAAAATATTTAAATCATTAACAAGTATTAAAAGAAATTAAAAAAGGAAGAGGTGATGAAAATATGAATAAATTTTGAGTCTGGGAGGAGGATATTTGGAGGAGGCAGAGGCCGGGAGGAGGTGAAGGTTGGCAGGAGGTGTAGGTGGAGGCAGCTGCGGAGGCAGAGGTGAGGGTCGAGAGCTGGAGGTGGGGGCTGGGAGGTGGAGGCAATATGGTAGAGGGAGGGAGTTGGGGGCCAAGAGGCAGAGGTGAGGGTGGGATATTGAGGTTAATGAGGGGAGGAGAGGGAAGAGAGGCCAGGTCATGGGGGAGATGCAGGGTAGATGTGGGGGAGGAAACGACAAATCAAGAGGGGCCCTGATAAAAACTTCAAATCGGTTTTAGTATACCCACAATTTTAACAAAATTGTGGGTATAAGTAAAAATATACCATCTATAACCCAAGTTATTTTAAACCATGGGTATAGATGCATTGGTATAAACCCATTTTATAGTAGTTTCATTAGACTCCACCCCAGCATAGAGCTCAGTAATCCCGATACGGGTGTACCCTTCATAGACTACCATGTGGGATAAAATATACTCCTCATAGACATTGATTGTACATGTTCATGTATATGTTTTATGTATATTTAAATGAAGATATTATTATTAATATCATCCATTTTTACATTTTTATATAGTGTTTTAGTTTTCATTAATATTTTATTCACAGTTTATATTTTATAAGCTTTCAAAGTTGACTACTTGAAACATAGGAAAAGTTATTAAATTTCAAGTTGCTAAATTTAAATGATTATAAATTATAATTTATAAGAACAATATAAATAAAATTTAAAAGATATCCTAAACATCTAAAAAGTTTTTTAAAATAAAATTAATTTCATAAATATAATAAATAAATGAAAATTAAAGGAATGTAAAAAATATTATAAATACTATTTTAATAGTTTAGAACAATACTAAAATTTATTTTTTAAAAAATATTCATGAAGTTAGGAAATTATAGATTCAAACTAACCCTAGACAATGAACTCTCCTAACATGAATAAATTATATAGAAAGTATAATTCTGAGGTATTTAAAATTGGAAACTATAGAAAAGTTTTCATTGTATCCAATGCCTTATTATTGTTTAAACCATTTAGTCACTAGCCTATCTGTATATCTATTCACTTTAACTTCTATGGTCATTTTTCCCTAAAAGACCCATTTTCACCTAATGATATTTATATCAAAGTGAATATCAACTAGAACCCATACATAGTTCTGATAAATGGAATCGATTTTTCAATTCATGGATTCTTTCTATCTTGCACCTTTTAGCTCTTTATTGCCAACTTGTATGAAAGAGGGTCATTGTTTTCAACCAATTACAAGTAACCATCTTTGGTGACCAAAAATATTTTTTCTAAAGGGTTGTATACATAATATCTCTTATATTTCTTATTATATCCTATAATGATACACTAAATGCCTTCAGGGACCACTTTTATTTCATGTTAAGTCCTTCAAAATTGTCTCAAATACCCATGAATTCATGTTTGGAAAAATATATTCCTTCCCAATCCATATATAACTGGTATGGGGTACCATTTGGAACATTGTTTAGCATAAGGTTTAGTGTGTTTTTTATTTTTTAATGAATATCTATAAAATCATAATGAAATACTTGCATGACTCATCATCGACATCAATTTGTACCAATTCTAAAAGCTCTATATCCATTTTACCTTGTCCAAAAAATAGCGATTTGGTTATTTTTACTTGTAAACAAGTGTGGATTTTTTCATTTAGTTTTAACTAAAAAATATCTGAGTAATACTCTTTATAGAAATTTTTCAAATGTTTATTATTTACATAACCAATACGGTGATGCCAAAACTGGGTCTGAAATGAGTCTTGCAAACTTAAATTGTTATCAATTGTCAATACTTGGTTTTCACAATTTAATATATAAACACCATTATTAACTTGTTTGTACCATGACAAATGTTATTTTTATAAAAATAGAATTCTTTATTTTAAAACATGAAATTAAATCTTTCCATGTCATGGAAAGAAATAGATATGTTGTTCTTGGTAAAACTGAGAATATAATAATAGCTCTTTTAAACCAAAATAAGTCATTTTATAAATATGTGGTGTTGGGATTAAATGGATATAGAAACCAACCTCCTTCCATTAGAAACATGTGAATCCACCTATCCTCATGTGATATTTCAAAATATACTTTGTTTTTGTGTTTGAATACAAATTTGAGCGCCGCAAAATCTATTGCTTAGAAACAAAACATTTTCCCTTCCAAATGTTAATGACATAATTATAAACAAAAAAACAAACCCAATATACATACATACATACATACATACATACATACCGACCTACATACATACATACATACATACATACATACATACATACATACATACATACATACATACATACATACATACATACATACATACATACATACATATATATATCATAATATACAAATCTATATATTTATAAATATAACAACATATAACTAAATATATTTTTTTATTTTTTCTGAAAGGTGGTTGCAAACTGCCACCTTTCATGCATAGTTTTATATAAAATTTTAACCTCCACCTATTTAAAAAAATTTAAAAAAACCAACACTAATGAATTCTTCTCCATTCTCATTTTTTCAGATAATCCATGGATATCGAGTAGGGGGAATCAATATTTTTTTAATCATATGAACTTCAAAACCAGTGCAACATCTCCAAGCCATTCATCTGGCCAAAGTAGGCTCGACCATCCCACAACCCATAACCACTTCAGATGGAGGTGGTGGACATGGAATGCTTCATTTCTAGTGACCCAAACATCCTTTCAAGAGGTGGAGACGTAGGTGGATGAGGTGTACATGAAGCATGAGTTCTTTATAGTGATGAACCACGGGCTGGATCCTGGCCTGATCGCCTGGGCGGAGGTGATGATGGAATTGTTCTTCGAGTTATCATCATAGGAGAAGCGGATGGCGCAGAGGTGTTGGATATACAAGAAAAGGAAAACAGAAAATATAATAGGATGAAAAAAGATAAAACAAACACCACAATAGCTTTCAAGATTTATTAAAAAATTCTCATGAACATCAACAAATTACATTTGAACCATATTTATAAGTTATTAAAAATACATAAAAATGGACAACCAATACATTTAATAGAAGAAAAAAAAACAAATTAATATTAATTTGTTGCATTGGAACGAAAAACATGAATGGATAAATGAAAATACACATAAAAAGCAGGTGATGCATGGGTAACACCCAAAACCCAACAGACAAAATTTATTTTGGTTTGTATTTCCAACAATCCCCTTTGAATCAAAACCGGATTCATTCTAAACATCATTATTAGCTATTTTAATGCATCTGTTGGAAGTACCTTTGTGAAAATATCTTCCACATGTTCTGTAGTGTGATAATATTCCAATTTTATTGTTTTATGTATCACATGATCCCTAGGAAAATGAAAATGAGTATTAGTGTGTTTTCTTCTCCCATGCTGCACCAGATTTTTGGCTAGTTCAATAGTCGATTTGTTATCCACATATATCACCGTGGATCCATCATATGGATGCTTCATCTCCTTTAAAAAAATTCTCAACCAAATTCCCTCACAAACAGTGGACGATGCTGCCACATACTCGGCTTCCCATGTGGACATGAAGATCATACTCTGCTTCCTTGAATTCCATGTGAAAGCAGTCGATCCAAGAAAAAATACATAACTAGTGATGCTTTTTATTTAATAATGGTCACCTCCCCAATAACTGTCTGAGTATCCATATTGATTTTCTTCATCATTTTATGGATAAAATAGACCAAAATCCACCTTTACTTTAATGTACCTGAGGATACGTTTTGCCGCTAGCCAATGTGAATCTTTTGGAGCTTCCATATACCTGATTAGAAGCCCAATACTATAGACAATATTCATCATTGTGATTGTGAGATACCTCAGGCTTCTAATCAGACTCTTGAACAGAGTCGAGTCAACACTTCTTCCTTCTCAATCTTTTTTCAGTTTTAAGCTTGTTGCTACAAGTGTGTTAACATCATTGCAATTCCCCATGTTGAATTTTTCAATAAACTCCTTGGCATACCTATTCTAAGATATAGAGGTTCCACCATGTTGTTGCTTTACATATATGCCGTAAAAGAAGGAAATGAGACCTCCATTAGTCATCTCTAACTCCTTGAACATGGCCTCCTTGAAATCATCAAACATCAGTTGACTATTCCCTATAAACAAAAAATCATCAACATACAAGCATGCAATAAGTATATCACCATGATCATTCTTCTCGATGTAAACTACATGCTCATATGGACAATGGGAGAATCCATTCTCTCAAAGATAACTATTGATGCATGCATTCCAAGCACTTGAATCCTGCTTCAACCCATAAAGATAATTCTTTAGACGATACACCTTATCTTCCTCCCCTTGCATAAAAGAACCTCCAGGATGGTCAATGTAGACCTCTACCTACATAATTCCATTCAAGAACACAGACATCACATCCAGTTGGTAGATCATCTAACTATGATAGACACAAGGGATATAATAATCCTTACAGTGTCAAGGTGAGAAATATGAGAAAATACTTCTTCGTGGTCCACCACGTACTTCTGTTTGTACCCCTTTGCTGCGAGCCTTGCTTTGTGTCGATCAATCTCGGCATCAACATTTCACTTGATATTGTACACCCATTTGACAATAATTCTCTTCTGGATTTTTGGGAGTGTAGTTAGATCTTGTGTTCTATTTCTCTATATAGAATTAATTTATTCTTCCATAGCCATTCTACATCATTCTTCCCTCATGGATTCTTGAAACATCAGAGGCTCATGATCTGCATACAAGAAAAAAAGATTGACCTCTTCGGTCTCCTCATAAATATCACTTAAATTAATCATCTTCATAGGAGCCATAGGCGAGGATGAGATGTCCAAATTTTAATTTGCTGGAGTGCTTTCAAGAGTGATGAAATGTAGTCCTAGACTTCTTTCAACTGATGATGTTCCCAAGGAAGGAGTTACAAGTGTTTTCTCGTGATAATCATGCCTTTCTTCAGGAACCTCTGTCTTGACTGGAACATCCTTGTTTGATTCTTTATCACTCCATTTCCATGATTCTTCCTCACTGAGGACCACATCTCAATTCACCACTAATTTATTGGTTAGTGGATTGTAATTATTTTAGGATTTAGAGTCTTCTGAATAGCGAATGAAGATTCAATTTTCACCACGATCATCAAGTTTACTTCTTCTCGATTGTCGAACTTGAGCATAGGCAATACACCTAAAGATTCTTAGGTGCGCCATGCTCGATTTTTAGCTTCGCCATGCCTCTTGTGGTGTCAAGTTTCTGACACTCTTCATTGGACACCGATTGAGAAAGTAGGTAGTACATGCCACTGCCTCTGCCCAAAAACTCTTTGGCAACCCTTTCTCATTTATCATGGTCCATGTCATGATGAGGATAGTGTGGTTCTTTCTTTCTGCAATGCCATTCTATTGTGGCATATAGGCTATAATGTATTACAATTTGATACCATATTCCCTGTAGAAATATTGAAATGCATTTGAGGTGTATTCTCCACATCTATTAGATCTGAGCACTTTGATTCTGTGTCCACTTTTAGTTTCAACACGAGCTTTGAAAGTTTTAAAGACAATGAAAGCAGAATATTTTTCTATGATGCAATACACCCATGACTTTCTATTGAAATCATCAATAAGGGTAATAAAATACCTATTACCTCCAAGTGATGGTGTTTCAAGTGGCCCGTAGATATCATTGCGAACCAAATGAATTGGTTCCGTTACTCTTCAAAACACTCCACTTGGAAAGGAGTCCCTATTTTGTTTTCCGAGTGTACACACCTCAAACAAATTATTTGTAATTTCAATCGTCAGCAAGCCACTCTCCATGATTGATGAGGATAAAAGTTTAAGCCACCTAAAATGGAGATGCCCAAAACCCAGATGCCATCTCTACGAATCATTCTCCATGAGCCCAATGAAACACTCCTCGACCTTTGTGTTGATATACAAAAGAAAAATGTGATTCCTCACCATTTTGACTTGAGAGAAAAGTATCCTGTGAGCATCTCTTATAGATAAAGAGTAATTTTCCAAGTGTATGACATAACCCTTCTCAAGGAGTTGGATGAGACTGATAATATTATTTACCATAATTGGAACATAATATACATTAGAAATGTAATTTGACTCTCCATTCTTCATATAGATTTTGATTTTACCTTTTCCTATCACGGGTACCTTGGATGAGTAACCAAAACTCACATTGCCACGAACTTCTTTGGTGAGTTCCTTGAATAGCTGTTTGTTACCACTCTGTGGTTGCTTGCACCCATGTCCCGATACCATACATCGGGGCATTCACACGCCTTTTCTTATTCCAGGAGGAGTATGTTATCTTCTTCTTCCTGATGAGATGCTCCAGAATAGTTAGATCGTTCATCATAATCCAATTTTATCTAACAATAAAAGGCATAATGGCTTAATTTCTTACAGTTGTGGCATTGGACATTCCTTGTGTTTCCACAACCACGCGTGAATCGGCCTCCACTGTGTCCTCTTCCCTAGAATCTAGGGAAATTTTGTTGCTTTTGTTGATAGCTTGGATGGTATCCATGACCTCTACCTCTTGCATGATAATTTCCTCACTATTCTTGGCCATTATTTGGTTCTTTCAGAGTCAACTTGGAATCTAAGGCAAGCTCTATCATTGAACCTGCGTTCTTCTGCTTTTTTTCTCATGTACTTGCAATGACCCAATCAAATTTTCATTTGAAAATTTCTCTAAATCTTTTTATTCTTTTGTTTCCACAACCACATGATCAAATTTGGTTGTGCCAGACCAAAGTGATTTATCTATAACATGAATATCCTCCATTTTGTCACCATTTCTTTTCAAATTGTTAACAATGATAATTAGGCATGAGAAGTAATCTGAGATACTCTCACCGTCATTCATGTGCGATGCTTCAAACTTTTCTCTTATTGTTTGAAGACAAGCATGCTTCACTCGATCAACACCTCTGAAGATGGTGGAAAGGGTATCCCAATATTTCTTGCTCGATGTTGCTTCAACAATGTTCTTGAACGTCGATTCATCCAACCCTTGATAGATGAGGAACAACGCCTTGTTGTATTTCTTCCTTTGATTTTTGACGGCCATATTTTCTTCATTTGTGAAGGTGGATTCTTCCTCCATAGTGGGTATGATATATCCATTAGTGACAATTTCCCATAATTCTTGTTACCCGAAAACACCTTCATTTGGATGCACCACCTTTTGTAGTTGTCCTTAGAATGCTTCAGAACATGCGGCTGAATTACGGTGGCCATATTCAAAAATTGGAGGTTGTTTTGGTACTACCTCTGATACCAGTTTGTTGGCTATACAATATAAGGAAAATATAAAATATAATAGGAAGAAAAAATATACAACAAACACCATAATATCTTTGAAGATTTATTGCAAAATTTCCACTAACTTCAATGAATTACATTTGAACCATATTTATAGGTTTTTAAAATTACATCAAAATGGACAGCCCATGCATAAGGAACCTAAAATAATGAAATATTAATTACTTGCATTATAATGAAACACATGCATGGATAAATGAAAATCCACATAGAAAATTGGAGCTTCATGGGGAAGACCCGGAACCCAATGAACATCATTTATTTTGGTTTGTATTTCCAACAAGAGGAAGCTCAGAGAGAGCTACAGGTACGCCAGTAGCTTCATCAGTAGGTTCACCAGAAACCTATCGTGGAAATAAAATCTGTCTTTTTGGGTACAAGGATGAGGCAATGAAGGAGTCACACATCAAGGAATACTACTTTGTGGAAGTTAAATTAGTGAGAATTTTTGACAGTTTTGGAAAGGAATTAAACATGGAACCTATTTTTGTTGGTTTGTTTATATGATGGGATTGGTTTTTGGGATATGGTAGTATACCAAGAGTATTGTGAATCCATGAACTGGGTGGATTTAGAGATCATGGAGGTACTGGGCATGAGTCTGGGAGTGGGGAGAGGCCACTTCTAATGCTTCTACGAGGGGACTGAGTTGATCATGAGGCTGAATAACTACCCACCCTACTAGTATCTGAGTTTGGTTCTGGGGAAGAGGTTGCACAAGGACCCAACCTCTCTCACCCTCCTCCCCCCAGATCTATTTCGTGACCTGGAAGTGCTTGTGGATTCCACCAAACACCAAATCCTCACCATCCTGTACACCTTCATCATCAACATCAGAGACACATTTTAGGAGCTTTCCAATGGGATGAATATGAGTTTAATGCATTGAGTAGTGGTGAAAAATGCTAGGACATGAATAACTTCGACGTTCTTCCTAAACCCCCGAGCAGACAAGTTGGTGGAACCACCCCACAAACTGGTGAAGGATACCAGAAATCATCGAGTGTTCCCAGAGGTTACTTGGCTGCATCTCAATTAATTCACCCTGAAACATTACCACACTAATGAGAACACCCTCAAGGCCTTCTCAGACTGGGTCTAAAATAATAAAGTCCAGAAAAATTGGCTTTAACAAACCATGCACTCTTCTAATGAAGTCCATGGATAGTGATGCACCGATATATTATCGTGAGGAAGAAAAAGTGTGTGGACGGTTTTCTATTTTTTTTCTTTGAATATTAACTATACAATAAAGGAAGATGATGGTGGCTAAGATTCATATGTATTTATTTTTTCTGATTGAAGTTAAAATATTTTCAATCCCCTTGTTCAATTCCTCACTATTTGATCCTCTATCCATCCCAAAACACACCTAATACAAATGAGACTCACAATGTCAGAAATCAAACCAAATTGTGGGATATTTAGCATTGATTTTTTTAACAAAAAAATAATAGTGTTTAAGTGATACTTTTATCAATTATGGATAAAATTACAGATAAATATAATTTTTATCAGCACTAAAAAATGGTAACAAAATCAACACTTTTTTAATGACGTTTAACATGTCTCTTTATCAGTTTTTTTCTTAGCACTGATAAAATATCCACCTTTAACAGCATGAAAAAATGATGGTAAATGAAACAATGAATAATACATATTTATATATTTTTAAATAATATTTTTTTTTACAATAAGTATATATATGTAAATATAATATATAAATATGATTTATAAGACATTTAATAAAAAATAAATCTTATATTCATAATTTTATATATATAAAATTATCAAATTTATAGTAATCAATAAAATTGTTTAGTATTATATTTATATACATTAATTAAAATATTTATTTATAATTAATATAAATATGTTATATAAATATTTTATTCAAACAATTATTCAAATATATAAATGAATATATTTATTTAAGTATGTGATTCATGTTTGAATTTATATATTTATATTTATAATAAACAATTTAAAATATAAATACATGTATCTTTATGTATATGTATGCATGTGTTTGTAGGTGGATGTGTGTGTGTGTGTGTGTTTTGTGTACAAGTATGTTTACATGTGTATGTGTATGTATGTATGTGTGTGTATGTATCTATGCATGGATGTGTATGTATCTGTGTACGTGGATGCACATGAATGTGTAGTATGTGTATGTACGTTTATGTATGTATATGACATGTGTATATGTGTATATACACGTACATATGTTTGTGTGGAAGGTATATATGTTTATATAATATGTGTATGTATACATATGTATGTGTATGTATGCACACATATATGTTATTATATGTATATTTATGTGTATACATTTGTGTTCAGGTGAATGTATTTGTATCTATATGCATGCATTCATATGCATGTGTATGTGTATGTCTATATTTGTGTATGTACGTGTATGTGCATGTATGTGTACATATGTATGTCTATGCGTATATATGTGTTTATGTGTATGTCTATATATGTGTATGTACGTGTATGTGCATGTATGTGTACATATGCATGTCTATGCGTATATATGTGTGTATGCGTTTGTGTTTGTGTATGTCCATATCTGTATGTGTATGTGTATGTATGTTCTTGTGTGTGTGTGTATGTAATTGTATGTTTGTGTTTGTATAGACATATGTGTATGTGTATGTAGATGCAAATTCATGTGTATGTGTAGTTATATGTGTATGTGTATCTATGTATGTGTACATGTGTATGTATGTGTATGTGCATATTTGTACGAGTACATGCATATGTATGCGTATGTGTATGTATATGTGTATGTCTATGTGTATATGTACGTATATGTATCTGTACATGTATGTCTATGCATATGTATGTCTGTAAGTGTATTTTTATTTATTGATTTAATATTCATTATTCATTTTTAATATTTCTCTATTTTTAGTATTTTCCCTAATTTATTCATTTTCAATATTTATTCATTTTTAATATATATTTATTTAATATTTTTATAATATATTAAATTTTTATAGACATTTATATATTTTTATATTTTTATACATTTAATTAAATAATAATTTTTTAATTATTATTAAAAGATATATCATTGATGAAGGAAAGGGAGAGGATTCTCCCATAGACCCCCAGTGATTGGGCTACCCTGGACCACTCCAGAAGCGTGAATCTTTACACGTATGTCCTGATTCATCAAATTTCTCGGTAGAAATCATTGATCTCAAAGAAGATCAAGGAGTTTCATGAAGAGATCTTAAAGTGTTTCTCCTTTCTCTGGATTTTCATGTGGTTCATTTTCCTCACTCACAAACTATGCTTCAACTCATAGAGTCAATAAAGGTTCCACCCCACATGTTTCAGCCTTAGATGATTCCATCTCAGTAATGATCAATCTTTGTAAGTATTCAATTATTGCTCGTATTTCGTTGATGAATGATACGAACCCTTGGAAGGTTATGGATCTTCTATCTTATCTAGCTTCTATTTGGGGATTCATAGACTTTAAGTGAGTTCCACTTAGACATGGTTTCTTCCAAATTATGTTTCCATCAACAAATCTAAAAGGAAGAACCTAGAGTTTAGGCTCTGTAACGCCCCGACCCCAGTTACCCAGAGTTGGTGCATTATTGCATAACATTGGCATGATCACAAAAGATCAAGTCTCGAAAGGATGATTAGTTTAGTAGTCTTGGAAACACTAGATACATTCATATGTCTTACATTACATCATAAAGTAAAACATAACTAAAAAAACATCATGTCTTCATATCCCCTCATACAGTCCCTGCAAGTCATTAATAATATACCTCATCAAATCCTGGAAATATTAAAACATTGAAAGGGGTGAGCTCAGATGCTCAGTAAGGATAACAATATAGCGGAAGCTTTCATAAATAAAAATAAACATTTAAGGCAATGTATAACTAAAACCAAAGCCTTTTAAACTTGAACATCAGCATAATATGGCAATAGTAAAATGAAATAATGCCATTTACTTATTCGCATTAATATTCTACTGGTCGAATAATCAAATGAAATATCAATAACCACTTTCATAATGATGGAATGAAAAATACCATACTATCATAACCACATAGCCAAGGCCTCATGCCAAGACTACAAATAAGATTTTGTCAAGGCCTCGTGACAAGACACTAGTTTGTCTCATGAGACCTGCCAATGCATTGAGGAGCTATAGCGGTCTCCACCCATCACTTATTAAGTCCAATGCATTCCTCATATGAATAGGTTTAAACATATCATAAACCATTGCATAATCGTATCACATAAAACATGCATAAATGAAACATAAAAGTTACACATTTCAAACACAATATATCAATAAAACACATTGATGTAATAAAAACACTTTCAAAACCATTTTGAATACCAAAATAAAAGAAAATTAAAACTTGGTATCTATTTTTCATTCAAAAAAAGTTATGGCTTGTAGAGGAAGCCGAAACTCATATAATGGTCACAACAGTAGAGAAGTCGTTTTCGCCGCATACATTAGACAAAAAACAATCCTTTTTGTTGTTTAGAAAAATTCTTCATATAAAAATATTCCTTTTGAATAAACTTAAAAGTCAAAGGGGTTTATACACCGTATAAAAGAAATTTGTGTATAAAACAAAATATGCCTCAATGAATGGAGATTGAGATGAAGTCCCTTACAAAGATCATTTTTAAATGAAAATGATATATTATGTGTATTCACCATATGTACACATAAAGAAACTATAAATACAATATAGGACATAATAATATCATGACATAATATGAAAGTAGGAGATTAACCCAAAGAATGGAAATTGGGTTAAGAAGTTCCCTTACCTCGTGTCTGACTTGACTCGACCACTCTTTAACCTCCTGAATAATAAACTAGATTTAATTTCTACTTGATTAAGAACCCTTTTCATGGTCATTATTCTTTTTATATCACTTATTACAATGTTATGAACATTATGTAATTATTTAAGTTAATAACGGTTGTTTTGTCAATCTTTGGTACTTGAGTCAAAAATAAACTTCTTATAATTAAAAGTTGTTCATGTGGTGAAATATCCATTATATAAAGAATTATATTCATGATTTAGATATCACATATATCATATATATCCAGTATATACATTAATTTATAATTTACATAACATTTAGAGGTAAGAAATGAAATGCACCGTTCATGGAGACGGTAAGTCGTACGTACGCATGAACGCTACATTCATTTCTATTTTTTATTTAATGGGATGAAATTATAATTATATAAATGTATACTATAATTCCAGTATAATATCATTTATAATATCATTTACTCCATCCTTTATACATCTCACATATGGCATTAACGATTCAAATCACTTTGAGGGGGGCGGTAGTCCGCACTTCCTAAAATGAAATTATCGCATTTACCCATAATGGAAATCATAAAGGTATGCCATAAATGAAAAATATATAATCATAAGGAAAAAAAAACATAATATATATCATATATAAAAATATTGTCATCATAATGGCCACCATTAGATGTGTTAAAAGAATATTGAACAATCATCATTTCGTGAGGCAATATTTCGCCACCCACAGAAGCAGTATGTACTTTAACCATTAGACGAAGGTGTGTGTAAGTGTAAATAAAATATTTATCATAAAAACATCCTAGTATATTGAATGTACTGGTGTTTTTACAAAAGAAAATAATAAAAAGAGTTTAGGGGGTTGGAAAATCAAAATAAAAAAATAACATAAGAGAAGACATTACCTTAAAATTGGGTAACTCTTTTTGATTTGAGCCAAAGGCTTCCTTGGGAAGACTTCTTCCCAATGTGAGGCTTCTAGGAGTAATATAGGGACTTTGATAGAGTATTTGGGCAGAGTTTGGCCGAGACAAATGGCTTGGAAGGTGTGAATAAGGTGGTAGTGGTGGGGGCCTTTTATAAGAGGAGAGGAGGGGTACTCTTGGAAAGTCATGAAATATTACTTTATTATATAATGAGTTTCGGATTTAAAGGTCCCAAACTTATATATTTTGAGTATAAGGTGATAAGGGTTCAAAATATACTCATGTAATAAGTTTTTTGACAAGTGTAAGTCTTATATTTTACATTATCTTTTTATTTTATTTAAATCGTTAATTAATGAGGTAATCACTGCATCATCATGATGTCATAAATAATTTAATTTTCTTAATGTCTAAAAATTATAAAAAAACTATCATGATGTTGGAAATCACTTTATCTTTCCAATGAATATTTATAGTCTAAAATTTAACTTATATAACCCCATGTTATAATTGCTTTAGTAAAACAACACATGTTTGTGACAATTTTATTTTTACATTAAATAAAAAGTTATTAATGTCATTTTCTTACCAAAGTGGCTCCATGGGGTCCCAAGTTGACCCATGGATTGTCTTGGTCGGCCATGACTCATCCAATAAGGGTAGGACAAGTTTAAGGGTATTTTCATATTTTTATAATATCATTTTTACCATAAATTTCACTAATTACCTTTAATCGCGATTAATTAAACATAAAAGTTACTATTCACCAAAAAATTATTTTAATCCCATTGAACGACATTTTACTTCCTAATGAAAACAATGTATGTCAGATTTTTGAAAATCAAATCACAGAAGTGGTAATGTTTCATTTAAATGAAAAATCAGTTTTTTAACTACCACTTAGTGGTTTCACAATTCATCAAAAATTGAAGTTTTTCAGAACAATGCCAAAATTTCACCCTAATCTATAATTGATATTCTGAAATTAAAAATGATGTCTATTTTAAAAAATTCCAAACATATAAGTTTCATTACTTAATTTTATAATTAATTCCCGCTGTCACAACAAATAGTGTGTTTTTAAGAAACAATATATATCAAAAGATTGTCAATTGTTTATGTCCAATTTCAAAGTGAAATTAATTCTAATGACCACCATTGGATAAAATGGTAAAAATATATTCTAATTACACTTTAAAACCACTCAATAGTATAATTTATCACTATAAACTATTTTGATTAAAAAATATGTTTTTGAGTATTTTTCAATATTTATAAAAAATTGGAAGTTCTCCGAAAATTACAAAAAATTCAACTTTGGATAATTTCGATATTCCGAATACAAAAATCATGTCCATTTTGAAATATAAAATTTATATAATTTCAAAACGTGGGTATTACTATTCATAACTACTACTTTGATTGGTCGCGGTGTGTTAGAATCTCGAACTTGTGTACAATGAAAGCAATTGCATTATTGAAAGAGAAGCGTAAAGTGAAAACATGGGCTGTTACTTTCTCCCCTACTTCAATAAATTGCATCTTCACAATTTGAAAATGTTCTTTGAAAATATAAGGTTGAAAATAGAAAATACCTTTGTGGAAAACCCAGATCAGAAATAGGGTTAATAAAAATATAACATTAAAAAAAAGAGAAGTACAAAAGTCACCCGAGATAGCCCATACTAGGATTCTATGAAAATATGGATATGGAGGAGAAACAAACCATCAAGGTATAATGGAGAGTTTTAGAAAACCAGATTAGGAGAAAGTTAACCACAAGAAAATCACAAACTTGTGATTGGTTAAATGGTCATTGAATCCACAGTTGGAAAGGTTAACCGACAACATTTTTTTTAAGATACCTTCATAAAGTTGAGGAATTTATTTAAGAGATTTACTAATAACATAATGAAATATACTTAATTGTCATGTAGGATTTCATTTTTTAATAAATTTTTACCACGAACCCATCTTTCACTCCAAATGGTAACAGAACTCAAAAATATTCTATTTATCCAAATTGTATATGGTTCCAAATATTACCACATAACATTTTGATTAGTAAAACTATTTTGCAATAACCAGGTACTTCCTGTAGTCTAGTGGTAGTTAATAAAGGCCTATCACACTATGGTTGTGGGTTTGATTCTTGCAACTTTGTCCGACGCGACGGGTTATCTCCCAACCTGCAGGTTGTCCTTTTCCTAAAAGTATATTATTATAATATTCCAAAAATAATCTTCAGAAATGTTCTAACCTTAAACAATACTATCCAATGTTCAACATAATTCATTCCAACCTTTATAGTTATCCAAAATACCTCTGTCCAGAATTTCTCTAAAAGGTCTCTAAATTCCAAAATCAATTGTAACCTCAGATTCCCCAAACAAAGTAATGTTTCTCTTATTGTCACATACTAAAAATATGATTACCTTCACCATATTAAAACATTAATGAGAACAACAAGTACTGTAGTACAATCATATTATTCTTATAACCAGAACATAATCCTTCAGTCCAAAATCACCAATACATTAATTATTCCGCTTCAACTGTAGTAATAGCATATGATTGGCCTTGATCCCTTGGCCTTTTCTGAGGTAAGTTTCCCAGACGATTAGGACATTCATTTGAATAATTCCCCATTTCCCTACAATTGTAGCATTTAACATTGATAGCCTCTTTCTTCCCCTTGCAATCACGAGCCTGGTGACCTTTTTCTCCACATTTATAACAAACTCTCATTCCTTTTAGGAAAGCACCGGAATGATTCTTCCCATAATTATCACATAATGGAAAATCCTTCTTTCCCTTTTTCCCTTTATCTGTCTCTTGTTCCACCGTTCTCTTCTTCTCTTGCTTTACCTTGTTGTCATAAGACTTAGAGAATTCCTTTTCTGTCTTGATAGCACACGAAACAATATCTTCGTATTATAAGGATTTTGATATTAAAGCTCGACGGAGAAATGGTTTTAACCCGTCAAAGAAACGATCAATATTAATTCTTGGGTTACGTATATAATCTGCAACATACCTCGCTAACCTTGTAAAGTTGGCCTCATAATTTGCGACATTCTCATCCTCCTTTTGTCTCAGACTCAGAAATTGCCTTTCCATATCTACTCGATGGTCATGAGGAAAGTATTTTTCTATGAAAAGATCTTTGAACTCTCTCCATTCCATACTTGATACTTCTTCATATTCCTTTGAATTTTGAATCAACATCCACCATTGATCAGCATCTCTAGTGAGGCGGTAAACTACCATGATAACCTTTTCCATTTCCCTACTCCCCAGGGCATGGAATATTTTCTCTAAGGAATTTATCCATTGCTCAGCTACTAAGGGATTTGTACTCCCATTGAATGTTGGTGGTTGTTTCCTCATGAAGCAGTCTAACATTGATACTCCACGTCGTGGATCAGGGTGCTCCATACGAGTAAAGTTATTATTAATAACCTGAGTGAGTTGTTCCAGTATGGTGATAATTTGATCAGTACCAGCTGTATCTCCAGCTCCACAATAATAATCTTGAGCAGGAGGGCAATCCCTACATGGAGTGCATGTATTGATACAGTTTCCATTCCTACCACTAGGCCCCATTTCTAAACAATGTCATAAACTAGACTAGTTTATGAATTGAAATAAATAATTCCATACTTGTAAAAAACATAACACAAATTGAACAATTTATAGATACAATCCATAATCATAAAAAAATTTCGTTGAGGATGTATATACTCATAAAACCTTCATAATGGTTGGTAATGAAAATGAGAATTATCCTAAGCGTATCCCACGGGAGTGTCGTAACCAAGAGTGCAGTAAGGCCCGTTGTCATGCACCGGTTCCCGTTCGAGTCTAGCTCAAAGTGGTGTTTTCAGGTTTTACCCCTAGGTACATCTGTGCCAGAGCCGCCTCTACCTACTCGTATCCAGACAGCGATGTATTGCTCAGAAAACTCATAAAATCTCTATAATACCAAAATTCTAGGAAGTTCTTCTATACTAATCCTCAAAGTCTATCTTAGGGCTATGTGCTCTAATCAGAGTTTATCTAAATCTACCTTCCAAGGTTAGTACTAAACTACCTCTGAAACCAACTGTAATTCCCCGAACCCAGTTACCCAGAGTCTACGGATTATTGCGTAATATTGGCATGATCACAAAAGATCAAGTCTCGAAAGACAGATTAGTTTAGTAGTCTTGGAAACACTAGATACATTCCTAAGTCTTAAATTACATCATAAAGTAAAACATAACTAAATAAACATCCTATCTTCATATCCCCTCATACTGTCCCTGCATGTTATTCATTATATACCTCATCACATCCTGGAAAAATTAAAACATTGAAAGGGGTGAGCTCAGATGCTCAGTAAGGATAACAATATAGCGTAATCTTTCATAAATAAAAATAAACATTTAAGGGAATGTATAACTAAAACAAAAGACATTTAAACATGAACATCAGCATAATGTGGAAAAAGTAAAATGAAATAATTCCATTTACTTATTCACATGAATATTCTACTAGTCGAATAATCAGATGAAATATCAATAACCACTTTCATAATGATGGAATGCATAATGCCAGACTATCATAACCACGTAGCCAAGGCCTCGTGCCAAGACTACAAAAACGATTTTGTCAAGGCCTCGTGCCAAGACACTAGTTTGTCTCATGAGACCTACCGATGCATCGAGGAGTTATAGCGGGCTCCACCCGTCACTTATTAAGTCCAATGCATTCCTCATATGAATAGGTTTAAACATATCATAAACCATTGCATAATCGTATCACATAAAACATGCATAAAGGAAACATAAAAGTTCCACATTTCAAACACAAGATATCAATAAAACACATTGATTTAATAATAACACTTTCAAAACCATTTTCAATACCAAAATAAAAGAATATTAAAACTTGGTATCTATTTTTCATTTAAAAAAAGTTATGGCTTGTAGAGGAAGCCGAAACTCAATTAATGGTCACAGCGGCAGAGAAGTTGTTGTCGCCGCATATATTAGACAAAAAACATTCCTTTTTTTTTGTTTAGTAAAATTATTTGTATAAAAAGATTCTTTTTGAATAAACATAAAATTCAAAAGGGTTTATACACCATATAAAAGAAATTTGTGTATAAAACAAAATATGACTCAATGAATAGAGATTGAGACGAAGTCCCTTACCAAGATAATTTTTAAATGAAAAAGATATATTATGAGTATTCACCATATGTAAACATAAAGAAACTATAAATACAATATTAGACATAATAATATCATGACATAATTTGAATGTAGGAGATTAACCCAAAGAATGGAAATTGGGTTAAGAAGTTCCCTTACCTCGTGTCCGACTTGACTCGACCGCTCTTTAACCTTTTGAATAATAATCTAGATTTAATTTATACTTCCATAAGAACCTTTTTTATGTTCATTATTCCTTTTATATCACTTATTACCATGTTATGAACATTATGTAATTATTTAAGTTAATAACGGTCATTTTGTCAATCTTTGGTACTTGAGTCAAAAATAAACTTCTTATAATTACAAGTTGTTCTTGTGGTGAAATATCCATTATATAAAGAATTATATTCATGATTTAGATATCACATATATAATATATATCCAGTATATACATACATTGATAATATTACATAACATTTAGAGGTAAGAAATGAAATGCACCGTTCATGGAGACGGTAAGCCGTACATACGCATGAACGCTACTTTCATTTCTATTTTGTATTTAATGGAATGAAATTATAATTATATAAAGGTATAATATAATTACTGTATAATATCATGTATAATATCATTTAATCCATCCTTTATACATCCCACATATGGCATTAACGATTCAAATCACTTTGAGGGGGTGGTAGTCCGCACTTCCTAAAATGAAATTATCGCGTTTACCCATAATGGAAATCATAAAGGTATGCCATAAATGAAAAATACAGAATCATAAGAAAAAAAACATAATATATATCATATATAAAAATAGTGTCATCATAATGGCCACCATTAGAGGTGTTAAAAGAATATTGAACAATCATCATTTCGTGAGGCAGTATTTCGCCACCCACAGAAATAGTATATTCTTTAACTATTAGACGAAGGTGTGTGTAAGTGTAAATCAAATACTTATCATAAAACCATCAAAGTATATTTAAGATACTGGTGTTTTTACAAATGAAAATAATAAAAAGAGTTTAGGGGGTTGGAGAATCAAAATAAAAAAAATAACATAAGAGAAGACATTACCTTAAAATTGGGTAACTCTTTTTGATTTGAGCCAAAGGCTTCCTTGGGAAGACTTCTGCCCAATGTGAGGCTTCTAGGAGTAAGAGAGGGAAGTTGAGAGAGTACTTGGGTAGAGGGTTTCCGATCCAAATGGCTTAGAAGGTGTGAATAAGGTGGTAGTGGTGGGGGGCCTTTTATAAGAGGAGAGGAGGGGCACTATTGGAAAGTCCTGAAATGTTACTTTATTATATAATGAGTTTCAGATTTTAAAGGTCCCACACTTATATATTTCAAGTATAAGTTGATAAGGGTTCGAAATATACTCATCCAATAGAATTTTGACAAGTTTAAGTCTTATATTTTACATTACCTTTTTATTTTATTTAAATTGTTAATTAATGAGGTAATCACTGCATCATCATGGTGTCATAAATAATTTAATTTTTTTAACGTCTAAATTTTTTTTAAAAAATATCATGATGTAGGAAATCGTTTTAGCTTTCCAATGAATATTTATCGTTGAAAGGTTAACTTATATAACCCCATGTTATAATTTTTTTAGCAAAACAACACAAGTTTGTGAAAATTTTATTTTTACATTAAATAAAAAGTTATTAATGTCATTTTCTAACCCAAGTGGATCCATTGATTCCCCAAGTTGACCCATGGATTGTATTGGTCAGCCATGAATCATCCAATAATGGGAGTACATGTGTAAGGGTATTTTCATATTTTTATAATATCATTTTTACCTTAAATTGCACTAATTACCTTTAATCGCGATTAATTAAACTTAAAAGTTACTATTCACCAAAAAAATTATTTTAATCCCATTGAACCACATTTTACTTCCTAATGACAACCATGTATGTTGTATTTTTGAAAATCAAATCACAGAAGTAGTAATGTTTCATTTAAATGAAAAATCAGTTTTTTTAACTACCACTTAGTAGTTTCACTATTCATCAAAAATTGAAGTTTACCAAAACAATGCCAAAATTTCACCCTAAGCTATAATTGATATTCCGAATTCAAAAATGATGTCTATTTTACAAAATTCCAAACATATATGTTTCATTAATTAATTGTATAATTAACTCCCGTTGTCACAACAAATCGCGTGTTTTTAAGAAACAATATATATCAAAAGATTGACAATTGTTTATGTCCAATTTCAAAGTGAAATTAATTCTAATCACCAACATTGGATAAAATGGTAAAAAATTATTCTAATTATAATTTAAAACCACTCTATAGTATAATTTATCACTATAAATTATTTTGATTAAAAAATTTGTTTTTAAGTATTTTTCACTATTCATAAAAAATTGGATGTTCTCCGAAAATTACAAAAAATTCAACTTAGGATAATTTCGATATTCCGAATACAAAAATGAAGTCCATTTTGAAATATAATATTTTTATAATTCCAAAAGGTGGGTATTTCGATTCATAACTGCTACTTTGATTGGTCGCGGTGTGTTAGAATCTTGAACTTGCGTACAACGCAAGCTATTGCATTATTGAAAGAGAAGCGTATTGTGAAAGCATGGGGTGTTACAGGTTCGGTAAAACTAAAACCAGGTATCTTGTGGATTTATGAATGGAGGATAAAATTTAATCTAAATGACTTTAAGGATACTTTTTCTCAGGTTTGGACAACGATTCATGTTCTTAATAGGGTATTATGGAACCCTGAAATTCTTTATGATATTTAAACTGCTCTTGGAATTCCAATTAGGATAGAAAATGCCACTAAAATCGTGAGTTTTTGTCATTATGCAAGAGTTTCGGTGGAATTAGATTTTAACTCTACCCTAATTGATAGGATGGTTCTCTTCACTTTGCATGATGATCTCAATCTCAGAATTGAATATGAAAAAATGCCTCCATTTTGTGATTCTTGAATAATTATTGGTCACTCAAGGTCTATGTGTATAGGGGACTTGGTTTTCTCTAATTTTCATATTTTAGGACATGACGTATTACACTGTAGGAAGACAGGAACCCAAAGGACTGTCCAGAGCATTGATGCTCAGGCCGAGATACAATTAACAAATAATATTGGGATTCCTCCTCCATCCAATGTATCTAGTCCACCAAAATGATAGGACCATGATAGTGAAGGGCCTTCTCAGGTTAATTGGTGTCCTCATTATAAATGTCTTCTAAAAGATGTATGCAAAGACTTTCCTTCTATTAGATCATTAAATTCTCCTCTAGATGCTCCTGAAAGTTCTGTTCCTTCTTAGAAGAATGATAAGAACCCTTTATCTTGGGCTGATATTATAGAAGAAAACCATTTAGCCCCTGATGGTTCACCTTCAAATATGCCTTATCTAAGGGAATTATTGATGATAATGAGGTTGAAAAATATGATGACAATCAAGATGACATGAAGAATGATGCGTAGGATGATGTCGATTTTAATTTTTAGTAGGATCAAACAATGATTTCTACAAAAATTGAAAAGGGAAAATGAAAGTAGAATCCCAATGAGCCTTTAGCTTTCTATACTCCTATTGACAGAAAAAAAGTTTGATTAGGTAGACTTTCACCTCTAAATAAAATGTGTCAACAAAATTTTGTAGGCTGTGAAACTCATCCCCTTGCGGCCACTGGAATAAGGGATCAATTGGGTCCTAGTCAGGGTAGGGACCATGATCATATTCTCTCTTTGTCCAAATATCCTGGTTTTTGGTACTTTAAGGGTAGTGGGAAAACCTATATAAAGTCCATTTGTATTTAATTGATAATTCAGAGTCCTAGATTGGTTATTGATCCTTCTCATGGTAGGGAGACAACAATATTTGTCTTTCTAAAACATTCATCTTTGGGATGTGATAATGGTGGTTTATCTAAACCCTTATCAGTGGAAAGTCTCATATGATCCAAAATTATGTAGAACATCTAACTGGATTCTCATATTTTAAGAAGGGAAAGCATCATAGTGGTTCTACACTCTGTCCATTTTTTTAGATAGTGCAACAGAAGAAGGTAGAAATTTTGCGGTCCAGAAAAATGCATCAATTCCTGTTCAACTAACTATATCAACTCCTGAGCAGGGAAGGAAACAGAAGGATAATCCCTTCTTACCCATTTCTATAGATAGTGAAAAAGTGGATGGGAAGTATGTGGTCTTAGTTATTAAACACCATGGGAAGTAAAAATCTACCTTAAAGGTTTGTACCCAAAATTACATTGAGTTTCTTGGATCAGGAAGCAGCGAGGAAGAAGGTCAAACCAATCTCATTGAATCTTAGTCCTGAAGTAGAACCAAACAAGCTTTGATACTACTCTATCATGACCCATCCCAGTGAGAACCGTAATGTGACTCCCCAAACCTAGATCCAATAGTCCAGGGGCTGGTGACTAGCACTAAGTAGGCATATCACTAAAATGGGAGGCATTGTCTATGTACCTATTCACACACACACACATCTCCATGCCCACAAAATGTAGAAATGTAAAAACCACTAAGTAACTAATGCATGCATACCTCTATATCTCACAACCATAGTATAACAGGAATAAAAGTAAAGTAAACATCAAAAAATATAGGTCCACCAAAAAGATTCTGTAACCATAAGTCCAACATCTAAGTGAAGGTACTGGGACTGCTGTCTGAAATCCACACGGACACACCTTGGTCTATCCAGTCTCAAAAAGCACCATCTGGTCCTGGTCCACATAGGACTCCATTGAAAGGTCCATTTTCTGCACAAGACATGACACATGTGGGAAAATCCCATACAAGGGTGAGTATAACAGTACTCAGTAGGACACCTTGAATTCAAAAAGGAATACAACAAATGAAAGTACAGTCATCTCTACATAGGAATATGTCTACAATACATATAACAAGAGTATCCAGATATACTCAATCCAAGAATCATAGTCTAGAGGTAATCTATAACCATAGTATACCAGCCTTAGTATATCAATTTTAAGATTCAATGAGGCAATCATTTGGGAGAACACACTCCCGAGACTAATTGAACTGGTGGCATCTATCCGAGATGTGCTTCTCATTGGGTCTCTCCATGAGAAAGATACGATGATAGTCTGAATATTACATGATACACATATAAATATCATATTCAGGGACATGGGGTGATACCAACAACTCAATCTAGATTAACTAGCTAAGTATAGGATCAACACCTACATAGTGTTGGTCACATCGATACTAATAACTCAACTTAGGGAATAAAGACGAATAGAGAATCCCACTTTGAGCCTCTCAGGGGATTCCAATAACTCTATCCAGGAAGTCATGTGGAAAGGATCATAGTCCTATGAGTAGGAAATTATTCACACAAATCTTCAGGGGAAGAATAAAGGGAACGAAAACTTACAATACTTGTCTAAGATATAGTGGATAAGAGAATTAGGACTTATAGAAAGGGGAACACTACTTTTAGTAGGGGGGCACACAGTGTACCTTGAACCCAGGTACTACCCATGTAGAACAGATCATGTCATTCAAAAAATTTCATATAGACGAGTACATGGCATGTGTAAGGGTTACAAGTCGTGCCTCTATAGCTAGGGTGAACCCATGTACCCTAGTTGTGTTTTTGTACATGGAATTAGCCCATGTACTTGTGCCCATGTACTAGTACATAGTTTACGCCATGTACATGGTCCAGGAAATGCTGTGTGGGGGAGTACACACCATGTAGAAACCCATGTAATCCAACCCATGTTCATTTACTATATGAAGTACATTACAGATTCATCCAAGAGGACTACACACCATGTAGTCACGGACTACACACTGTTTGTACTGGGTATTTCTAGAACCATTCTCCACCCCCCTGCTCATGCTGGTTGATCTTTCAGCTTCCATTCTGGTGGTCAGATTTCCATGAAACTTCATATCTGAGATCATTAAATCATGACATCACCAAATAGGTACTATTTTGGGCTTCAATAGGCTCATAAAACCAGATCATCACTATTCTTCATTACATGCTGAAGAACATGAAATTGGCACCCACCATCATTCGATACATTACCACAACCACCTTCGTACCTCTATCGAGTGATACTGATGCCAAATCTATAATTTGGAATCATCTTTCCAAGAATCAAATGAGGAACGATCGATCATTCAAGAAACGTTTAACCGTGGGGATGAATGATAAACACCACGAATAATGGTGAATAGGGGGAGAAAAGCACAAACCAAATCGAGAGGGTTGAAACTTGATCGAAGTTCATTTTAATCTTGGTTCATCACCATTATAATGATAAAAGAATCATGAAAAAATTTTAATCACAAAGATTATAATCTTCTAATAAGCCCCAAAATTATACCCATCTTGGTTTTTGGAATCACTCTCCATCTAAGTGCCCGATCTTGAAATTAATCTATAACATATTTAAAAATAATACACAAAAAAATTGAGACATTACATGTTTGACCATGTGAGAGGATCCACATGGTCGTGCACATTGCTATAGATCTAGGACAGAGGGGAAAATCATGGTTTGGTCATGGTTTCCCTAACCATGTGCATCAACTATGCGAGCCTCCCTATTGGGCAGTGGCTCAAGCACAGTTGACGCATGGTTTGGCCAATTGTATGGACAAATCACAAACCTCATTAAAGGGGATGTATATTACTATTTACCCATCCCACCTTATTTTTTTCTCCCCCTATTTTATTTCTCATTCATGCACAATAGGGAACATCCGCTCAAGTTTCTCCTCTCATCTCTTAGGGATGGAGTGATCTCCTCTATTTGGTTTCTATTTCAAGCATCGTCAAGTGTGTTGGATAACTGTTGATGATTCTAAAACTCCTCCTTCCCCCTTTATTCATTTATCTTATCATTATCTAGGCTATTTCGTTGTGAGATAATCTACCTTATTTTCAGGGTGAATGTGTATTTCTTATTTTTCTCCCAAATCAGACCAAATCAAACCTCAATATTGGATATTTGGGTCATCCTAAGAATGAGGTAGGTGGTTTATAATTTTGGAACCAAGGTTGTACTTTACTGGAAATGGAGTCTGGTTTGTGTTTGTTGTCAATCCACACTAGTTTGATCAGTGAATAGTAAGTCAAGTGATCTTATAGTACAAGTTTAAAACAATATTAAAGGCGGTGTCATTTTCCACTGTTAGCCAAATTTTTGGGCTCAAAATCTGGAGGAAGAGTATAGAATCTTGAAAGGTTGTTTTATGTAATCAAATCATCATAAATATGGTCAGGAAATGGGTTTCCTGAAGAATAGGTTTCATAAATGTGTGTTTTGAAAGTTTTCAATGGTTTGATAGAGTTCTTCATGACTACGAGATGTGGAGCATCACAAATATGTGATGAGTTGATGGTGATCTCCATGAATATGAAAAATATCCCTAGATCATCATGAATAAAGGATCTTGGAGAATATTTTTTTGAAAGATCCAAATATTTCACTAAAGGTGGTGGATCATCACGAATGGCTGAGACTATAAATATGAGGCTACCCCTACTTCATTTGACACAAAATAATTGAAGAAAATTCAAAATCACTGTGATTTCGTGAAGGATGGGGACAATTATGAATCTATTTTTCTATATGATCTTGAGCATTACAAAAAGACTATTTATGTATTGAATGATTCAAATTATTCTGAGTAATAGGTGCTTCACAATTACTGGTTATTCTGCAATGGTTCAGCATTCTTCGCGAAGGTATTGAGATTTATGAAGGAGCTTCATGAAAGGTAGTTTTGAACATCAGTTTTTTCAGTTAACAAGGCTTTCAAAGTGCATCAAATCAGGTCTATGGTGAAAGTAGAGTCTTATTATAGTTAGGGATAGAGACTTTAATGACAATATACTGAAGATAACTTCATGTCAATAAACTAAGTAAGACTTCACCCAAGGCAGTGAGTAAGGGGGATTAAAAGGAAGTGTTTCGAGGGATGTAGTGTGTTATCCCTAAAATCTTGTAAAGGTAGTGTGTCTGGTATAGAGTGACTATGTCTAAACATTTTTATTCCATAACTAGTAAAAATTAGTGGATTTAGGTATGAACAACACACTATTTGTATATTCTCCTTAGACTATCCCTTAGTGGTGAGCTAAGTAAAATTGTGACACCGTCTCTTTTAATGTGATTGTTTATTTTATACTCATTCCAATCAAAATGGGTTAAATGATTCCTACCAACATGGGGACAAGAACCATAAATTTAGAAGAAATTTTTGACACCCTGATTCACTCATCCCCTATCAGGGTATTCCAGGGTCCTTCATGTGGTTTCAGAGCCTATAGGTTATTAGAGTTAAATCTGTTCTCTTTTGTTATCATGGAGAATTCAGTAAATGTTAAGGGATCCCCCTTATTTGATGGAAGAAACTTTTATATTTGGAATAATATGATTATATTTCATCTAATATATCTTGGAAATGAAGTTATTGTTTCCACTACACAAGGGATAAATGCCACTAATGAAATTGGGTTGTATATGAATGATACATACAAGAAAATTCTTGACGCAGATGCTAAAGCACAAAATTCCCTTACTGCTGCTCTAGTTTCCCAAGAATTCTAAATTGATCGATATTTTATGGTGTGATCCCTTATTTTTTGTACCAATTTAATAAAGTAAACACCATATTTGGGTTACGGGAGTTGGATTTGCTACAATAAAGCTCCTAATATATCATCCTTGTTTTTCATTTTCAATTTTCTCAAAATCATGGAAATCTCCTCTCCATTTCTTCCCTATAAGCCTCTATAGATTAACTTTCTATTTCTATTTTTGTACAGACCCAAAAAAAATATTGTGTATTATTTTAGAGAACTCAGTTTGATTTTATCCAAGGGTTAGGATCAAGAAATTCATCCTATCTCTTCTTATGATTATTCTATGTGTTATCCTTATATAAATGTAGTGATTAAGGTCCATTTATTTTTCATTAAATACCTCAAATAACAGGAATAAATTCTCTAACAGAAGTTTATATTTCACTATAACTACTCAATTGTTGAGTGATCACACATAATATAGTGTAAACACCTTCTTCCAAATCATCACCATGATGTATACATCTTTATTACAATATAGAAGAGTAATTCAATCAAATTATGAGTTCATGGAATACTACACTATGTAATGAATTCCTTTACCAAGTCCATTCTTCAAATGCATAAAGCTGCACCATTAACTAACCAAAATCACACAATAATCTTCTTAACTTACTTCAAACATCTAATGACATATGATGTAATATCTTATAACATGGATTCTTATAGGATTTGAGGCACCAAATAATTTATTTCTATTAAAATCATACCTTCTATGAAGTAAGGATTAGCTATAGTGTGATATCCTATATGATTAGAAGATAAAAAATAAACCACACTTCTAAAATCATACCCTCTATGTCATAAAGTGTTTATGAGGAATGTTTATTTCTTCTTCAACCATTTATAGGGCCTCCTCAAAACTCTAGTGAAATTGAAAATCATCCAGTCATCCCTATATAGATCTTCACAATATAGGCTGAACTCCTTGGTTTAGGAACCCTTGAAACTCCACTGAATTTAAAATTCAAAATTTCACCTCCTATGACAAAAAGTGTGTTCTGTAACATAAAACTATTATGTTAACTTCAATTATAGTGTAGATCATTTCTTTGTGCAATATAATTTGTCTCTCTAACAGATTTATCCAATAGTTGTAAACCTTATGGATTTAATGAATCCATATAAATAATCTAATCATCAACTATTCTATAAAATATTCTTCATGATTGAAACACATATGTAATTTTCAACGAAAAAAATTAAAAAAAACTCTAAAGGTATTTTCTTTAAATGATAATAACATGTTGTTTGATTTAAATATCTTGTTATATGATACAAAAGTGATTTATTATAGTGGTTGTAAATGTATCACGATTTTATAATAATGGGAAAATTCATTTATCATTCATTAATTTGTGTTATAATTTATTTTACATGAATGATGGAATGATAATATCCCCTCAAACTATAACTTTGAGTAATCCCTAGTCATGGATTATCATTAGGTATTATGAGTTATGGTGTTTTTTTAAGGTTGACTTGAGTAAAGTCTTATACTCGATATAAAATTTATATATGAGATATAAAGAATCGAATTTTGAGGTAATAAACTAGGACTCATTACTTGGACTAACCTGTAAAATTATATCTCAAGCAATTTCTTATTGAATTCAATATACTTAGGGGTGTATGCTTATTATCAATATGCATAACCTGAGGTTTGTATTTTTCCACTCATATGATTAGAAAATATATTTTGGCCCTTAATTATTAAGTACCCATAAAATTATTATAATGTAAATAAATATTTAAGAAATTATGTTGTGGACCCGTGATTTCAAGGAAGATTTAGTTGATTCCATTATTAGAGAAGATTAGAACTTGAAGTTCCAAGGAGTTGAGTGAGTTATATAGATTCAGAATATAAGAAGGAAGTGAGCCTAAATGATGTCATGTGTTAACTTATATATGTTCCAGATATTGAAGATCAAGGCAGTGAGAGAGATAAAAAATTAATTATATCGTAAGCTTAGTATGGGTCAGTATACAAGAAATTTAATATTTTTTCACATGGTAGTCAAATTTCTATCTATGTGGAAGTTTAAGGAGAACTATTGAATAATGGTCATTCTAGTATAAAAAATGCCATCATCCCTATTTGGAGGTAAAATGATCTTTTTGGAAGATAGCTAAACCATATATATAAATAATGGTTTCATAATTAAGCATGTCCTATTAACACTATGGTTTATGTATAAGAACTTCACACACAACTTGGAATTGATAATAAGATTACAAGTGAAACATTGTAACTCGATGGGAGTCAACATCACAAGGAGTAGGTTCTCACATTGATGTAGAACCTAATAGAAATCCATGTGTGTAGTTTATTTTAAAATTTTCTTATATGTAAAAATTGGTGAGGGGGAATTATTAAATATATATACATGAAAACTAATGATAGATTTTTGATCAACCTAAATTAAGTAAAAAAAATTATGTTGAGTTTAATCAGTATAATGTTTTTCACCACTAATTCACCACCTCTTAGGGTGAATTCATGATCCCATAAGACTCTCAATTAGTATCGGAGCATAAGATACCATCTATTTGTATATATATATATATTTACTATTTTTTTTCACTAATTTATAGGAAGTACATATTTTTGAAAGTTATTAATATAATATATTCAAAATGTACAATGATGGAAATTTCAAAAAGTTTTAAAAAGTATTCTTATATGGAAGTTAATTAAATATAGTCTAGTTAGTTGAATCATCAAAGTAGCAACCAAAATGATGAATAATGAGAATAAAAATAAATCATGGGATTTAATAAAGTTATCCTCTCAAATTCAGTGGAAGGAGGATCCACCACCATAAAAAGTTAAGGTCATTGGGAGATATTTTGATAAATCTATTCAAAATAATCCTCTAGAAGAATAATTATGCTCTTATTGGTGTGAGTACGAATCCATTATAATCATTATGTATTTTTACTCTAAAATTATAGATCATATAAAGTAAGTTCCTATTGAGGTTTTCATGAACATATTTTTATTCATAAAGGGAATTAATGATGAAAAATCACATCTTGAGATGGAAACCAATTCAATGGAAGAAGAAATGGTAAATAAAATAAGTGAGTGTAAAAATCTCACAAAACTCACTAAAGGAATAGAATAAATGGTATTAATTTCACAATAAAAGTTTGACCTTATAGAATAAGAATTGTAAGTGAGTTTTTGTGAAAAAATAGTATTTAAGACCGTTTTGTAAGGAATTTACCATGCATTGAAAACTACCATTTATGATAATAAATCCTAGTTCAAAATCAAATCTATAAGAATATAAGATCTTGACAACACTCTATATAAAAAGGGTTGATATATGAAGAAACAATTCAGAAGAAAAAAGTGATAAAGGACCCACCACTTAGGTAAAGGTGGAAGAATGTATGATATGAAAAAATTCCCCACAAGGTGTTTAGAAGAAATGAAGGAACATTCATGAAATTTAAGAACCCTACACCATCCAAAATTACACTCAACAAGAGAAGAGTTTATTTCTTGGCTACATAACGTGTTATAGAATCTTTGGTTACTAGGTCATCAATTGTTGGCATAATTTTTCAACTAATAGAAAATAGAGATGGCCTATATTTATGGTGATTAAAATGGAAGTTAATATGTTATCATCTAAGTGAAACCATAGTTAAAATAATAAAGAAAAATTTATTGTCTAATAGAATTTATTATCTTAAAAAGGGCTATGAAATTTGTGGAATAAGTGTCCAAGATTTTGATAAGTGTTTGTTCAGTTTAAATTAATATTTTAAAATTAACATTATAGTAAAAAACTAATGGAAACTCGTGGTCTGTGTGGTATGATATGAAGTGTATGTTTTTAGTTTAAATTAACATTTTATATCAAAACACATGTTACATAATCAAAAATTAGCAACCATATTCAGATTATTTTGATATTTTAATATAATGATTCATATGTCATTTGTGATGTGTAGGTATCATCCACACCTAAATATGATACATGGTGTTCCTAGTATGACTAGAAGTTTATTTTTTAGTCTAAAATTGAAACTTTAGTTCGAAAAACACATTACATACTCAAAACCAAGAAAACACATTCATATTATTTTGAAAATCTAAGACAAAAATCCATAATTCATTTTTTACATGTAGGAATCATTTGCACCTAAATATGATACATGGTATGACTCAAAATGTGTTGTTTTATCTTAAAAATGAAAATTTATTAATGTATTATTTCATATTTATGTTTATTTAATTTCTTTATGTTATTAAAAACATACGGTTCTTTTCGTATCATTGATTCCAACTCTTCTTGTATCCCCATGTCAATCATTTCCAACCTAGCCTTACTTGCATACTTTGTTTTTCTAGGTGCATTTTGTAACAATCTAATAGAATTATCACTTACATTTTTTTCCACATGAATGACATAAATAAAATTCATAACATACACACAATTCTAGTATGGTAATTCAGAAAAAGTGATCTCTTTTTCCAACTGATTTTCATTAAGTTTTTCAAAGAAGGTTTACCAAAAGAAAAGTCCATATATTTTTACTTTATCAAACAATTGATCACCTATTAGTGGATATGGTGTTGTACCTTCTTCTAAACTCCCATAAAATGTTGTCATTTAATATCAGTATTTATGTTGTTAGGGAAATATTGTGCAATGTCATAGAAACATGTTCTTTGAGGAACATTTTAATTTAATTGAGTGGGTACCTTGTTGAAAAATGGGACACCCTTGAGTTACTTTAATTCTATATCTTGAAACTTTTCCATAAAAAATAATATCATTTATCATCCCATAGAATATGTCTCTTGATATGAAATATTCATTTCTATAAGAATCATTCTATGTAAAAACTGAATCTCACAATAATTTTAAATCTTCGATAAATGAAGCCAAATAATCATCAATATCATTAACCGGTAGTTTTGGACTTGATATAATTAGAGACAATGTATTTTCACTTCATGCATAACCATAATGGAAAGTTATAATTTACCAATATAACCAACCATGAACTATGACCGCTACTTTGAAAAACAAAAGGACTCACACTATCTATAGATAGTACAAGACCAATGTTTCTCAGATCCTTTTCAAATTCAGGTACTTGTGATCAATTTTCTTACACTAGGGAGAGTTTTCAGGGTGATAACATTTTATATTTTTATTTATTGTATATGTGCTCCATGTTAATTTTCTATCAGTCTCCTAAATTCCATATAGGCACCCAAACCTTGGAATTATTGAAAAGTACCATACAAATTTTTATGGACTTGATTCATCTTTCTTATATCGAGAAACACCACACATTGGTAAATTTCAAAGTGATTCACGATCCTTGTGAAATAGTTTACATCCATTTGGATATGTATATATTCATTTTGAGATCATTCCTATTGAACATAACATTTGTTTAGCATCATATGTTTGTCAAGGAAGATCATTATCTTCTAAGAGAATATCATTCAGGATAGAAAGAGATTCAGTAAATATGGTGTTACTCCATCATTTTCAAACATTCATATTATATAGATTCATTATAGCTGACAATGTGGTATATTTAGTATAACGAGAATACAATGGTTTCTTCACAAAAATATTTTACTTCTAAAATAGTTTTGTACATTAATGAACTTCATCTTAAACTATCATTATCACTTCCTCAATATGATCTTAATCATCATTCAAACATGTAATTGTACCCTTGATATGGTCTTCATCATTGTTCAATTTTGTAATCATATATGATGATTCATAAAACACAGTGTTATCCCAATAACTATCTAAATTCATTTTCCTTGTGTTTATTCCAACTTTAATAACATGGATCCAATTTTTATAGATCAAGTGGTCTTATAAATCCATTAGACTAATTATTCTTGAATAAAAACAACTTAAACATGGTTAAAGGATTTTATAAGGGTCATATGCATGATATTTCGAAAATTTGAGGAACTATTTCACCCCATATTCATACTATTTTGTTATAGGATTAACATATATCCATTATAGATTCATATCTATTTTATTTAATTCAGTAATGTTCATATTTAATAAAATAAATAAATACATGAAATGTATGAGTGTAGAACCTCAAAAGTTATTTCTTAAAGAATCATTTAAGCTACATGAATCCATTATTATGAGACAATAAGTGTTGAATGATGTGTATTGATATTGTTTTATGTGATGGAAATCAATAAAGTCAGGGAATGTGTGATATCTATATAGTTACAAAGAATCTAATTAAATTTTATCTATTTAAAAACACAGAGTTTGAGGATAGTTTCTATAAATTTTCTAGTTGGGGTATAGCAAGAGGGAGGAGTTTATGTTTATTCATTTATTCACTTGTTATGTGATGGAGAAAGTGGTGTTTTAGTGAAAGGATACTTAGGAGTTAAAGTTGATATTTTTTCAGATGATGAAAACATTGATAAGGACTAATCACCTGGTCTTGAGAACCCAACATTTGAAGAAACAATTGAATTTAATTGGGTTTTGATGAATAAAACCATGGTTTTGTCTCAATGGGATGAACTGATAAAGTTATATGGAAAAAGATCAATATTATGACATAAATAAATCTAATGGTGATTGGAATGAATGCAAGTGGGGCCAATAATAAGAATTCCCTAAAAAGAAATACCCACATACTAATTAGAACTGGGATTGGAATTAATATGGATGGAATCTTTAATGGGGTCATTAGAGGGAAGATACTACTATAAGTGAAGTATCATAGGCCTTTTTCTAAGAGGGAAAGAAATTTAGGTGATGATAATACTATAATTTTCATGATTTCTGCAACTCAATAGTGTTTGGACACCTTCAATTTTGAGAGACAAGAAATTATTTCTAATATTGAACCAGTGTGTTCAAATTTCATTACTAATACAAGAATGTTTTTTGAAGTTTAATTTTTTGAATAAAAATATTGAAATTATCTCATAGTTTTACTAAATAAATATGTAATCACAATTTAGAATTTCCCATTTCAAAAAATTATAATGAAACTAGAATGTTTAATTGTAATTAAATGAATTTATTTAGAATTATTGATACAATTTAGAAGATTAGGTTTGTATTGGTTGGGCATTATTATGAAACGCAACTGATTTATCCAATATCACATATGAAAACATTTAGAAATACTCATGTATGAGTAAATAATTTTATAAAATGGTTTCATAAGAAATTGCCTTCATAAACCACATATGAATCACATAGTAAAGAATTTCTTAAGCCTCGTAATGCCTAGGCTATCAGTGTAGTTATAATCACGGTAAGTATGTTTACATAGGAGGTTGGATCTTATAGGGAATGATCATAGTCATGCTCATAAATGCATGTGCATGGAATATTAAGGAGGCAACATGGTGTCCAACATTTGGTATACTATAGAGAAGATGATTTTTAACATAGTGCAGTGGTGTAAAGTGAGAGTGAGGATAAATCACCTAAGAAAATGTCCAGTGCTAAGCTGTGTTTGTGGTATATCTCTTGGAAATTTTTGATTGGAATATATTTATCCTTGTGATAATTTTGGATATTTGTTTTCAGGGGAGATAGAAGGAATGTGTATAAGGGATTTGAAGGATGTCTGTTAGAAGATGAGGACTAATTCAAATGTGGAGATTCAAATTCAAATTTCTAGAGATGAAGAGTAGATAAAAGAAATATTTGGAAGATATATCAACCCTTTAAGATGTAATTTTTCCTATAAATAAGAGGGTTGAGGGTGCTGCTAGAGAATATAATCAAGAAGAGGGGGACCAAACCTGAAGTCAGCTCCCATAAGAAGAATTTAGCTCGCGATGTGTACTAAAAATCAAGTACAACTAATTGTATGATAATAACTCATGTAAATTTGGTTTTGAGAGGGTCGATTAATTTGATAAGTTTGAGGGGGAGAAAGGGTTGAGGTTGATATCCCTAGGAGAACTAGAATGGTTTGAATAAGCGAGTTCTCTTCAGGTTGAATTTATATGATCGAGAAAGGTTTCATCAACGCTTTCCCAAAAGCACTGATAAATATGAGTTTTATAATCATTAAATTAATAAGAGATAATAAAACATATTTTTATCCATTCTAAATAAACAATGATAAAAACTATCTTTGTTGTTGTTATAATTTTAGTGCTGATTAATATAGGTTTTATCAGTGCTTTTTATTTTAGCTCTAGTAAAAGATATTTTTATCAGTTCTTTTTGGAAAGTGTTGATAAAAACAATTGAATATATATATATATATATATATATATATTAAAAATATATATTAAAAATAGATTAATTATAAAAAAGGTAATTTGTTTTTAACATTATTAATTAATATATAATCATAAATGAATGAATGTTAAAAATGGGTGAAATTGAATAATTAAAAATGAATAATTCAAAAAAATTTAAAAAGGATAAGTATTGTTAATTATATCAATTATTAAAGAAAATTAAAAATGGATATATATTAAAATAAAGATGAATACATGCATAAAATATTAAAACATAGTAAACACGTACGAAAAATGAATTCGTAAAATTAATTACATGAATTGTAAATACGTACAAAAAATGAATAAAATATTAAAAAATGCATTTAAATAATTTAATTATTTAGATTCTAAACACTTTAAAAAATTCAACCTGATAAATAAAATTGAATGAATATTAATCATATAAATTAAAATCATATTAATAATATTAACACATTGTAAATAATTTTGTATAATTCGTTAGATTAGTTGCATTAATTATAATCATGTACAAAATGAAGAGAATATTAAAAAATGAATTTTAAATAAATAAATTATATAAATTTCGAATAGTTTTTTATAAAGGTACGGGAAATCCCCCCACCATTGTTAAACCAAAAAAATTCATCTCATTATTCTAGGAAGATGGTCCTCATTACATGGGTTGTAAGCTCAGTTGATAATAAATCCCTTGACATCATGACCTGAAGGCATAAACTTGCAGTTCCATCCTACGCTCCTGCCTGGTCTGTGCGGTCTGCTTCACATCTAGCAGGACCACTGATGTCCACCATCACAGATCACACACGAGCACCCATCCCCCAACCCACTATTGCTCGTCATCAGTAGCACTATCGATTGTTGTCGCCATCGTGTAGTTTCTCCATAATTCTACCACATGCAGCTAGTGGATGCTCTCTATCATCATTCTGATTGTCGTACCATGACCCACTGGTGCTCCCATTCGATAGATGAACATTGTCATCCCTATTTTCACCTTGTGTATACACTGTCAGGAGATTCCAAATGAGCCCCCGTCTCACCGTCACCAGTACTTCACTAGGCTGTCATCACTGAGCTCGTTTGGAAGGCGAGTTTTCTGAGGAAAAGAAATGATTTGGGGGAGTGAAAATGATTTCCCTCATTTATTGATACCAAAGCGACGGAGGGAGAAATCAGGGGGAGAAACTAGAAGAAACTGAGAGAAACATTTCTCCCCTCGCTATAGGTTTGAAATCACCCCAAAATTGGGGTGATTTAGAAGGAAACAAACCTAATGGGTGTTGTAAATATGAAAATTCCTATATTATCTTCTACTTTAAATTTTATTTTATTAACTATTTTTTAAAATTAATATTTAGAAAAATTATTTTCCTTATAATTAATAATAATAACAGTAATTTAATGTGAAATATTTTTTGTTAAATGTGATTTATAAATAATTGTTTTTATAAGTTCAACCTAATTTATAAGTAATAATAAAAAATAATTATAAATAATTTTGATTATGAATAATTTTTATTATATTAAATTAATAATTTATATATATAATTTTTATACATAATTTAAAAGTAATTTTGAGTTAATAATTATTGTGATTTAATATTTATTTGGAATTAGTATTTATTTTGAATTAATCATTTTGAAACAATAATAATTTTGACTTATTATTTTTTAATTTTTAATTGCTTTGTATTACAATTTTTTATTATCTTGAATTAATAATTTTAAATTAATAAATTATATAAGTAACTTATAAATAATTTTGATTAACTGGAATTAATAATTCTGATTGTGTGTATATTAATAATTTTGATTATGTGTGTATAAATAATTTTGATTATATGTATATAAATATTTGGTTCAACATAATTTATAAATAATAATGACAAATAATTATAAGTTTTTTTTTCAAGTAAATAAATATATGGATTGTGTAAATTATTTAAATGAATAAATGAAGTCAATTTTGTATAAACATATAAAAAAATTCTATTAATATATTTTTATTTGTTTAAAGTTTACATAATTTTTGTGACATGAAATATGATAGATGATTAAAATCTAAATTAATATTTATATAATTGACATGATATAATAAAATCATTGCTAATATATATATCAAAATTAGATGTTTATATAATTTACATGATAAAAAATAAAAGATACAATTTAAAATTATAATATTTTTTCTTTGAAATAATTAATTATTGAAAAACTACATTTTAAAAAAAATATTACCCGAACCCGCCTAGATTAATAATCATATTATCATTTCAAATTTAATTATATATATATATATAGTTATATAAATATATATATAAATATATTTAACATATTAATATATATATATATATATATAATATTTTACAAGTATATATATTAATGAAAGAATGTTTATAAAATTATAACAATAGTTTTTTTAAAAATATTTTTATTTATATTAAATATATATATTTAATTAAAAATAAAAAATACAATTTCAGATTATAATATTTTTTTTTGAAACAATTGAATACTGGAAACCATATTTTTTTTATTAAGGGTCATTTTTGTTATGTTATCAAAACATTTCTTTTCTTTTATTTTAAAGATTATCACCAAACAATATAGAGATTCTAGCACCCCCCCAGTTTTAGGTATGTAGCCTTTGTTTATGACTTTTCATGTGTTTAAAGTGCTTGAGATGAGTTGGGAAGAGGTTGGAAGAGTTTAGAAGGGTTTTGAATAAGTTTGAAGGCTTTTCTAGGGTCGCACGGTTTGAGAACAATTAGGGGAAACCGTGCAGGGGGAGACAGTGGGTTTTGCACGGCCTACGCACGGTTTTCCAAACTATGCGGGCTAACTGTTCGGCCACTTAAAAATAGGGTTTTTAAATCTGGGCTCCCTCAAGGTTTCCACATTTAATTCCAAACTTCCTCCCACTCAATCCTCACTTAGGATTTTTGGTTCTCAGAGGTTGGAGGTGCTCTCCCACATGTTATGGAAGCAGATCAAAGGGGTTTTTTGGTGGAATAAAGGTGGTTCTTCTCAGGTAAGTCTCCTCTCATGGTTCTTCATGTAATCCTATAGATCTACATCTCCCTCCCTCTCAGTTTTCCATATTTACACCCATTTTCTGTAGATATATGGTTCCTGTGGCCTTGATTGTTTATTTTAAGGATTGATAATGATAGGGAAGGATATCTAGAGTGGTTTTTGTGGAGTGTTTTCCAAGATTGGGGTGCGGTTACTTGTGGGCTGAATTCTCCAGAACCCTAAAGGTAGGTGGATTCTCTCTTGAATCCACTGGGTTAGAACTATTGGAGTTGGTGACAATTAATGTGTTTTTCATGAAATTAATTGTGAAAATGGTGTGCAAATCTTGTTGGAAATCCATTTGGTGGTGATTTTGGGGATTTTGGAAAAAATGGGTTATTATTGAAAAACGGGGATTTGTTGTGTGATTTTAAAATTTTCATTTTAAAATCATTAGTGGTTGATTATGAAAAATGATTTATGGAAGATGGTTTTTAATAAAGATGTTTTTTATCGAAATGTGGCTGGGCATGGAAAGTTGGTGAAAGGGTGTTCTCAATAAATGGGTGATTTATTGAAGTGGATTGGCATGTGATTGAAATGGTTATTTTCATGTTGTTGTGGAATTTATGGGTTATATTCTTGGTTTTGGTTTGTTGAAATGTTGTGTGGATGTGGGATGGAAGTCTCATTATAAAAGGTGATGGATAATGGTCCGAAGAACCACCATTATGGATAGTGGTTGGGAAGCACCGCTAGTTGGAAATGGGGTGAACGGGATGGGCGGAAGTCACACCGTAATGGTTTCTTTGTTGTGTGTTGCTTTGTAAAGATGGAATTTTTTGTGCTAATGTGTGATAAGGATATGTCTTATGGCATGGTTATGTCTTGCCTTTGTTTTTCATGGCTCGAAAAGGGTATGTTTGGCATGTTGTAAGTTGTTGCACTATTGAATGTTTTATATAAACTATTTTATATAAATGTGCTAATGGTTTTATCCTAGTGGCCTATGTAGCAGAGTCATTTGGGGAAATCCTACTATGTATTAGTTCTCACCCCCTTCCTTGGAACTTTGGTGCTTTTTAAAATGTTGTATTTTAGGTCACAGGTAATGGTAAAGCATCTCATTGAAAGTGGTTTGTGGGGATGCTTGGGAGATGTTGTGGTGCATGGAGCATAGAGCATGGTGTGGAGTTTCAAAATGCCTCTGAGTTTACTTTGGGTCTTTTTTATTCTTCCTCTTGGTACTCTCATATGGATTTAGTATGTTTGGTTGTATTGGTTCTTGGGAATTCACTACTACAGAAATGGGATTTATCAATGCTCAAAACAGGCTTTAATAGCGCTACAAAAGCACTGTAAAGATCAGTGCTGATAAAGGGGACCTTTATCAGAGCTAAAAAAGTGGTGATAAAGGGAGCCTTTATCAATGCTAAAAACACACTAATAAAGGGAGCCTTTATCAGTGCTAAAAAGGCGTTGATAAAGGGCTTCTTTATCATCTCTAAAAAAGTGCTAATAAAGGGATCGTGTATCAAAGCTTCTTTAGCACTGATATATGCTCAGCCTTCTGTAACATAAAATTCTATAGAAGTACACCCAAAAAAGACCTGAAAAAAATTAGTATATCAACAAGTATACACATAAAAAATTAACATATAATTAATAAGGTAATTACAGCAAGAATATAAATACAACAAGTATACTTATACAAAAAGTATACCCATACACCATTAACACATAATTCATAAGTTAATTAAATAAATAAAGTATTCAATTTAGAATTCAGGGGGTTGGGGGCGGTTTGGGGGTTTGGGGTGTATTTCTAATGGGGTAGGGGTGTCCAGGTGGTGGGGGTGTCCGGGGGAATGGGGGTGTCCAGGGGGGGGGTGTCCAGGGTGGTGAGGGGGGGGGGGGGTATCAATGTTGGTGTCCATGGGGTGTGGTGTCCACTGGGTTGGGGGCTTTCTAGGTGGTGGGGGTGTCTGAGGGGGGGGGGGGGGGTGTGCAGGGAGGTGGGGGGTGTCTAGGTGGTGGGGTGGTGTCCAGGGGGTGGGGGCCAGGAGGTTGGGAGGCTATCCAAGAGGGGTGGGGTGGTGTCCAAAGGGGTGTGGGTGGTTGTCCATGGGGGTGAGGGTGTCCAGGGGGGTCCAGGTGGTGGGGTGGTGTCAAGGAGGGGGGCGTCCAGGGGGTGGGGGTCGTCCAGGGGGTTGGGGGTGTCCCTGGGGGGTGTCCAGGGGGTTGTGGGGATTTCCAGGGGTGGGGGTGTCCAGGGGGTGGGGGTGTCCAGGGGGTGGGGTGGTGTCCAGGAAGGTGGGGGTGGTGTCTAGGGGGTTGGGTGGTGTCTAGGGGGTGGGGTGGTCCAGGAGGTTGGGGGGCTGTCCAAGGGGGGTGGGGTGAAGTCCAGGGGGTGGGGGTGGCTGTCCATGGGGGCGGGGGTCCAGGGGGGTTGGTGGTGTCCAAGTAGTGGGGTGGTGTTAAGGAGGGGTGGGGGTGATGTCCATGGTGTGGGGGCCATATAAGAGGTTGGGGGTGTCTAGGAGGGGTGGGGGCTATCCAGGGGGGGCATCCCATGGGGGTATTTAGGGGGTGGTGTGGTTTCCAGGGGGTGGGGTGGTGTCCAGGGGGTGGGGTGGTGTCTATGGGTTGGGGGCTTTCAAGGGGGTGGGGGTGTCCAGGGTGGTGGGGTGTCTAGGGGGTGTGGTGTTGTCCATAGTGGTGGGGGGTCCAAGGGGTTGGGGGACTGTCCAAGGGGGGTGGGGTGGTGTCCAGGTGGGTGGGGGTGGCTGTCCACGGGGGTGGGATGTCCAGGGGGTGGGGGTGTCCAGGTGGTGGGGTGGTGTCTAAGAGTGGTGGGGGCCGTCCAGGGGGTGAAAGGCCATCCAGGGGGTTGGGGGTGTCCAGGGGGTGGGGGTGGGGGATTTCCATGGCGGTGGTGGGGGGGGGGGGGCTATCCATGGGGCTGTCCAGGGGGTGGGGAGGTATCCAGGTGGTGGGGGGATTTAATGGTTTTAATGGAATGAATTTCATGGATTTTAAGATCATTGGTATTTTTAAAATGGTTTTGGAATAGTGTTTATTTCAAAATTATGTGTTTCTTTAGGAAAAAATGAATGTTTATGGTGTGTATGATAGGAAGGGGGATTTCCGTACGTCAGTTGTTGTTTTCACTTAATAGTTTGTCCATTTTAAAAAAATGATAGACACTTTGAGTGATATCAGCCACATCGTGCCTCAGATTGAGGTGGGGTTGACTTTTACATAGCACAAATGACCCATGGATCATTCTCCTAATGTATCAATACAATCCGAATGTGTTTGGTCAGTTTTCTGTATGTCAGTTGTTGAATTCACTTAAAATTATGTCAATTTCAAATAGAATATGGACACTTTGAGTGATACCGATGACACCATACCTCATATTTAGGCAGAGTTGACTCTTACAGATCACAAATGACCCATGTATTTTTCTCCTAAAGTATTAAGACAATCTGAATGAATTTGGTCGGTCTTCCATACGTCAGTTGTTGTTTTCACATAAAATTATGTCCATTTTAAACAAAAGAGAGACACTTTGAGTGATACCAGCTGCAACGTGCCCCAGATTGAGGCGAGTTTGACTCATACGTGTCACACATAACTCATGTATAGTTATCATAATGTATAAACACAATCCAAATGCGTTTGGTTGGTTTTCCGTACGTCAGTTGTTGTTTTCACTTAAAATTCTGTTCATTTTAATCAAAAGAGAGATACTTTGAGTGATATCGGCCACACTATGCCTCTGATTGAGGAAGGGTTGGCTCGTAAATGTCATAAATGACCCATGGATCATTCTTCTATAGTATCAACACAATACAAATGTGTTTGGTCAGTTTTCCGTAGGTCAGTTGTTGTTTTCACTTAAAATTCTGTCCATTTAAAAAAAAAGACACTTTGAGTGATACCAGCCACATTGTGCCTTGGATTTAATCAAGGTTGACTCGTACACATCACACATTACCCATGGATAATTCTCCTAAAGTATCAACACAATTTGAATTTGTTTGGTCCGTTTTCCGTATGTCAGTTGTTGTTTTCACTTAAAATTATGTCCATTTTAAACAAAAGAGAGACACTTTGAGTGATACCGGCCACACCGTGCCACTTTTTTGAGGCGGGGTTGACTCATACAAATAAACAATTAGCCATGGATCATTTTCCTAAAGTATCAACACAATCCAAATGCATTTGGTTGGATTTTCGTACGTTAGTTGTTGTTTTCACTTAAAATTCTGTCCATTTTAAAACAAAGTGAGACACTTTGGGTTATACTGGCCACACCGTGCTTCAGATTGAGGTGGGGTTGACTCGTACTCATCAAAAAGGACCCATGGATCATTATCCTAAAGTATCAACACAATCGTAATGTGTTTGGTCGGATATAAGGGTATTTTGGATATTTTAGTATTTTTTTCTTATCCAAAGCCCAATGAAAAGTGGTTCATCATTATTGCATGTTGCTGATGCATTTCATCTCTTAAAATGAAAAAATGACTCGTTGAAGAAAGGATGTTTTATTTAATAACAATTACAATTTTTCTACGAACATTTACATATAACAATGTTTCATCTATTGATCTCCTTAACCCCTCTCTATGTATCATAGTCATCATTGAACAATTAATTCTCTTTGGGTAGGGTCCAAATGAGATAGACCTCTTCATTGATTTTCTCTAATGATATCATGGCTCAAGGAGTGAATTCTTTCAGAATGTGCGTGCTTTGAGAATAATCCTATGGATGATAGTTGGTTATGATTTCCTAATGGAGTGGTGTCCCATCTAAGTATATTTTTTGTTCTATTTTGGTTTCTTTTATATATAGTTTTTAATATCTTGTTTTGAGATGACTATATTTGTTTCTTCATGTTTAGTTTTTTTGGGGTGTCCTACTGAGTATTGTTATACTCACCCATGCACGAACTTTTCCCACACATGTCATGTCTTGTGCAGACGGAGGCCCTTTTGATGGTGTAGTACCTCAATTTTCTTGTATGTATCCCTTACTTGATTCTTTTTATGGTTATGAAGTGTATGGGTGATAATGGGGAGAATTGGGAGAATTTTGGACGTGTTTCGGGGTTAAAGGGAAGTCACACGGGCAGCGCACGGTTTGACTAACTGTGTGTCCAAACCATGTGCAGTGGTCCTCTTGTGGTAGTAGATCTAGAATGTTTGGAGCATGGTTTGGGAGATCGTGCAAGGGAAAGGCATGCAGACAGGGTCTATCACACGTTTAGCACATGGTTTTCCTAATAGTGTGGTCAAACTATGTGTGGATTCAGAATGAGATCCTTGAAAATAGGATCTCACTCGTTTTTACCATAAATCCCTCATTTTTTATCCAAACCGGCCCTAACTTAGTTTTTTTATTCTCCTAAGTCCAAAGAAGGATCTCCCATCAGTCCAATGGTGATCTGAAGGCCTCCCATAGTGAATCTAAGCCGAATTCTTGAGCTATGTGATCATTATTCTTTGTTCTTGATTAGTTTCTTAGATCTACTTCTCCTCTTATATTGGTTTCTTAGATCTATGCCCTTTATGGGTAGATCTAAGTGTGTGGAATCCAAAAATGATGAGATTTTGTCCTGATATTTCTAAGATAAGAGATATAATGTGGGTTCTTTGAGAATCAACCCGGTTGTCTTATGTGTTGTTCATTCATTGGGGTTTTTGTCAAAACCTTTGAGGTATGAGGCATCACTCTCGACTCCTCTTAATAAAAATAGTTGTCATGCTTTTAAATTGATTGTATTTTGTTGAATTGATTGTGATTTGGTTTTTTCAACACTTGTTAGAAACCTTCTTAATTTATAGTTTTTCAAATCTGGAAAATTGGAGATTTTGAATGAGTGCTTGTGTTCTTAGTTTTAAAATAGAGATTTTAAAATGGTGATTTTTTTTGATTTTTGGCACATAGTTTAGATTAGATTTTTTCATTAAAAGGGAATGTTTTATTGGTCAAATGGCTATTTTGAAATTGGTTTATTTTTTTTCAATAAAAGTATAGTTTTATTTAAATCATTTGAATTGGTTGAAAAAACTTGGTTTTTGACATGATGGTTGTGTGTGTTCATGGGTTTGCGGGATGGATAAGGGTTAGGGGTCTCCACCATCATTAACGGTATGGATAAGGTCTAGGGATCTCCCCCGTCAAAGGGTGAATGTGGGATGGATAAGGGTCAGGGGTCTCCCCCATCATTAATGGGATGGATAAGGGTTAGGGCTCTCCCCCGTCAATTGGTTCACTAGGGATGACTTAGTGAAAGGATGACTCAGTACTCGCAAGTATAGTTAGATCCAGGTTACATGCACGGTTGTTTGTGTTGATTTGTGGGATGGATTGGGTATGCTAAAGGAATATTGAAAAATGGTTTCAAATCTTTGTTTAGATATTTTTCTAAAAAAATAACTTGCTTTAAAATTGATTTCAATTGATCTCATTTTTATTTGGTTACAAATGGATTTGGAACTTGTTTATATTGATTTAAAAACTATTTTTAGAAATCATTTTATATAATCTATTTTACATAAATGTGGTTAACTTTTCTATCCTATTGGTGTGAGTAGGGATGTCATTGGGGAAAACGTACTGAGTTTTATACTCACCCCTGCTTTGGAAATTTAGTTCTTTTATAGATACTATCTTCCAGGACCTGGGAAATGGTAATGTTTCTATGTTTTTAGCACTACCTCATGATACTTAAAATGTTTGGTGATGGTGGAGATTGTAGCTTGTGGATCATGGAGTCTTGTGGTCTCTTGAGAGTCTTGATTAGTTTATCTGTTGTTTACTTTGATACTTGTTTGGTCTTTCATTGTGTCACACTTTGATGTGGTTTTGAGATACATGAAGTTGTTTAGTTGTATCTCTTTTGTTCATTCATCATTTAGTGAATTTTTTATTTATGGTTTTTTGGTTTATTGGTTTATTTCTTAAAGTGAAAATTGTCCCCCACTTTTATTTAAAACCCTTCAGCATTTATTTCTATCCATTGGGATCTTGGGGATGTCTCTTAAGGCCATGTAATGACTCGTTGTGCTCTCAAGACAATGAGAATGAGAGGCTCATTACAAATGGTATTAGACTGGTCCTTCCTTTGAGAAACAAATGTTATCAGGTTGTTTGGTCCTAGACTAACAAGTAGTCATCAATGTTGGTGGTATTGGAGTTTGAAATTCCTTCTTGTCTATTCCTTGGGTTGAAATCTTAGACATGAGTTTGATTGTCGGAACATGAAATGTATTGCATAAAAGGATGTAGCTAACCCTTTTATGTTGAACATCATGTTACCAGAGATTTGGGTACACAAGTGTTTGGAGACACATCTAGGATTTTGGAAATCTCATTGTCATGGGTTTAGCCAAGGATATGAGCATGACATGCATTTTAGTGCAATGAATTCCCACTAGGATTGCATATTTCATTAGAGTAATGATTTATGATCTTTTGTAAGGTGTAATTTTTTTGAAAAATGTAGAATTTTATTTCAGATGAACGATTTTGAAAAAGTATATTTGGTGTATTTTGAAAATGGTTTATTTTCAAAAATATGAACAAGATGTTTAAAAAATGGTTGAAATAAAAATGGGTGTTTTGGAAAATAATGTTGTGATAGTGATGTGATAGAATTTGAAAAGCAAATCCATCAGTTTCTAGAGAGTGATATTGATGAAGTTTGTTATTGGTTTAGAAAATGGAACCTGGTAGGTGTTGTCAAAACCAACCCGAAGAAGTTGCAAATAATGTGGTTTCACATGATCCATGAGTGACCAAGAGCTGGTTTAGAGTATTGTCTAAGATTTTCATGTTCTGGAAATGGGGAATTGGAGAAATGGGCTATGGAATATGGATCATACCATTGAGTTCATGAAGAAGAATCCACCTAACTTCCAGGGTGATTCAGAACCCAAGAAGGCAGAGGTGTGGTTGAGTAGGATGAATCGTATATTCAACTTCATCGGCACACCAGTAGAGCTAAAGGTCAAGATGGAAATGTATATGCTCGAGGATCTTCCACACCAGTGGTGGTATTTAGCGGTGCAGGATAAATTGAATGAAGGCCTTACAAGAGAGTATTTTGAGGAATTGTTCATCAAACAATTATATCCTCACATGTTAAAGATATAGAAAATGATGGACTTATTCAACCTGAAATAGGATAGTCTCTCTGTCACAGAGTATGAAGATAAATTCATGACTTCAGTCCATTTTTGCACCAGAGGTTGCGGAAAGTGGCTCTTTGAATATGAAAATCTGTAAATCGGGGATACAGAAGGAGATTCGATCAAATATTGTGGTGCTATGTATTATGGATTATACAGAGATGGTTAAAAGAGTGACTTTGGTTGAATGTGATATCTTGGGATCTGTGGGAGGAGGTATGATGATACCTACAGGAAATGGTGGGAACTCAACTTCAGGGAGAAAATGGAAAAGGGACACCTATTTCCAAGGTGGAAGTGGAAATCAGAACCTGATTGCTGGATCAGTGAACCTTCCTCCACGAACCCAGATTAAAATAGGATTCTTTAAATGTGGTTTTCTTGACCACATAATTAAGAGTGTATGACACAACCTATAGTATTTCAAAATTTCAACAAGATTGGATATCTGCAGTGCTATTGTTGAAGTGCTCCATGGTCGGGTGCTCGGGACACTTCTTAGGTGTCGCAAGCATCGTATGATTTGATAGGACAAGGACAACAGAATTAGTCTCATCAGCAGGTCAGATCTAGCCATGGTGATTCTATAAATACCATAACTCCTCAACAAGGGAAATCGCACTAAGGAAATAATAAGAACATTGCAGTGATGAAGCAATTTTATGGATATGAATAAATGATTGTGGATGATCAGGTTAGACCACCTACGGTGAGAGGTACAATTCTTTTTAATTCTACCGTTGTGAAAGTGCCCTTCAATATTAGTGCATCAAATTATTTCATTGCTTCTCATACTATTTATTTTCTATGTTTAAAGTTGGAAATGATTCCTTCTGTTTTAAAATTGCAAACTCTTCTTAGTGAAAGATAATGTCAAGACTTTGTGTGTTGATCATGTGCTATAACTATTGCTGGAGCTGATTTAAATGTGGTTTGCTTGACCACATAATTAAGGTCATTGGGAGATATTTTGATAAATCTATTCAAAATAATCCTCTATAAGAATAATTATGCTCTTATTGGTGTGAGTACGAATCCATTATAATCATTATGTATTTTTACTCTAAAATTATAGATCATATAAAGTAAGTTCCTATTGAGGTTTTCATGAATATATTTTTATTCATAAAGGGAATTAATGATGAAAAATCACATCTTGAGATGGAAACCAATTCAATGGAAGAAGAAATGGTAAATAAAATAAGTGAGTGTAAAAATCTCACAAAACTCACTAAAGGAATAGAATAAATGGTATTAATTTCACAATAAAAGTTTGACCTTATAGAATAAGAATTGTAAGTGAGTTTTTGTGAAAAAATAGTATTTAAGACTATTTTGTAAGGAATTTACCATGCATTGAAAACTACCATTTATGATAATAAATCCTATTTCAAAATCAAATCTATAAGAATATAAGATCTTGACAACACTCTATATAAAAAGTGTTGATATATGAAGAAACAATTCAGAAGAAAAAAGTGATAAAGGACCCACCACTTAGGTAAAGGTGGAAGAATGTATGATATGAAAAAATTCCCCACAAGGTGTTTAGAAGAAATGAAGGAACATTCATGAAATTTAAGAACCCTACACCATCCAAAATTACACTCAACAAGAGAAGAGTTGATTTCTTGGCTACACAATGTGTTATAGAATCTTTGGTTACTAGGTCATCAATTGTTGGCATAATTTTTCAACTAATAGAAAATAGAGATGGCCTATATTTATGGTGATTAAAATGGAAGTTAATATGTTATCATCTAAGTGAAACCATAGTTAAAATAATAAAGAAAAATTTATTGTCTAATAGAATTTATTATCTTAAAAAGGGCTATGAAATTTGTGGAATAAGTGTCCAAGATTTTGATAAGTGTTGGTTCAGTTTAAATTAATATTTTAAAATTAACATTATAGTAAAAAACTAATGGAAACTCGTGGTCTGTGTGGTATGATATGAAGTGTATGTTTTTAGTTTAAATTAACATTTTAGATCAAAACACATGTTACATAATCAAAAATGAGCAACCATATTCAGATTATTTTGATATTTTAATATAATGATTCATATGTCATTTGTGATGTGTAGGTATCATCCACACCTAAATATGATACATGGTGTGCCTAGTATGACTAGAAGTTTATTTTTTAGTCTAAAATTGAAACTTTAGTTCAAAAAACACATTACATACTCAAAACCAAGAAAACACATTCATATTATTTTGAAAATCTAAGACAAAAATCCATAATTCATTTTTTACATGTAGGAATCATTCGCACCTAAATATGATACATGGTATGACTCAAAATGTGTTGTTTTATCTTAAAAATGAAATTTATTAATGTATTATTTCATATTTATGTTTATTTAATTTCTTTATATTATTAAAAACATACGGTTTTTTTGGTATCATTGATTCCAACTCTTCTTGTATCCCCATGTCAATCATTTCCAACCTAGCCTTACTTCCATACTTTGTTTTTCTAGGTGCATTTTGTAACAATCTAATAGAATTATCACTTACATTTTTTTCCACATGAATGACATAAATAAAATTCATAACATACACACAATTCTAGTATGGTAATTCAGAAAAATTGATTTCTTTTTCCAACTGATTTTCATTAAGTTTTTCAAAGAAGGTTTACCAAAAGAAAATTCCATATATTTTTACTTTATCAAACAGTTGATCACCTATTAGTGGATATGGTGTTGTACCTTCTTCTAAACTCCCATAAAATGTTGTCATTTAATATCCGTATTTATGTTTTTAGGGAAATATTGTGCAATGTCATAGAAACATGTTCTTTGAGGAACATTTTAATTTAATTGAGTGGGTACCTTGTTGAAAAATGGGACACCCTTGAGTTACTTTAATTCTATATCTTGAAACTTTTCCATAAAAAATAATATCATTTATCATCCCAGAGAATATGTCTCTTGATATGAAATATTCATTTCTATAAGAATCATTCTATGTAAAAACTGAATCTCACAATAATTTTAAATCTTCGATAAATGAAGCCAAATAATCATCAATATCATTAACCGGTAGTTTTGGACTTGATATAATTAGAGACAATGTATTTTCACTTCATGCATAACCATAATGGAAAGTTATAATTTACCAATATAACCAACCATGAACTATGACCGCTACATTGAAAAACAAAAGGACTCACACTATCTATAGATAGTACAAGACCAATGTTTCTCAGATCCTTTTCAAATTCAGGTACTTGTGATCAATTTTCTTCCACTAGGGAGAGTTTGCAGGGTGATAAAGTTTTATATTTTTATTTATTGTATATGTGCTCCATGTTAATTTTCTTTCAGTCTCCTAAATTCCATATAGGCACCCAAACCTTGGAATTATTGGAAAGTACCATACAACTTTTTATGGACTTGATTCATCTTTCTTGTATCGAGAAACACCACACATTGGTAAATTTCAAAGTGATTCACGATCCTTGTGAAATAGTGTACATCCATTTGGATATGTATATATTCTTTTAGAGATCATTCCCATTGAACATAACATTTGTTTAGCATCATATATTTGTCAAGGAAGATCATTATCTTCTAAGAGAATATCATTCAGGATAGAAAGCGATTCAGTAAATATGGTGTTACTCCATCATTTTCAAACATTCATATTATATAGATTCAGTATAACTGACAATGTGGTATATTTAGTATAACTAGAATACAATGGTTTCTTCACAAAAATATTTTAATTCTAAAATAGTTTTGTACATTAATGAACTTCATCTTAAACTATCATTATCACTTCCTCAATATGATCTTAATCATCATTCAAACATGTAATTGTACCCTTGATATGGTCTTCATCATTGTTCAATTTTTGTAATCATATATGATGATTCATAAAACACAGTGTTATCCCAATAACTATCTAAATTCATTTTCTTTGTGTTTATTCCAACTTTAATAACATGGATCCAATTTTTATAGATCAAGTGTTCTTCTAAATCCATTAGACTAATTATTCTTGAATAAAAACAACTTAAACATGGTTAAAGGATTTTATAAGGGTCATATGAATGATATTTCGAAAATTTGATGAACTATTTCACCCCGTATTCATACTATTTTGTTATAGGATTAACATATATCCATTATAGATTCATATCTATTTTATTTAATTCAATAATGTTCATATTTAATAAAATAAATAAATACATGAAATGTATGAGTGTAGAACCTCAAAAGTTATTTCTTAAAGAATCATTTAAGCTACATGAATCCATTATTATGAGACAATAAGTGTTGAATGAAGTGTATTGATATTGTTTTATGTGATGGAAATCAATAAAGGCAGGGAATGTGTGATATCTATATAGTTACAAAGAATCTAATTAAATTTTATCTATTAAAAAACACAGAGTTTGAGGATAGTTTCTATAAATTTTCTAGTTGGGGTATATCAAGAGGGAGGAGTTTATGTTTATTCATTTATTCACTTGGTATGTGATGGAGAAAGTGGTGTTTTAGTGAAATGATACTTTGGAGTTAAAGTTGATATTTTTTCAGATGATGAAAACATTGATAAGGACTAATCACCTGGTCTTGAGAACCCAACATTTGAAGAAACAATTGAATTTAATTGGGTTTTGATGAATAAAACCATGGGTTTGTCTCAATGGGATGAACTGATAAAGTTATATGGAAAAAGATCAATATGATGACATAAATAAATCTAATGGTGATTGGAATGAATGCAAGTGGGGCCAATAATAAGAATTCCCTAAAAAGAAATACCCACTTACTAATTAGAACTGGGATTGGAATGAATATGGATGGAATCTTTAATGGGGTCATTAGAGGGAAGATACTACTGTAAGTGAAGTATCATAGGCCTTTTTCTAAGAGGGAAAGAAATTTAGGTGATGATAATACTATAATTTTCATGATTTCTGCAACTCAACAGTGTTTGGACACCTTCAATTTTGAGAGACAAGAAATTATTTCTAATATTGAACCAGTGTGTTCAAATTTCATTACTAATACAAGAATGTTTTTTGAAGTTTAATTTTTTGAATAAAAATATTGAAATTCTCTCATAGTTTAACTAAATAAATATGTAATCACAATTTATAATTTCCCATTTCAAAAAATTATAATGAAACTATAATGTTTAATTGTAATTAAATGAATTTATTTAGAATTATTGATACAATTTAGAAGATTAGGTTTGTATTGATTGGGAATTATTATGATACGCAACTGATTTATCCAATATCACATATGAAAACATTTAGAAATACTCATGTATGAGTAAATAATTTTATAAAATGGTTTCATAAGAAATTGCCTTCATAAACCACATATGAATCACATAGTAAAGAATTTATTAAGCCTCGTAATGCCTAGGCTATCAGTGTAGTTATAATCACGGTAAGTATGTTTACATAGGAGGTTGGATCTTATAGGGAATGATCATAGTCATGCTCATAAACGCATGTGCATGGAATATTAAGGAGGCAACATGGTGTCCAACATTTGGTATACTATAGAGAAGATGATTTTTAACATAGTGCAGTGGTGTAAAGTGAGAGTGAGGATAAATCACCTAAGAAAATGTCCAGTGCTAAGCTGTGTTTGTGGTATATCTCTTGGAAATTTTTGATTGGAATATATTTATCCTTGTGATAATTTTGGAGATTTGTTTTCAGGGGAGATAGAAGGAATGTGTATAAGGGATTTGAAGGATGTCTGTTAGAAGATGAGGACTAATTCAAATGTGGAGATTCAAATTCAAATTTCTAGAGATGAAGAGTAGATAAAAGAAATATTTGGAAGATATATCAACCCTTTAAGATGTAATTTTTCCTATAAATAAGAGGGTTGAGGGTGCTGCTAGAGAATATAATCAAGAAGAGGGGGACCAAACCTGAAGTCAGCTCCCATAAGAAGAATTTAGCTCGCGATGTGTACTAAAAATCAAGTACAAGTAATTGTATGATAATAACTCATGTAAATTTGGTTTTGAGAGGGTCGATTAATTTGATAAGTTTGAGGGGGAGAAAGGGTTGAGGTCGATATCCCTAGGAGAACTAGAATGGTTTGAATAAGCGAGTTCTCTTCAGGTTGAATTTATATGATCGAGAAAGGTTTCATCAACGCTTTACCAAAAGCACTGATAAATATGAGTTTTATAATCATTAAATTAATAAGAGATAATAAAACATATTTTTATCCATTCTAAATAAACACTGATAAAAACTATCTTTGTTGTTGTTATAATTTTAGTGCTGATTAATATAGGTTTTATCAGTGCTTTTTATTTTAGCTCTAGTAAAAGATATTTTTATCAGTGCTTTTTGGAAAGTGTTTATAAAAACAATTGAATATATATATATATATATATATATATATTAAAAATATATATTAAAAATAGATTAATTATAGAAAAGGTAAAAAAATTTAACATTATTAATTAATATATAATCATAAATGCATGAATGTTAAAAATGGGTGAAATTGAATAATTAAAAATGAATAATTCAAAAAAATTTAAAAAGGATAAGTATAGATAATTATATCAATTATTAAAGAAAATTAAAAATGTATATATATTAAAATAAAGATGAATACATGCATAAAATATTAAAACATAGTAAACACATACGAAAAATGAATTCATAAAATTAATTACATGAATTGTAAATACATACAAAAAATGAATAAAATATTAAAAAATGAATTTAAATAATTTAATTATTTAGATTCTAAACACTTTAAAAAAGTCAACCTGATAAATAAAATTGAATGAATATTAATCATATAAATTAAAATCATATTAATAATATTAACACATTGTAAATAATTTTGTATAATTCGTTAGATTAATTGCATTAATTATAATCATGTACAAAATGAAGAGAATATTAAAAAATGAATTTCAAATAAATAAATTATATAAATTTCGAATAGTTTTTTATAAAGGTACGGGAAATCCCCCCACCATTATTAAACCAAAAAAATTCATCTCATTATTCTAGGAAGATGGTCCTCATTACATGGGTTGTAAGCTCAGTTGATAATAAATCCCTTGACATCATGACCTGAAGGCCTAAACTTACAGTTCCATCCTACGCTCATGTTTGGTCTGTGCGGTCTGCTTCACATCTAGCAGGACCACTGATGTCCACCATCACAGATCACACACGAGAACCCATCCCCCAACCCACTATTGCTCGTCATCAGTAGCACTATCGATTGTTGTCTCCATCATGTAGTTTCTCTATAATTCTACCACATGCAGCTAGTGGATGCTCTCTATCATCATTCTGATTGTCGTACCATGACCCACTGGTGCTCCCATTCGATAGATGAACATTGTCATCCCTATTTTCACCTTGTGTATACACTGTCAGGAGATTCCAAATGAGCCCCCGTCTCACCGTCACCAGTACTTCACTAGGATGTCATCACTGAGCTCTTTTGGAAGGCGAGTTTTGTGAGGAAAAGAAATGATTTGGGGGAGTTAAAATGATTTCCCTCATTTATTGATACCAAAGCGACGGAGGGAGAAATCAGGGGGAGAAACTAGAAGAAACCGAGAGAAACATTTCTCCCCTCGCTATAGGTTTGAAATCACCCCAAAATTGGGGTGATTTAGAAGGAAACAAACCTACTGGGTGTTGTAAATATGAAAATTCCTATATTATCTTCTACTTTAAATTTTATTTTATTCACTAATTTTTAAAATTAATATTTAAAAAAATTATTGTCCTTATGATTATTAATAATAATAGTAATTTAATGTGATTTTTTTTGTTAAATGTGATTTATAAATAATTGTTTTTATAAGTTCAACCTAATTTATAAGTAATAATAAAAAATAATTATAAATAATTTTGATTATGAATAATTTTTATTATATTAAATTAATAATTTATATATATAATTTTTATACATAATTTAAAAGTAATTTTGAGTTAATAATTATTGTGATTTAATATTTATTTGGAATTAGTATTTATTTTGAATTAATCATTTTGAAACAATAATAATTTTGACTTATTATTTTTTAATTTTTAATTGCTTTGTATTAATATTTTTTATTATCTTTAATTAATAATTTTAAATTAATAAATTATATAAGTAACTCATAAATAATTTTGATTAACTGGAATTAATAATTCTGACTGTGTGTATATTAATAATTTTGATTATGTGTGTATAAATAATTTTGATTTTGTGTATATAAATATTTGGTTCAACATAATTTATAAATAATAATGACAAATAATTATAAGTTATTTTCAAGTAAATAAATATATGGATTGTGTAAATTATTTAAATGAATAAATGAAGTCAATTTTGTATAAACATATAAAAAAATTCTATTAATATATTTTTATTTGTTTAAAGTTTACATAATTTTTGTGACATGAAATATGATAGATGATTAAAATCTAAATTAATATTTATATAATTGACATGATATAATAAAATCATTTCTAATATATATATCAAAATTAGATGTTTATATAATTTACATGATAAAAAATAAAAGATACAATTTAAAATTATAATATTTTTTGTTTGAAATAATTAATTATTGAAAAACTACATTTTAAAAAAAATATTACCCGAACCCGCCTAGATTAATAATCATATTATCATTTCAAATTTAATTATATATATATATATATAGTTATATAAATATATTTAACATATTAATATATATATATATATATAATACTTTACACGTATATATATTAATGAAAGAATGTTTATAAAATTATAACAATAGTTTTTTTAAAAATATTTTTATTTATATTAAATATATATATTTAATAAAAAATAAAAAATACAATTTCAGATTATAATATTTTTTTTGAAACAATTGAATACTGGAAACCATATTTTTTTTATTAAGGGTCATTTTTGTTATGTTATCAAAACATTTATTTTCTTTTATTTTAAAGATTATCACCAAACAATATAGAGATTATAGCACCCCCCCAGTTTTAGGTATGTAGCCTTTGTTTATGACTTTTCATGTGTTTAAAGTGCTTGAGATGAGTTAGGAAGAGGTTGGCAGAGTTTGGAAGCGTTTTGAATAAGTTTGAAGGCTTTTATAGGGGCGCACAGTTTGAGCACAATTAGGGGAAACCGTGCAGGGGGAGACAGTGGGTTTTGCACGGCCTACGCACGGTTTTCCAAACTATGCGGGCTAACTGTTCGGCCACTTAAAAATAGGGTTTTTAAATCTGGGCTCCCTCGAGGTTTCCACATTTAATTCCAAACTTCCTCCCACTCAATCCTCACTTAGGATTTTGGGTTCTCAGAGGTTGGAGGTGCTCTCCCACATGTTATGGAAGCAGATCAAAGGGGTTTTTTGGTGGAATAAAGGTAGTTCTTCTCAGGTAAGTCTCCTCTCATGGTTCTTCATGTATTCCTATAGATCTACATCTCCCTCCCTCTCAGTTTTCCATATTTACACCCATTTTCTGTAGATATATGGTTCCTGTGGCCTTGATTGTTGATTTTAAGGATTGATAATGATAGGGAAGGATATCTACAGTGGTTTTTGTGGAGTGTTTTCCAGGATTGGGGTGCGGTTACTTGTGGGCTGAATTCTCCAGAACCCTAAAGGTAGGTGGATTCTCTCTTGAATCCACTGGGTTAGAACTATTGGCGTTGGTGACAATTAATGTGTTTTTCATGAAATTAATTGTGAAAATGGTGTGCGGATCTTTTTGGAAACCCATTTGGTGGTGATTTGGGGGATTTTGGAAAAAATGGGTTATTATTGAAAAACAGGGATTTGTTGTGTGATTTTAAAATTTTCATTTTTAAATCATTAGTGGTTGATTATGAAAAATGTTTTATGGAAGATGGTTTTTAATAAAGATGTTTTTTATCGAAATGTGGTTGGGCATGGAAAGTTGGTGAAAGGGTGTTCTCAATAAATGGGTGATTTATTGAAGTGGATTGGCATGTGATGGAAATGGTTATTTTCATGTTGTTGTGGAATTTATGGGTTATATTCTTGGTTTTGGGTTGTTGAAATGTTGTGTGGATGTGGGATGGAAGTCTCATTATAAAAGGTGATGGATAATGGTCCGAAGAACCACCATTATGGATAGTGGTTGGGAAGCACCGCTAGTTGGAAATGGGGTGAACGGGATGGGCGGAAGTCACACCGTAATGGTTTCTTTGTTGTGTGTTGCTTTGTAAAGATGGAATTTTTTGTGCTAATGTGTGAAAAGGATATGGCTTATGGCATGGTTATGTCTTGCCTTTGTTTTTCATGGCTCAGTAAGGGTATGTTTGACATGTTGTAAGTTGTTGCACTATTGAATGTTTTATATAAACTGTTTTATATAAATGTGCTAATGGTTTTATCCTAGTGGCCTATGTAGTAGAGTCATTTGGGTAAATCCTACTATGTATTAGTTCTCACCCCCTTCCTTGGCACTTTGGTGCTTTTGAAAATGTTGTATTTTAGGTCACAGGTAATGGTAAAGCATCTCATTGAAAGTGGTTTTTGGGGATTCTTGGGAGATGTTGTGGTGCATGGAGCATAGAGCATGGTGTGGAGTTTCAAAATGCCTCTGAGTTTAATTTGGGTCTTTTTTATTCTTCCTCTTGGTACTCTCATATGGTTTTAGTATGTTTGGTTGTATTGGTTCTTGGGAATTCACTACTACAAAAATGGGATTTATCAATGCTCAAAACAGGCTTTAATAGCGCTACAAAAGCACTGTAAAGATCAGTGCTGATAAAGGGGACCTTTATCAGAGCTAAAAAAGTGGTGATAAAGGGAGCCTTTATCAATGCTAAAAACGCACTAATAAAGGGAGCCTTTATCAGTGATAAAAAGGCGTTGATAAAAGGCTTCTTTATCATTGCTAAAAAAGTGCTAATAAAGGGATCGTGTATCAAAGCTTCTTTAGCACTGATAAATGCTCAGCCTTCTGTAACATAAAATTCTATATAAGTACACCCAAAAAATACCTGCAAAAAATTAGTATATCAACAAGTATACACATAAAAAATTAACATATAATTAATAAGGTAATTACAGCAAGAATATAAATACAACAAGTATACTTATACAAAAAGTATACCCATACACCATTAACACATAATTCATAAGTTAATTAAATAAATAAAGTATTCAATTTAGAATTCAGGGGGTTGGGGGCGGTTTGGGGGTTTGAGGTGTATTTCTAATGGGGTAGGGGTGTCTAGGTGGTGGGGGTGTCCGGGGGAATGGGGGTGTCCAGGGTGGTGAGGGGGGGGGGGGATGTCAATGTTGGTCTCCATGGGGTGTGGTGTCCAGTGGGTTGGGGGCTTTCTAGGTGGTGGGGGTGTCTGAGGGGGGGGGGGTGTGCAGGGAGGTGGGGGTGTCCAGGTGGTGGGGTGGTGTCCAGGGGGTGGGGGCCAGGAGGTTGGGAGGCTATCCAAGAGGGGTGGGGTGGTGTTCAAAGGGGTGTGGGTGGTTGTCCATGGGGGTGAGGGTGTCCAGGGGGGTCCAGGTGGTGGGGTGGTGTCAAGGAGGGGGCGTCCAGGGGGTGGGGGTCGTCCAGGGGGTTGGGGGTGTCCCTGGGGGGTGTCCAGGGGGTTGTGGGGATTTCCAGGGGTGGGGGTGTCCAGGGGGTGGGGTGGTGTCCAGGAAGGTGGGGGTGGTGTCTAGGGGGTTGGGTGGTGTCTAGGGGGTGGGGTGGTCCAGGAGGTTGGGGGGCTGTCCAAGGGGGGTGGGGTGAAGTCCAGGGGGTGGGGGTGGCTGTCCATGGGGGCGGGGGTCCAGGGGGGTTGGTGGTGTCCAAGTAGTGGGGTGGTGTCAAGGAGGGGTGGGGGTGATGTCCATGGTGTGGGGGCCATATAAGAGGTTGGGGGTGTCTAGGAGGGGTGGGGGCTATCCAGGGGGGGCATCCCATGGGGGTGTTTAGGGGGTGGTGTGGTTTCCAGGGGGTGGGGTGGTGTCCAGGGGGGTGGGGTGGTGTCTAGGGGTTGGGGGCTTTCAAGGGGGTGGGGGTGTCCAGGGTGGTGGGGTGTCTAGGGGGTGTGGTGTTGTCCATAGTGGTGGGGGGTCCAAGGGGTTGGGGGACTGTCCAAGGGGGGTGGGGTGGTGTCCAGGTGGGTGGGGGTGGCTGTCCACGGGGGTGGGGTGTCCAGGGGGTGGGGGTGTCCAGGTGGTGGGGTGGTGTCTAAGAGTGGTGGGGGCCGTCCAGGGGGTGAAAGGCCATCCAGGGGGTTGGGGGTGTCCAGGGGGTGGGGGTGGGGGATTTCCATGGTGGTGGGGGGGGGGGGGGCTATCCATGGGGCTGTCCAGGGGGTGGGGAGGTATCCAGGTGGTGGGGGGGATTTAATGGTTTTAATGGAATGAATTTCATGGATTTTAAGATCATTGGTATTTTTAAAATGGTTTTGGAATAGTGTTTATTTCAAAATTATGTGTTTCTTTATGAAAAAATGAATGTTTATGGTGTGTATTATAGGAAGGGGGATTTCCGTACGTCAGTTGTTGTTTTCACTTAATAGTTTTCCCATTTTAAACAAACGATAGACACTTTGAGTGATATCAGCCACATCGTGCCTCAGATTGAGGTGGGGTTGACTTTTACACAGCACAAATGACCCATGGATCATTCTCCTAATGTATCAATACAATCCGAATGTGTTTGGTCAGTTTTCTGTATGTCAGTTGTTGAATTCACTTAAAATTATGTCAATTTCAAATAGAATATGGACACTTTGAGTGATACTGATGACACCATACCTCATATTGAGGCAGAGTTGACTCTTACAGATCACAAATGACCCATGTATTTTTCTCCTAAAGTATTAAGACAATCTTAATGAATTTGGTCGGTCTTCCATACGTCAGTTGTTGTTTTCACATAAAATTATGTCCATTTTAAACAAAAGAGAGACACTTTGAGTGATACCAGCTGCAACGTGCCCCATATTGAGGCGAGTTTGACTCATACACGTCACACATAACTCATGTATAGTTCTCATAATGTATAAACACAATCCAAATGCGTTTGGTTGGTTTTCCGTATGTCAGTTGTTGTTTTCACTTAAAATTTTGTTCATTTTAATCAAAAGAGAGATACTTTGAGTGATATCGGCCACACTATGCCTCTGATTGAGGAAGGGTTGGCTCGTAAATGTCATAAATGACCCATGGACCATTCTTCTACAGTATCAACACAATCCAAATGTGTTTGGTCAGTTTTCCGTAGGTCAGTTGTTGTTTTCACTTAAAATTCTGTCCATTTAAAAAAAAGAGACACTTTGAGTGATACCAGCCACATTGTGCCTTGGATTTAATCAAGGTTGACTCTTACACATCACACATTACCCATGGATAATTCTACTAAAGTATCAACATAATCTGAATTTGTTTGGTCAGTTTTCCGTATGTCAGTTGTTGTTTTCACTTAAAATTATGTCCATTTTAAACAAAAGAGAGACACTTTGAGTGATACCGGCCACACCGTGACACTTTTTTGAGGCGGGGTTGACTCATACAAATAAACAATTAGCCATGGATCATTTTCCTAAAGTACCAACACAATCCAAATGCATTTGGTTGGATTTTCGTACGTTAGTTGTTGTTTTCACTTAACATTCTGTCCATTTTAAAACAAAGTGAGACACTTTGGGTGATACTGGCCACACCGTGCTTCAGATTGAGGTGGGGTTGACTCGTACTCATCAAAAAGGACCCATGGATCATTATCCTAAATTATCAACACAATCGTAATGTGTTTGGTCGGATATAAGGGTATTTTGGAGATTTTAGTATTTTTTTCTTATCCAAAGCCCAATGAAAAGTGGTTCATCATTATTGCATGTTGCTGATGCATTTCATCTCTTAAAATGAAAAAATGACTCATTGAAGAAAGGATGTTTTATTTAATAACAATTACAATTTTTCTACGAACATTTACATATAACAATGTTTCATCTATTGATCTCCTTAACCCCTCTCTATGTATCATAGTCATCATTGAACAATTAATTCTCTTTGGGTAGGGTCCAAATGAGATAGACCTCTTCATTGATTTTCTCTAATGATATCATGGCTCAAGGAGTGAATTCTTTCAGAATGTGCGTGCTTCGAGAATAATCCTATGGATGATAGTTGGTTATGATTTCCTGATGGAGTGGTGTCCCATCTAAGTATATTTTTGTTCTATTTTGGTTTCTTTTATATATAGTTTTTAATATCTTGTTTTGAGATGACTATATTTGTTTCTTCATGATTAGTTTTTTTGGGGTGTCCTACTGAGTATTGTTATACTCACCAATGCACGAACTTTTCCCACACATGTCATGTCTTGTGCAGACGGAGGCCCTTTTGATGGTGTAGTACCTCAATTTTCTTGTATGTATCCCTTACTTGATTCTTTTTATGGTTATGAAGTGTATGGGTGATAATGGGGAGAATTGGGAGAATTTTGGACGTGTTTCGGGGTTAAAGGGAAGTCACACGGGCAGCGCAGGGTTTGACTAACTGTGTGTCCAAACCATGTGCAATGGTCCTCTTATGGTAGTAGATCTAGCATGTTTGGAGCATGGTTTGGGAGATCGTGCAAGGGAAAGGCATGCAGACAGGGTCTATCACACGTTTAGCACATGGTTTTCCTAATAGTGTGGTCAAACTATGTGTGGATTCAGAATGAGATCCTTGAAAATAGGATCTCACTCGTTTTTACCATAAATCCCTCATTTTTTATCCAAACCGGCCCTAAATTACTTTTTTTATTCTCCTACGTCCAAAGAAGGATCTCCCATCAGTCCAATGGTGATCTGAAGGCCTCCCATAGTGAATCTAAGCCGAATTCTTGAGCTATGTGATCATTATTCTTTGTTCTTGATTAGTTTCATAGATCTACTTCTCCTCTTATATTGGTTTCTTAGATCTATGCCCTTTATGGGTATATCTAAGTGTGTGGAATCCAAAAATGATGAGATTTTGTCCTGATATTTCTAAGATAAGAGATATAATGTGGGTTCTTTGAGAATCAACCCGGTTGTCTTATGTGTTGTTCATTCATTGGGGTTTTTGTCAAAACCTTTGAGGTATGAGGCATCACTCTCGACTCCTCTTAATAAAAATAGTTGTCATGCTTTTAAATTGATTGTATTTTGTTGAATTGATTGTGATTTGGTTTTTTCAACACTTTTTAGAAACCTTCTTAATTTATAGTTTTTCAAATCTGGAAAATTGGAGATTTTGAATGAGTGCTTGTGTTCTTAGTTTTAAAATAGAGATTTTAAAATGGTGATTTTTTTGATTTTTGGCACATAGTTTAGATTATATATTTTCATTAAAAGGGAATGTTTTATTGGTTAAATGGCTATTTTGAAATTGGTTTATTTTTTTTTCAATAAAAGTATAGTTTTATTGAAATCGTTTGAATTGGTTGAACAAACTTGGTTTTTGACATGATGGTTGTGTGTGTTCATGGGTTTGCGGGATGGATAAGGGTTAGGGGTCTCCGCCATCATTAACGGTATGGATAAGGTCTAGGGATCTCCCCCATAAAAGGGTGAATGTGGGATAGATAAGGGTCAGGGGTCTCCCCCATCATTAATGGGATGGATAAGGGTTAGGGCTCTCCCCAGTCAATTGGTTCACTAGGGATGACTTAGTGAAAGGATGACTCAGTACTCGCAAGTATAGTTAGATCCAGGTTACATGCACGGTTGTTTGTGTTGATTTGTGGGATGGATTGGGTATGCTAAAGGAATATTGAAAAATGGTTTCAAATCTTTGTTTAGATATTTTTCTAAAAAAATAACTTGCTTTAAAATTGATTTCAATTGATCTCATTTTTATTTGGTTACAAATGGATTTGGAACTTGTTTATATTGATTTAAAAACTATTTTTAGAAATCATTTTATATAATCTATTTTATATAAATGTGGTTAACTTTTCTATCCTATTGGTGTGAGTAGGGATGTCATTGGGGAAAACGTATTGAGTTTTATACTCACCCCTGCTTTGGAAATTTAGTTCTTTTATAGATACTATCTTCCAGGACATGGGAAATGGTAATGTTTCCATGTTTTTAGCACTACCTCATGATACTTAAAATGTTTGGTGATGGTGGAGATTGTAGCTTGTGGATCATGGAGTCTTGTGGTCTCTTGAGAGTCTTGATTTGGTTATCTGTTGTTTACTTTGATACTTGTTTGGTCTTTCATTGTGTCACACTTTGATGTGGTTTTGAGATACATGAAGTTGTTTAGTTGTATCTCTTTTGTTCATTCATCATTTAGTGAATTTTTTATTTATGGTTTGTTGGTTTATTGGTTTATTTCTTAAAGTGAAAATTTTCCCCCACTTTTATTTAAAACCCTTCAGCATTTATTTCTATCCATTGGCATCTTGGGGATGTCTCTTAAGGCCATGTAATGACTCGTTGTGCTCTCAAGACAATGAGAATGAGAGGTTCATTACAAATGGTATTAGACTGGTCCTTCCTTTTAGAAACAAATGTTATCAGGTTGTTTGGTCCTAGACTAACAAGTAGTCATCAATGTTGGTGGTATTGGAGTTTGAAATTCCTTCTTGTCTATTCCTTGGGTTGAAATCTTAGACATGAGTTTGATTGTCGGAACATGAAATGTATTGCATAAAAGGATGTAGCTAACCCTTTTATGTTGAACATCATGTTACCAGAGATTTGGGTACACAAGTGTTTGGAGACACATCTAGGATTTTGGAAATCTCATTGTCATGGGTTTAGCCAAGGATATGAGCATGACATGCATTTTAGTGCAATGAATTCCCACTAGGATTGCATATTTCATTAGAGTAATGATTTATGATCTTTTGTAAGGTGTAATTTTTTTGAAAAATGTAGAATTTTATTCCAGATGAACGATTTTGAAAAAGTATATTTGGTGTATTTTGAAAATGGTTTATTTTCAAAAATATGAACAAGATGTTTAAAAAATGGTTGAAATAAAAATGGGTGTTTTGGAAAATAATGTTGTGATAGTGATGTGATAGAATTTGAAAATAAAATCCATCAGTTTCTAGAGAGTGAGATTGATGAAGTTTGTTATTGGTTTAGAAAATGGCACCTGGTAGGTGTTGTCAAAACCAACCCGAAGAAGTTGCAAATAATGTGGTTTCACATGATCCATGAGTGACCAAGAGCTGGTTTGGAGTATTGTATAATATTTTCAAGTTCTGGAAATGGGGAATTGGAGAAATGGGCTATGGAATATGGATCATACCATTGAGTTCATGAAGAAGAATCCACCTAACTTCCAGGGTGATTCAGAACCCAAGAAGGCAGAGGTGTGGTTGAGTAGGATGAATCGTATATTCAACTTCATCGGCACACCAGTAGAGCTAAAGGTCAAGATGGAAATGTATATGCTCGAGGATCTTGCACACCGGTGGTGGTATTTAGCGGTGCAGGATAAATTGAATGAAGGCCTTACAAGAGAGTATTTTGAGGAATTGTTCATCAAACAATTCTATCCTCACATGTTAAAGATATAGAAAATGATGGACTTATTCAACCTGAAATAGGAGAGTCTCTTTGTCATAGAGTATGAAGATAAATTCATGACTTCAGTCCATTTTTGCACCAGAGGTTGCGGAAAGTGGCTCTTTGAATATGAAAATCTGTAAATCGGGGATACATAAGGAGATTCGATCAAATATTGTGGTGCTATGTATTATGGATTATACAGAGATGGTTAAAAGAGTGACTTTGGTTGAATGTGATATCTTGGGATCTGTGGGAGGAGGTATGATGATACCTACAGGAAATGGTGGGAACTCAACTTCAGGGAGAAAATGGAAAAGGGACACCTATTTCCAAGGTGGAAGTGGAAATCAGAACCTGATTGCTGGATCAGTGAACCTTCCTCCACGAACCCAGATTAAAATAGGATTCTTTAAATGTGCTTTGCTTGACCACATAATTAAGAGTGTATGACACAACCTATAGTATTTCAAAAATTCAACAAGATTGGATATCTGCAGTGCTATTGTTGAAGTGCTCCATGGTCGGGTGCTCGGGACACTTCTTAGGTGTCGCAAGCATCGTATGCTTTGATAGGACAAGGACAACAGAATTAGTCTCATCAGCAGAGCAGATCTAGCCATGGTGATTCTATAAATACCATAACTCCTCAACTAGGGAAATCGCACTAAGGAAATAATAAGAACATTGCAGTGATGAAGCAATTTTATGGATATGAGTAAATGATTGTGGATGATCAGGTTAGACCATCTACGGTGATAGGTACAATTCTTTTGAATTCTACCGTTGTGCAAGTGCCCTTCGATATTAGTGCATCGAATTATTTCATTGCTTCTCATACTATTTATTTTCTATGTTTAAAGTTGGAAATGATTCCTTCTGTTTTAAAATTGCAAACTCTTTTTAGTGAAAGATAATGTCAAGACTTTCTGTGTTGATCATGTGCTATAACTATTGCTGGAGCTGATCTAAAATGGGACATCTCGATGTTGGACATGGATTTATATGACGTAATTCTGGGTATGGATTGGTTGACAACAATTAAGGCTCACATAAACTGTTATAGGAGAACAATTAGTTTCATGGATGAAGATGAAATTGAGCATCTCTTTAGAGGATAGAGGATATTAAATAAAGGTGAAAATAGATTGTTTGTACCAATGGTTGGAACGATCTATTATTAGTTGGCAGCATTGACTTTGGAATCAATGGACGAGATCGAGGGAAATAGTTTCCCAATAGTCATAGATCGCTTTCCAGATGTATTTACCAAGAAATTGTTTGGGTTACCATCTATAGGAGAAGTGGATTATACAATTGATCTCCTTCTAGGGACCAGTCTTATTTCTCTTCCATCTTATAGGATGGAACCCATAGATTTAGGGGAATTTAAAGTGCAACTGGAGGATCTAGAAAGCAAGGGTTTCATTTGACCAAGTATGACTCTATGGGCAGCACCAATTTTATTCATGAAGAATCCAGATGGAACTCTTCAGCTGTGTGTTGATTATCATAATCTTATCCAAGTTATGATAAAAAATAGATATCCACTTCCACACATTGATGATCTGTTTGAAAAATTATGGGGAGATCAGTGGATCTCCAATATTTAATTTCAATCAGTATATCACCAATTGTGAGTCTGGAAGGAGGATATCCCAAAGATAGCTTTAAGAAGAAGATATGGCCACTATGAATATGTAGTCATGCCTTTTGGTCTAATGAATGCACCAGTGTTCTTCATGGATTTTATGAATTAGATATTTCATCAATATATGGTTTCTTTTGTTTTGGTGTTAGTGGATTACATCTTGGTATATTCAAAGACAATATTTTACCATGAGGAGAACCTGGAAACAGTGATACAACTCTTGAGAGATCATTATTAGTATTCCAAATTATCAAAGTGTGATTTTGGGATACAGGAAGAACATTTCCTTGGACTTTTCATTTTTTAGAATGGGTTTTCTGCTTATCCTCAAAATATAGAAGTGGTTATCTCATGGGAACCACTAAATAATGTCTTCGAGATACGAAGTTTTCTTGGTCTAGCTGTATACTACCGACTCTTTGTGTGTGATTTCTCATGACTAGCTTCATCAATGACAACTCTGAAAAAGAAGAATGCTCCATTCCAATGGATATAGGAATGAAAACAATCTTTCCAAGAACTAAGAGTTCATATTACATCAACACCTATCTTGATATTTCCTGAATTAGGACAGGGGTATGTGGTGTACTGGGATGCTTTGGAATCAGGTTTGGGTTGTTTTCTCATGTAAGGAGACCATGTGGTTACTTATGGTTTATGGATGTTTATGGTGCATGAAAAGAATTACCCAACACATGATTTGGAGTTATCTATAGCCGTCCATGCATTGAAAACATGGAGAAATTATCTATTTGGTGAAAATTTTACTATGTTTATAGACCAAAAAATCTTAAAACACATTTTAACATGGTGATATTTGAATCTTAGGAAAATGATATTGATGGAGTATCTACAAATGTTTGAATTTAACTTGATGTATACAATAAGAAAAGGAAATTCAGTGGAAAATTCATTGAGCAGAATGTCATATGATCAGTTGGTGAAAGAAGATTTAGATGAATGGAATTTGATGTCAGTCCTAGACAACATGCACATGGGATGTGAAGACCAAGTTGATGTCGTAGTTTTCATTTCATCTATGCATGTTCATGATTTTGTAAAAATGGTGAAAGAGGCACAAACATATGATGTATAATGTCTAGTTGTAAGTTCAGAACTCAATGGTGGGGAGACCATTGAGGGATAAAAAATTTATGGGAGTTCAGTTTTGTGTTTCATAGATCGGATGGTTGTACCTATGGATTTTCTGGAACAACTCCTTCATGCTTACCACCATTCAAGATGGGTTGTACATCCAGGTACACAAAATATGTACAAGGCAATGAAGCTGTAGTTTTGGTGCCATGATATGAAAGAGAAGGTGGCCGAGTTCGTCTCGCAGTGCTTCACTTCTCTGTAGGATAAAACAATGCATTAGAGACCAGCATGTATGTGGCAGTCTTTACCTATCCTAGTGTGGAAATGGGAGTAAATAGATATAGATTTTGTTAAAGTTCTTCCAAGAATGGTCCAGAAACATGATTCCATTTAGGTGATAGTGGATCAACTTACCAAGTCAGTCCATTTCATTCCAATTCAAGAAACTCATATGGTGGAGGATCTATCAAAAATATATATTCGAGATGTGGTAAAGAGGTATGAAGTACTAGTGTCTATAGTCTCAGATAAAGATATGAGGTTCACGTATCTTTTCTAGAAATCCTTACAACAAGACCTTAGGACTCAGTTGAATATAAGCATAGTTTATCATCCCTAGATGGATTGGTCATCCGAGAATATGATACAAATGTTAGAAGACATGTTGCAAGCTTGTGTAATGGATTTTGGGGGCTCATGGGAGGAGCATATACCCTTGGTGGAGTTCTCATATAATAACAACTATCATGCCTAGATACACATGGCTCTGTTTGAATCATTGTACGTGCATCCTTGTCGTTCTCCTCTGTGTTGGGTGGAAATGGGTGATACTTCACTAGTTGGGATGAGCCTTATCTAGGAAACAACAGAGAATATTCGGTTGATTAGAGAGAGGATGGATACAACTCATAGTTGTCATAAATCTTATGTAGATCACTGATGAAGGTCGTTGTCGTTTTCCTTGAGTGATCACGTTTTCTTGAGGATTTCTCAAAGATTTGGACATCGTCATTTTGGGAAGAAGGGAAAGCTATCTCTCAGATGAATTGGAACTTTAAAGATACTGGAATAGATGGGAAAGGTTTAATGTCGGTTGGCATTACCACTGTGGTTTAGTTTGGTGCACAATGTGTTCCCTGTATCTTAGTTGAAAAAGTATCAGCCTGATCCTGACCATGTGATCATATGAGATCACTTTGACCTAGAGTAAGATGCTTCATTTATATATATATCGGTATAGAGTTTGGATAGGAAATAGGAAGTCTTTCAAGGAAAAAACATTGGTCTAGTGTGGTTTTATGGTAGCATGGTTAGATTTAGGAAGAGACTTGGGAACGTGAAAAGGAGATGAAAGAGCAATGGCCAGAACTCTTTCAGATCTGTGAGGGTTTTATAATTTCCTAGGATGGAAAGACCAATGGTGGGGAGAATTTAGTACCCCTGATTTTTATTATGTAACCCTTACTTGATGGTTTTTATGGTTATGAAGTGTAAGGGTGATAGTGGGGAGAGTTGGGAGAACATTGGAAGTGTTTTTGGGGTTAAAGGGAAGTCGCACAGGTGGCACAAAGTTTTCCTAACTGTGCTGCCAAACCGTGCATTGTGGTCCACTTCAGGTAGTAGCTTTAGTACATTTGGAGCATAGTTTGGGAGATCATTCAAGGGGAATCCATTCATGCAGGGGCTACCGCATGGTTAGCGCACCTTTTTCCTAACCGTTCAGTCAAACCGTGAGCAGCGTCATAATGAGATCCTTAAAAATGGGATCTCACTCATTTTTTCTATAACTCCCTAGTTTTTAACCCAAACCGACCCTAACTCAGTATGTTTCTCTCTTATGGACAAATAAAGTTATCCCACCAATTTGGAGGTGATTTAAAGGCTTCCCTGGGTGAATCAAATCCAGATACTTCAGGTATGTGGTCGTTCTTCTTTGTTCTTGATTGGTTTCTTAGATCTACTTAGATCATCTTTTCCTCTTCTCTTAGTTTCATAGATATATGCACATTATGGGTATATCTAGGTGTGTGGATTCCAAATATGATGATATTTTTTCTTGATCATTCTATGAGGAGATATCTAAGGTGGGTTCTTGGAGAATCAACCTGGTCATCTTGTGCGTTCTTCTTTCATTGGAGTTTTAATCAAAACTTTTGTAGTAGGAGGATTCACTCCCAACACCTCTTAGTAGAACTGGTTGTAATTCATTGAAATATATTTTATTGTGTTGAATTTATTGTGATTTTCTTATTGAAAAATTGTTGGAAACCTTATTTAGTAAGGATTTATGAAATCTAGAAAATTGGATATTTTGAATGAGTGCCTGTGTTCTTAATTTTAAAATAGATATTTTAAAATGGATATTTTATAGAATTGTGGAACATGGTTTGGATTAGATGTTTTCAATAAAATGGAATGTTTTATTGATGTGAAATGGCTATATTGAAATTGTTTTTTTCATTGGTTTTCCATAAAAGTATAGTTTTGTTAAAATGGTTTGAATTGGTTGAACGCAATTGGTTTTTGACATGATGGTTGTGTGTGTTAATAGGTTTGTGGGAAGAACAAGGGTTAGGAGTCTTCCCCATCATTAACGGGATAGATAAGGGTCAGGGATCTCCCCCTTCAAAGGGTGAATGTAGGAAAAATAAGGTTTAGAGGTCTACCCCATCATTAATTGGATGTATAAGGGTTAGGGATCTCCCCCGTCAATTGGTTCACTAGGGACGACTTAGTGAAAGGATGACTCACCACTCGCGAGTATTGGGAGATCTAGGTTACATGAATTGTTGTTTCTATGGGTGTGTGGAATGAATTGAGTATGATAAAGGAATATTGAGAAATGGATTCAAAGCATTGTTTAGTTATTTTTTTTTGGAAAAATACCTTACTATAAAATTGGTTTCAATTGACCTCGTTTTTATTTGGTTACAAATGGATTTGGAAATTTTTTATATTATGTGACAAAATGTTTTTAGAAATAATTTTATATAATTTATTTTATATAAATGTGGCTAACGTTTCTATCTTAGTGGCATGAGTAGGAAGTCATTTGGGAAAACCTACTGATTTTTATACTCACCACTTCTTTGGAAATTTGGTGCTTTTGCAGATGCTATCTTCCAGGACCAGGGAAAAGGTAACGTTTCACATGTTTTTAGCACTACCTCATGACACTTGGGTTGTTCAGTGATGGTTGATATTGGAGCTTGTGGAGCATGGAGTCTTGTAGTCTCCTGAGAGTCTTGATTTTTTTTTATCTATTTTTTACTTTGATACTTATTTGAGATTCCTTTGTGGTACACTTTGATGTGGTTTTGAGACACATGAATTTGTTTAGATGTCTCTCTTTTGTTCATATATCATTTAGTGAATGGTTTGGTTATGCGTTATTGGTTTATTGGTTTATTTCCAAAATGGTAAATCTTACCCCACTTATATTTGAAACTCTTTGGTATTTGTTGCCATCCTTTGGCATCTTGGGGATGTTTCTTAAGTCCAAGTAATGACTTGTTATGCTCTCAAGACAATGAGAATTAGTGGTTCATTACAGACAGTGTCTTGGGAGGATAGGGGGTGGGCGAAGCCTAACATTGAAATAGTCCTTACCCATAGAGAAGGTTGTAATTCTACAGTTTTAATTAGACTTATGTGACAGACTCTCTGTGGTGGGATTTTATTTGGCCCTATTTACTTTTCCTTTATTTCATGTTGTACTCTTGTTGTGAGATCTTAGTCATATGCATGAATTCTATCAGTTATTTTATATTTCATCATTGTGTGGCTTCGAGATGTGTGTGTGTATAGGTACTTTAGCCTAATGCCTCCCATTTGTGTAAAATGCCTACTTTGTGCTAGTCACTAGCCCCTATCCTATCAGATGTGGGTTTGGGGTAGTCACGACATGGGCCCCTCTAGGAAGGGTCATGAAAGAGTGGTATTTAGAGGATGTAGGTTCTACTTTAGGATTGAGAGTTTGTGAGGTTGGTTTTGGGGAAATAGTGTTAAGTGTTTCGAGTTTGGATTTCTATCCACGGACTCTAGTGTTGGTGCAGTGGCCAACGTATCCATACACCAGGGATTTGGGTATCGTCTTTTTGACTTGGTATATGAAAACACTGGTTGCAGGAAAAAACAATGGTACATGCCTATACGCCGTCATGATATTCCAAATGAGCCCCCATCTCACCATCACCTGTATGTCATTGGGAATCCATCAGCCAAATTAAGGGCATGTGGAGGGTAAAACACCCACATTTGACACAACACAGAAGGTGGTAAACAACTCATCCTCCACCTTAGATTGCATAAATTTAAAACATTTTCAAACCATTACAGCTTAATAAATGAAATTTAATGAATATTAATTATTTAAATTAAAAACAAATTAAGAACATTTAAAACTTAATAAATAGTTATGTATAAAAATATATTAAAAATGAATAAATTCCAAAAATAATAAAAAATAATAAATATTAAAAATGAATTTATTAAATTGAATAAATTTTAGAAAAAAATTTAAAAATGTGAATTCATAGCATTAATTATGGAATTACATAAACATAAAAATTTAATAAAAATAAATAAGTATATATTATTGATTATATATAATAAAATTATTAAAAATGAATTATATTAACTACAAAAAATAAAAATAATTAAATTGAATACACACCTATATATGTATAATGAATAAATTAAGATAAATATGAATACATTATTTGATTAATTGGGTTTGGATGAATACAATTGTGGGTCTGTCTCAATGAGATAAACCAATAAAGTCATCTAGAAAATAGATCAATATGATGACATAAAAAAATCCAATGGTGCTCAGAATGAATGCAAGTGGGGCGAAGAGTAAGAATTTGATAAAAATAAAGACCCACTTACTAATTGGAACCGGGGTTGGAATGAAAGTGGAAGGAATTTTAATGGGGTTAGTAGAGGGAAGAAACAACTACAAGTGAAACAAATTATGCCCCATCTTATGAGGGAATGTAATTTATTATTATGTATTTCCTTTATTAAGATTTTGGTTTTTATTATGTTTAGTATTATGTCAATATTATGATTAGTATTATACATTTCCTTTATTAAGGTTTTATTTTTTATTATTATCTATGTGATTGTTTTACTTTTCATGGATATATTTTGACAAATATGTTATTAATTAAATAGAATGTGTAATTATTATTTACTCTGTTATATTTTTTATGCCTTATGTATTCATGATAGATTTTATGATACACTTTCCCTTACTGAGAATATGATCTCACTCGTTATTTTTTCCCCATTATATGAATAAGGAATATTTGAATGATTTCAATGATACATGAATGTTTGACACAATATGTTTTTATCTTATAATGCAATATATAAATCATGTTTGTATCTAGTTTCCAAGAATTCTAAACTATATGATATTTTATTGTGTGATCCCTTGTATCTTTTACTAATATAATAAAGTAAACATCATCTAAGGGTTATTGGAGTTGGAGTTTCTATAATAAATCTCCTAAAATATCATCCTTATTTTTCACTTTCAATTCTCCAGGATGCCTAGAAATTGCATCTTCTCTCCTTCCTTATAAGCCTATATAGATCCCATTTTTAATTATATTCTTGTACACACCCTTACAATCTATTGTGTGTAGTTTTAGATAAATCATGTTGATTTTATCCAAGGGTTGGGATCAATAAATTCATCCTCTCTCTTCTTAGAATTATTCTATGTGTTATCCTCACTTAAATGTAGTGATTAAGGACCATTTAATTTTCACTAAATACCTCAAAACCCAAAAATAAATTCTCTAATAAAAGTCAACTTTTCACTTAAAGTGCTCTATTGTGGAGTGATAACATATACTATGGTGTAAACACCTTCTTCAAAAGCATCACCACGATGTATACTTCTTTACTACGGTGTAAAAGAGGTATTAAATCAAATTATGAGTTCATGGAATGCTGCACTGTGGAATGACTTCCTATGACTAGGTCCATTTTTCACATTCATAAATCTCCACCATAAACAATCCATGATCATTTTATGATCTCTTTAACTTCCTTCATACATCTAATGTCCTATGGTGTAATCTCATTTGATGTGGAATAATATAGGATTTGAGATCAGAAAATCATTAATTTCTATTCAAACCACTCCTTCCATGAAGTAAGGATTAGATATAGTGTGAGATCATATATAATTGGAAGAGAAAAAATAATATACACTTCCAAACTCACACCCTACATTTAATAAAGCTTTTATGAGGTGTGTGTGATTCATCTTTAATCATTTACGGTGTAGCATATCCTCCATGACATGGGCCTCCTCAAAAATATTGTGAAATTGAAAATCATCTAATCATCCCTAAATAACTCCTCACAATGTAGGCTTCCCATCATGGAATTTTCACCCTTGAAGCTCTTCTGAATTTAAAATAAAGTTGTTCACCTCCTATAAAATAAAGTGTGTTCTAAAACATTGAACATTTACGTGACCTTCCATTAGAGTGTAGATCAATTATTTTTGGTACTAAATTTGTCTCTATAATAGAATTATCCAATAGCTGCAAACCTTATGGATTTAATGAATCAATATAAATATTCTAAGCATCACCTATTCTCCATAACCATCTTAAACCTTGAAAAACAAATGTAATTTTCAACGAACACAACCAATTAAAACCTCTAAATGGATTTTTTTCAACAACAATAGCATGAGGGTCGATTTAAATATCATTGTATATGGTAAAAAATTGATTTATTGTAATGGTTTTAAATGTATAATAATTTTATAATAGTGGTAAATTACATTTATCATTTATTTATGTGTGCTGTAATTTATTTTACATGAATTTTGGAATGATAATATACCTTCAAAGTATGAATTTGAGTTATCCCTAACCAAGAATTATCTCTATGTATTGTGGGATTTGATGTTTTATTAAGGTTTGTGTGATTAAAATCATATACTATATATAAAATGTATATATGATATATGAAGAATATAATTTTGAGGCAATAAATCAAGACTCACTACATGGACTTACCTGTTAAATTATATCTCATGAAATTTATTATATAATTTAGTATACTTAGTGGTGTATGATTATTATCAATATTCATAACCTGAGGTTGGTATTTTTCTACCCATATGATGAGAAAAGATGTTTGGGACATTGATTTTGATGTACCCATAAAATGATGATTATATAAATTAATATTTAAGAAATGAACTTGTTGACAAGAGATTTCAAGAAACATTTAGTTGATTCCATGCCTTGAAAATATTGGATCTTTAAGTTCCATGTAGTTTAGTCGGTTGTCTATGTTCAAAATATAAGAAAGTGGTGATCCAGAATGATGTCATGTGTTAACTTCATAATTTATAGATGTTGAAGATTAAGGCATTCATATAGATCCAAAATTATGTTTATCATAAGAAAAGGATGGGTCGATATGCATGAAATTTTAGAGAAATTTCAATTAGTAGACAAATTTAAATCCATTATAAAGTTCAAGGAGAACTATTGAAGAATGGTAGTTCCAGTATAAACAATTCCATCATTAATGGAGGAGGTAGAAGGAGATTATTGGGAGATAGCTATACCACAAATATAATACTTTGGTTTCATAATTTATTGTGTGGGATGAACACTATGGGTTAAGGATTATAGCTTCATACACCCCTTGAATTGATAATAAGATTACTAGTGGAAAATTTGTGACTCGACTGGTGTCAATGTGATAAAGAGTAGGTTCTCACACTGATGTCGAACCTTGTAGAAATCCATGTGTGTTGTTTATTTAACATTATATTTATAATGTTAAATTTGTGAGGGATAATTATTAAAGATCTATACACTCAAACTGATGATATAGGTTTGAACTACTTAAGGCAAGTAAAAAAAATTATGTTGAATTTAATTGGTAATAAAAATTTCACCCCTGATTCACCCCCCAGGGTTACTGCATGTTCCCCTAGGACTCTCAATTGGTATCAGATCATAAGATACCATCTATTAGGATATATTTGTTTACTAGTTTTTTCACTAATTTATAAAAATTCCATATTTCTTAAATTTATTAATATAATATCTCCAAAATATTCAATTATGGAACTTTCATAAGTTCCAAAAAGTATTCTTATGTTGAAGTTAATGAAAGATACTCTAGTTAGTGGAAGCGTCAAAGCAGCAACCAAAATAAAGAAGAATCAGAATAAGAATGAATCTTGGAATTTAAGAAATTAAGCCTCTCAAAATTAGTGGAATGAGGATCCACCACCATATAATGTTAAGGTTATCAAAATTTGTTCAAAATAATCCTCTGTAAGAAGAGTTATTATCTTTGTTGTGGTGCGTATGAATCCACTAGAATTATCAAGGATTTTTAATCTAAAATTTAAAATCATCTGAAAGAAGTTCTTATTGAGATTATCATGTACATATTCACATTCATAAAGGGAATTTATGATGAAAAAAGAACATCTTTATAAGGAAACCAATGCAATAGAGGAAGAATTGGGGAAAAAATAAGTTATTTTAAAACTCTCACAAAACTCCCTAAAGGAATATAAGAAATGGTATCACTTTCACGAGAAAATTTCAACCTTATAAAAGAATTATTTCATGTGAGTTTTTGTGAAAAAGAAGTATTTATGAATATTTTTTAAGGAATTTACCATGCATTGAAAACTACCATTTAAGTTAATAACTCCCAGTTGGAAATAAAATCTATAAGAATAAAATATCTTGACAAAACTCTGACGAACAAAAGGATAATACAAAAAGAAAGAAATCAGAAGATAAAAATCAAATGTGAAGATAATGTGAATTTATTTAAGATCATTAAAAAACTTTGAGTTTAATGATTATTGGGTTGGAGATTAAATTATGAAACATGTAAGACACTCATGATCAATATTCACATTGATTTAAGAAAAGAACCACTATTGTTAAGGTTTCACATGAGATTTTTAGTTCTAGGAAGACACTATTGAGTGGTAGGTGAAGAATTAAAGAATTGGAGGTATCATTTTGCAATAATATGAAGAATAACAAGGTAAAATGATGATCTATAAACTCATTATTTATTAATTCTTATTCTTTAAACATTGTTGGAATCAACTCTCATTCTAGAAAAAAGTGGACGGGGAGAAGTGATAAATAACCCACCACTTATGTAAAGGTGGAAGAATGTATAATAGAAAAATTTCCTTATAAGGTGTTTAGAAGAAAGGAAGGATCATTTGAGAAATGTAAAAACCCTCTACCAACCAAAATTATACTCAATGGAATAAGAGTTGATTTCTTGGCAATAAAAGGTGTTATAGAAAGTTTGGGCATCAAGTTATTGATTATTGGAATAATTTTGAACTAATAGAAAATAAAGAATGATTATTTTTTGGGAGAGTCAAATGGAAGTTAATAAAAACTCATCTAAGTGAAACCATTGTTCACAGAATAAGAAAACATTGTTGTCTAATTGAATTTAATATCTTGAAAATGTATGTGAAAGTTGTGGAAGAAGTTTCCATGATTTTTATAAGTATCGGTTTAGTTTAAAATTAATATTTTAAAATTATCATTCTAATATAAAATTTATAGAAATGCATGGTGTTTTGGTATGACTTGAAGTGTATGCTTTTTGATTATAATTAACCTTTTAGTTCAAAATACATATTGCATAATCAAAATTGAGTGAACATATCCAGATTGTTTTGATACTTTAGGATAATTATTCACATGTCATTTGAGTTGTGTGGGTATAAGATGCACCTCAATATGATACATGGTGTGCCTAGTATGAATATAAGTTTATTTTTTATTTTAAAATTGAAATTTTAGTTCAAAACACACATCACAGACTCCAAACCAATAAAATACAATCAAATTATTTTGATAATTTAAGAAAAAAAATCCATAAGTCATTTGTGATGTGTATGAATCATCAGCACCACAATATGATACATCGTATGACTCAAAATGTGCGGTTTTATTTTAAAAATAAAATTTATTAATGTATTGTTTCATATTTATGTTTATTTTATTTATTTATAGTATTACTAACATAATAATTGTTTTCTTATCACTTATGCTGACACTTCTCGTATCACCATGTCAATCATGTCCATCTTATCCTTAATGTCATCCTTTGTTTTTTCTGGTGTATTTAGTAACATGCCAATTATACTATCACACACATTCACTAGTGGAACATGGGTTCTTTCCAACACTTACATACCAACGGTTTTCTTAAACCTTTGGTATATAAGAGTTTTACGAACGGTTTTCTTAAACCATTGGTAAAACGTGGTGCGGGACACCCTTTACCAGTGGTTCACTAAAACCGTTGGTAAAGGTGTCTAAATTTCCCCCATTTACCAACGGTTCTTGAAAACTATTGGAAAAGGGTACCTTTACCAATAGTTTTTAAAAACCATTGTTAATGGTTTTCCTCAATAACCCCACACGGCCCTTCTCTTCTCCCCCATTCATACAGAACCCTAATTTGACATCATCTCTCCCCCGGGATCAGATCACCTCTCCCCCATTTGGACAACACCTATCCTCCACGATCAGAGCACCTCTCCCCCATTTGGACAACACCTCTCTCGGGTTCATCTCAGTTTCTCCATCTGAACAGTTAGAATCTCAGAATTCCCCATCCAAGCTACTGAATCTTCATCTGAACCATCCCAAATTAGGTATTTTCTTATGTGGTACCTAATTTTTATTGTTATCTATCTAATATTTTAGTTTAAAGTTTTTATTTTTATGTGTCTATTTTTTTCTGTTTTGATTTAACCTAGAAAACCCTTTTGGATTTTTTTTCTCTGGAACCATAGAAAACCCTTTTGGATTTTTTAGTTGTCACTTTAATTTATCATATCATTATATTGAAATCTTATATAAATATATTGGATATTTATAGACCTCTCAGTGATCACCTTCCTAAATTGTATCTCACACATTGTTTGAGGTTCCATTGGGTACCAGAATAAACTATATGATTATATTTTTAGATAAGGGGAATCACCATTTTACAGATGCATGACTACTCACATGACATAGGATGGAGCATGTAGCAGATGATTGGGTTGTAGCTCAAAAATCTTGGTTGAATTTTGGAATTTATTGAGCCTCTTGCATAGTACTACTTCCTACTAGTTTTAACTATTTTTTTATTCTTCATACAGGACATACATTACCATCATTTGGTTTATGATTCTGTTATTAGTTGGTATGACTAATTTCGTTATTTTCATCCATTTCCAATATTTTCCAATTGTTATCTTTCTTCTACTTTTTAACTGATAATATTAAAATTGTCCAACTTAGGTAATGAGGTAATAATCTCCCCCAAACACACAAAATTATCTCACAATTAGTCAATAACATTTGGAATTTTGGTATATGTTCTTGAGGCAATGTGGCCATCTGGGTTTGGGTCACTAATGAGTGGAATCCTGGTTTAGGATGTCACAATTCCTGGATATCCTTTTTATAAGTGTTTCTAATCAAATTCATACCTATAAATATCGAAGGTCCCTCTCTAAAATCAATTGGGACATGATTCAATGAATACAACCTACCAACCTATGATCTATGGCCCCAAATCTAGGATCCTTTAATCTATGGTTAAGGTGAAACTTGATGAGGCCATAACTACTTTTGATGTGATCCTCATCCTACTTCTCATCCTGATCTCCCTGAAGAAGTTAAAGTATAAAACTCATGTAATCCCAACAAGACCCTTAAGGATTATGTATTCCTTGATCCACATTAAAAATCTTACTGGGAAATCCTTGAATATAGGCATTATAAATTATGTATCTTATTTTCTTATATACACTGTATTTTGTTTTGTTTCTTAATATGATTCTCATATAGAGTGATGTTTCAGTTATGCTCTTATATAAAGTAAACAATTTTCATTTACCTAAATATTTTTTTGATTGAACTTAAATATTATTTAATTGCGTTGAAATGACTTATTGAATTTTTTTTACAGAATGGATAGAAGTTGTATGTATGAAACTGATCGACTTTCAACAGATTTTCAAAATAATTTGAACAAATTTTTAGATTTTTCATTCGATAAGGATTCAAATAGTGATCACATACACTTCCCATGTTCTAATTGTGTTGGAAGACCTTGGTTGATTCGTGAAGCTTTTAGCTATCATATAACCAAATATGGTTTCCAAAGAAACAATTATGTGTGGTATCACAATGGAGAGAAAATGGAATCTCAAAATGTTGATGATCCAAATGATATGACTGAATTGGAGCGTTTGATATATGATCGGTTTCCATATATTCGACATCATGTGAAGGAAAGTATGTCCAACCAACAGGATTTTGATACAAGCACACATGATGAATCCAATGAAAATGATGATGTTGATATGGTGAAAAAATTTAATGATGCTATGACGACTCTAGTATATCGGCAATGAGGTAAAATAAAAAAGTTGAAATTTTTAATCCGATTGTTTCATGGGAAAACTATGTATGGGATTTAAAATACTAAAATAGATTACATTCTTACCTTCTTGAAGGACTTAATTCCAGATGATGCAGATATTCCCTCAAACCACTATATGGTATGGAAGTTAGTTGATGACCTTGGATTCTCAAAAAAAATTCATGCTTGCCTGAATGATTGCAGGTTATTTTGAGAGGAAACTGCTGAAAGAAATGATTGTATCAAATGAGGAACCTCTCGATGGAAGCCAAATGATGATGGAACACCATCTCGTGTGCTAGAAAAAGTAATGTGGAACTTTCCATTGATCCCCAGATTACAGAACCTTTTCATGTCTGATGAAATATCAGTAAAAATGTGATGGAATGACAGTGAGAGAAAAATGAATAATGAAGAGTTGGTTCACCCTGCAGATGGATTTTCATGGTAGAGATTTGATGCTTGATATCCTAAATTTGAAGGTGATGTGTGTAATGTGAGACTGGGTCTTTCATGTGACTTTTTTAATCCATTTGGGCATATGTTTACTTTGCACAACACATGGTCGGTTTTCATACACATTTATAACCTTCCCCCATGGTTTTCTATGAAAAAGCCTTACACTTTCTTGAGTATATAGATATCTGTCCCTTCTAATCCTGAAAATGATATAGATGTATACATGTAACCTTTAATAGAAGATTTAAAACTTCTTTGGGATGTGGGTGGGCCCATATATGATGCATGTTCGAAAGACATATTTCAGATGCGTGATACGCTTATGTGGACGATCACAATTTTCCTCCTTATGCAATGATTTCTAGATGGAGAACAAAAGAAAAATTGTCATTTCTTTTTTGTATGAATAATACTCGATCGATAAGACTGAAATATCTTCATATTTTTAGTTTTATGGGACATCAATGATTCTTTCCAATGAACTAACCATATAAAACCAATTGTCGAAGATTTGACAATGCCATGGAGATTGACGATCCACCTCAGCATATGTCTGGAACTGATGTTCTTAATGAATTGAAAGATTTTAGTTATTCAGTTGGGAAGGGTATAACGAATTCTAGAAAGAGGAAAAATGTTTCCAATGATACATGTTGCAATTGGAAGAATAAGAGTATATTCTTTGAGTTATTGTATTGGTCGACCAACTTGTTACGTCATTGCTTAGACGTAATGCACATTGAAAAGAATATATGTGAAATTTTGCTTTCGATTCATCTAAATGTCATGTTTAAGACAAAATATGATTTACGATCTCAACGTGACTTGGTATATTGTGGGATCAGACCATAACTTCTTCCTATCTATATCAGTGAAAATAAATGGAAAGTTCTATGTTCTTCTTATGTGATGACGCCTGCTAAAAAAATCAATTTCTGGAAGTGCTAGAGACTATTAATGTTCCTGATGGCTATTCATGCAATATATCAAAATGGGTCAATAGATTAGAGTTGAAGATGAAATATTTGAAGACTGATGATTATCACATCCTTTTGCATGAGTTGATTCCAATATCAATCCATTATCTTAGGTCCAATAATGTAATAGTCTCAGTTATTCGAATGTTCTATTTTTTTAGAGATCTTTGTGCTAAGAAGTTTTCCAAATCCTTCTTGAAAAATCTATTGGCAGAGACACCATTATTTTTTGTGAGTTATAGAAAATATTCCCTCCATCATTTTTTACATGCATGTTGTATCTCGTTGTCCATATTCCAACCGAAATACTTCTTGTCGGACCCGTTGCTTTTCGTTGGATGTATCCAACTAAAAGAAAAATGTACACATTGAAATCATATTAATGGAACAATAATTATTCTAACGGTTCTATTGTGAATGGTTACTTGGCTCAAGATTGTATGGATTTCTGCTCAATGTATTTGTCTGATCTTACTACAAGAATAAACAGACCAATGAGAAATGAAGAAGAACAATATGAGAAATTTGAACCCAGTTTTCCATCACTTACTCAGAAAGGAGGAATTCCAGGATCATATACATTGACAACATTAAGCCTTGAAGAGCGAGAGATGGCGCATCGCATAGTGTTGTTCAATTGTGATTTGTTCGATGAGTATATCAAGTAAATTATACACGTATCTCTTATCTTATCTCTTGTAATTTTAAATATTTTTTAAACTATTATTATTTTTATCTACAGGGAACATAACGAATTGATATATAGAAAGAATCATTATTTATATTTGAGAAGGAAAGAGACTTTTCATAGCAAAGGGGTTTCTTCTTGGTTGAAATTGAAGGTAAAAATATTTCTGTAATAACTAAATAAAAATAATATTTAATTAAGTTTACTATTTGTTTATATTTTAGGTATCGAGTTTTCCTGGAGACTCTATTTCTGAGGAAATAATAGCTTTTTCTTTTGGTCATAATACCATGGTTCGTGCTTGTAAATCACTTGTGATCAATGGATACAAATTTATTATCACTGAACGAGAGAGAAACACGAGAACACTGCATGATGGTGTTATGATAACTGCCACAACAGACTGTTATGCTAGTTCATTAGATAATATAACTCATTCTGAAAGTGAAGCTTATTATGGATTCATGGAGAAAAAAATAATTTTGGATTATTACTTGCATGGTCGAGTCACGATGATGAAATGTCAATGGTTTGATTCAATGAATAGGAAAGGCACCTTTATTGATGACTGTGGATTTTGAGTTATTGACATGACTCACACTCTTGCCACCGATGAACCGTATGTATTGGAATCAATGGGGAAACAAGTTTTTTATGTCAAAGATCGTAATCATCCTTAATTTAGTGTAATTATTGAAGTAAATCCCAGACATGTTTTTGATGACGGTGATGATGAAGTTGACACTATCCCTACTGCAATTGGAAGCAATCCGTTTATTACTTATGATGGATCCAATAGAGAAATTTTCAAAGTTGATTGTGAACCCGGAGATGTGATGGGAAATATATAGAATCATGCAGTAATGTTCTCACCTACATGTTGCACCCACATCATTCTGAGTGTGTAGCCTATTACATACCTTCAAAACACCATAAATCTTCTGTTTCTATATGTTTTTTTATCAGAATGGTTTTTCTATATTTTTTTTGGGTTACACATTAGTTATCTACTTCTAATTACATTCATATTTGTTGTCATTGTAGGAAATGACACCCATTGAAGAGATGCAGTGGAAAAAGATGACATTAAATAATCATCGCATGACTGAGATGGAAGTTCCTCCACTCATCCCTATTGTGAGTATTTTATTTCAAATATATATATTTCAATAACTTATAATATCATGTATTTACTTTGGTGTTAAACTTTTTTCAGGATCCACCCCCTAGACAAGACATATCCGATGAGGATCCTGATATTTCTCCCAGTACAGAGGCTAGTGGTTGGTGGGGGTGGTGTTAGAGTTAGAAGATCATCTGGTGGTCTCAGTACTGAGTCCGTTGGTATGAGGGCTCGTGGTCTGAGAGTTAGACAATCCACTGGTCGTACCCGATTGGACTATGCCCCTACCACAGACGTATCTTCTACGCCCCATTTTGATCCTGGTGTGTCTTTAGGGACACATGGGATATTTAGGCCTCCGATGTTTACACTACTAGTTGGCCAAACGTCTCTTCCATCATATTTTGCTTATGGTTCATTATATCCAAGCTATTATATTCCACCTTCTTCAAATCCTACTCCAACAAAGTATATGTCTAAGGAGCATACACTGAGGGACACTCCACCTATACATGATATTACTTCAGATTCTTCACATCCAGTGACACCCATTGATCTGACTACCATAGGTATATTTATATAACTCTAATGGATATTTATACCAAAATTTATTTTTTTATAACTTGTACTGATTTTTTTAATAATAGATTCATCTACTAATAAGAGGAGGGGGAGGGGGCGTACTCACTTGCGTGTGGTATGGAACCACTAGACATAGTTGATGGTTGAATATAATGATGATGGACAGATGACTGATAAACCTGGGCAGGAATATTGGGGGTTTTTGGCGACGCTAGCCAAATACACCGACATCATTCCGATTAGCCCTCTCTCTTGGAGAAATCTTCCACACGAAGTCAAGGATAATGCATGGGCACAAATATGGTTAAAAATCTTTTGGATTTAATGTAGTATTTTTTGTATTTATATGAATTAATCTATTGGGTGTCAGCTTCAGTTTAACTTTCCTAATGGCGAAGGTGCACGACCAGCACGTTTAAAAGAGACAGGAGAGCTTTGGAGAGCTTATAAGAATTAGTTGTATGTTGGCTGGTGTGATAGAGTGGGCACAATGTTGGAGACAGTACCTATCATGGATGACTTCCTGATAGAGCAATATCTCCAAATGATTACCCATTGGGTGATTTCCAAATTTATGGTATTAATCCCATTTGAGGTATTTAAATGACAATTTTTATATTTTGCATTGATATTATATTATTTATAATTAAACATTATTTATGAATCCTCTGAAAAACAGAAAAATAATTGATTTAAAGCAATACCTCCACAATTTGGGGTGCACTACTATGTCAGATCATGAGAGGCAACTGGTACGATATAGTTGTTTATAATTTTTCTTTAGGACTTGCCCTTTTTATTGTTTCCTACTTAAATTATGTGATTTATTGAATATTGAATATATGATTATACTTTCACTTTATATTATTTTAATGTCATTATAGAAGCAAAAATTGAATATTGAAGGATGTCTCCCTCGAGCAAATTTTTTTTGCTTGAGTAGAAGGAAAAAGGATGGAACTATGGTTAATCAACCGACACAAGAAAAGATTTTAAGTTTTAATTTGTTTATTTAAAAGTTTAATATATATTTTGAAATTTAATAATCTATTAATATTTTTAACATGCTGCTTTAGAGGCCCTTGATTCCCAAGAGCCTAACAATTTAGGGCCACATGATCATTTATATCATGTTTTGGGAGATGTGAACTCTAGTCAAGTATGCTGCCAAACTAGTAAGAATGTAGTCATGATAAGGTATTGGTCCTCGCCAGGTATCCATTCCAGTACCACCGAGTTGAAACAGGTCAAGGAGCATTTAAGAAAGTCTGATAAAAGGGTCACAGAGTTGGAAGAATAGGTTCAAACAAGGGAGAAAAAATTTATGAAAATGATCAAATATTTATCTTCATCACTTCCACCAGAGGCCAGCGAGGCTTGTCAGACATATATGTCATCGATGGGTGCATTATCCAATGCACCAGTTGAAAGTTATAGTGGCGGTCGAGATGATTACGTTCCGGGTGATGACGAGGATGATGAATAGGATGAGGGCAAGGATGAGGATGAGGATGGGGACGAGGATGGGGTTGAGGGAAAGGATAGGGATAAAGATGAGAATGGGTATGATAATGAGGATGAATACAAGGATAGAGATGGTGGAGAGGACGAGGTTGATGATGATAGTGGTGATGATGATGGTGATCAGGGGCAGATTGATCCATTACATTTTTGAATTTAGTATAACTATTTATTTTTGAACTTGGTTTTTCACTATGGTATGGATATTTTTGAATTCAGTATAACTCTTTATTTTTTTACCAAATATGGAAATGTAATGATGTTATATTGGTTTTTGGGGTTTTTGGGGCTTGTCTAGAGCTCAGAACCCATATCGACGTAGAAAAACATTATGCCTCACATTTAGTAAAAAATTTAAGTCCATCCCACATGGTATCTACCAACCATATAAGGATATATATTAGAATAAATGTTCATGATTTTCCTTAACCATGAACCAGGGGATGCACATCATGCACAATGTCTATTGTTTTAGTATAAGATATTATCACTATTGTTGCACGATTTGCCTAACTGGCATTCAGAAAACCAACAAAATGCATTCTTATTGTGTTGATACAATAGTAAAATGATCCATGAGTCATATGTGACGTGTACGAGTCAACCTTGACTCAATCCGAGGCACGGTGCGGCCGGTATCACTCAAAGTGTCTCTCTTTTTTTTAAAAAAATGGACAACCTTTTAAGTAAAAACAATTGGCATATGGAAAACTGAACAAAATTATTTGGATTGTGTTTATAATTTATTAAAACGAACCATGGGTCATATGTGACATGTAAGACACAACCCCGCCTCAATCCGAGGCATGGTGTGGCCAGTACCACTCAAAGTGTCTCACTTTTATTTGAAATGGAAAACATTTTAAGTGAAAACCAAAACTAACATACAGAAAATGGACCAAACGTATTCATATTCTCTTGATACTTTAGAAAAAAAATACATGGGACATTTGTGATGTGCAGGAGCCAAACGCGCATCAATATGAGGAACGGTGTGGTTGGTACCACTCAAAGTGTCTCACCTTTATTTGAAATGATCAACATTTTTAGTGAAAACAACAACTGGAAAACGAAAAACCAACCAAACACATTCGAATTGTGTTTGTACTTTAAGAATACTATCCATGGGATATTCTTGATGAGTATGTGTCAACCCCGCATCAATCCAAGGTACGGTGTGGCCGGTACCACTCTATGTGTCTCTTTTTTTTTTAAATAGTACAATGTTTTAATCAAAAAAACTGGCATATGGAAAACCGACCAAACGTATTTGGATTGTGTTGATACTTTATGACAACGATCTATGGGATATTTGTGACATGTAGAAGTCAACCACACATCAATCCGAGGAACGATGTGGCCGGTACCACTCTAAATGTCTCTCTTTTGTTTAAAATGGACATCATTTTAATAAAAAACAACAAATGGCATACAGAAAAACAACCAAACACATTCAGATTGTGTTGATACTTTAGGAAAACGATCCATGGGACATTTTTGACTTGTAAAATTCAACCCTGCATCAATCCAAGGTATGGTGTGGCCGGTACCACTCTAGGTGTCTCTCTTTTGTTTAAAATGGACATCATTTTATGTGAAAACAACAACGGGAAAACGGAAAACCAACCAAACACATTCAGATTGTGTTGATAATTTAGTAAAACAATTCATGAGTCATATGTGATTTTTATGAGTCAACACCGCCACAATCTGAGGCACGGTGTGGCCAGTATCACTCAAAGTGTCTCTCTTTTGTTTAAAATGGACACTGTTTTAAGTAAAAACAACTGGCTTACAGAAACCAAACGTATATGGATTGTGTTGATACTTTAGGAAAATGATCCATTGGTTATATGAGATGTGTAAGACTCAAACCCGCACCAATATGAGGTGCGGTGTGGCTTGTACCACTCAAAGTGTCTCACTTTTATTTGAAATGGACAACATTTTAAGTGAAAACAACAACTGGCATACAAAGAACCAACCAAACACATTTGGATTTTGTTGATACATTAGGACAATGATACATGGGAAATTTTAGTCATGTAAGAGTCAACCCTACATTAATATGAGACACAGTGTGGCTGGTACCACTCTAAATGTCTCTCTTTTGTTTAAAATGGACATCATTTTAAGTGAAAACAAAAACTGGCATACGGAAAACGGACCAAACGTATTCAGATTCTGTTGATACTTTAGGAAAACAATCCATGAGTCATTTTTGATGTGTACGAGTCAACCCTGCCTTAATCCAATGCGCGGTGTGGCCGGTACCACTCAAAGTGTCTCACCTTTATTTGAAATGATCAACATTTTAAATGAAAACAACAACTAGCACATGTAAAACCAACCAAACACATTCAGATTGTGTTGATACATTAGGAAAATGATAAATTTGTCATTTGTGACATGTAAGAGTCAACCCCGCCTCAAATGAGGCACGGTGTGGCCGGTAGAACTCTAAGCCTCTCTCTATTGTTTAAAATGGACACTGTTTTAAGTAAAAACAACTGACTTTTGGAAAAATGACCAAACATATTCGGATTGTGTTGATACTTTATAAAAAGAATCCATGGGTCATTTATGACATGTACGAGTCAACCAATTCTCAATACGAGGACCGGTGTGGTCGATACCACTCAAAGTGTCTCACTTTTATTTGAAATGGACAACATTTTAAGTGAAAACAACAACCGGCATACAGAAAACCAACCAAATGCATTCAGATTGTATTTATAATTTAGGACAATTATATATGAGTAATATGTGACATGTAAGAGACAACCCCATCTCAATACGAGGCATGGTGTTGATGGAATAACTATAACTATCTCTCTTTTGTTTAAAATGAACATCATATAAGTAAAAACAACTAGCATATGAAAAGCCAACCAAACGTATTCAAATTGTGTTGATACTTTTGCAAAACGATCCATGGCCTAGACTCACACAATCCACTTATCATGTGAGTAACTCCTACCCCTATTCTAAAACACATGACATTTAATATGCCAAGGAAAATTATATTCCCTAAGTCACACAAGCTCATTGATACACAACCATTATCATCATCACTAAGTTCAAAGACACCCACCCCAAACAATGAAATTATATTTGTGTTTGGTTGAATTAATTTATTCATTTCCTTATTTTTGGTTGTTAGATTCTAATTTCTTAATTCAATCATGTATGTGTTATAAAAAATGAAATTTTGTATGTATTCTTAATTCTGTATCACATATAATTACGTATTCAGTTTTTAATGTATTGTATTCATAATTGATTATTAAATTATGTATCCTTCTAATTATCAGTTTTTAATTATGTATCCTTATTATGTATTAGATTGTATGTATTCTGTAAAATTCACATAGCAGCACACAGAGCAGGCTACTGTTTGAATTGTAAAGCAAAGCCTATTCTGACGGTTTTAAACCATTGGTATAGGCTCTGTATGTATGTTTTTACCAATGGTTCTAAACCATTGGTACAAAAACTTTACGAATGGTTTAAACTGTTGGTATAGGGGTGAATGGGAGACTAAAAAAGATATGCTAACGGTTTTGAAACCATTGGAATATGTGTTGTATAAGAACTATATGCCAACGGTTTTGTAAAACCATTGGTATAGAGTCGATTTCTTCACATATACCAATGGTTTATCTCAAACCATTGGTATATGTCTATGGTCACAGCTTACTGGGCTACGGTATCTAAAATCATTGGTATATTTTATACCAATGGTTCTCCACCCTATACCAATGGTTTTCAACCATTGCTATACCTTAAATTTCTAGTAGTGATTTTTTCCACATGCATGACATCAAGAAAATTCCTAGAATACACACAATTCTAGTACGGTAATTCAAAAAAATTGATCTCACTTTGAAATAAGTTTAAATAAGATTTTTCAATGAAGGTTTACCGAAATAAGTGTCCATGTTTTTAATTTAACAAATATTTTATCACCTATTAGTAGAGATGGTGTTGTACCTTCTTCTAAACTCTCTTCAAACGTTGTCTTCCAAGATCAGTATTTATGTAATCGAGGGGGGGATATTTTATATCCTAGAAACACATTCTTCAATGAATTTTTCAATATAATTAAGTGTGTACCTTTTTCACAAATAGGACACCCTTGAGTTCCTTTAATTATAAATGCTGAAAAAATTTCATTAATTGGAAAATCATTTATTATTCTATACTGCAAGGATCTCGATGTTAAATCTTCATTTTTGTAAGAATCATTCAATGTAACACTTGAATCCCTCATTAATTTCGAATTTTCATTCAATGAATCCAAATAAATTTTAATATAATTACCCAGTTGTATTGGTCCTGATATAAGTAGAGACAACATAACATATTTTTGCTTCACACATAACCACAATGAAAAGTTATAATTTATCAATATAACCAGACATGTATTATAAGTGCTACATTTAAAACCAAAAGGATTCACTCTATCTATATATTGTACAATACAAAGGTTTCTCAGATCAATTCAAAATTCATGTACTCATGGTCAATTTTCATCAACTGGGGAGATTTTTCCGGGTGATAAAGTTTCCTAACATTATTTATTGTATATGTGTTCCATGTCAATTATCTTGTTGTCTCCTCAATTCCATATAGACACCTAAACCTTGGAATGATTGGAAAGTACCATACGACTTTCTAAGGAATTGATTCATCTTTCTTGTATCGAGACACACCACACTTTGGCCATTTTCTATGTGATTCATTGTACTTGTGAAATAGTATACATCAATTTGGATAAGTATGTATTCTTTCATGTATCATACCCACTGAACTTAACATTGATTTAGAATCACATGTTTGACAAGGATTCTCATTATCTTCTGAGAACATATCATTCAATAAAGAAAACTTTTCATTACATCTGGTGTTACTCCATTAGTTTCCAGCTTTGACATTATATAGATTTAGTATAGCTGATAATGTTGTATATTTAGTACAACTAGCATAAAATGGTGTCTTTTCACAACTATTTTACTTCTAAAATAGTTTTGGAAAATCATGACTTTCATCCTCAACTATCATGATATTTTTCTCAATATGATCTTCATCATCATTCACACACGTAATCATATCCTCGATATGGTCTTCATCATTCTTTACTGTTGTAATCATATCAAATAATCCATAAAACGCAGTGTTATCCTAGTCACTGGTAATATTCATTTTTTTCTCCGTGTTTAGTCCATCATTTATAACATTGATCTATTCTGTGAAAAATAAAGTGTTCTTCTAAATCTATTAGACTAATTAGTCTTGAATAACAATAGTGTAAACACAATAAAAGGATTTGAGAAGGGTCATATGCATGATATTTTGAAACTTTTATGAACTCTTTCACCCCATTCTCATACTATTTTGTTATAGGATTGACATCCATCTATTTTCGATTCATATCCATCCTATTTAATTAAGTAATATTAATATTTAATAAAATAAATAAATACATAGAAACTATGAGTGTAGAACCATGAAAGGTCATTATTAAATAAACAACTAAGATACATGAAGCCATTATTCTAAGATAATAAGATTAGAATGATTTATATTGAGATCGTTGTGTAGTGGTGGAAATCATTAATGGATGGGAGTGTGTGATATCTATAAATTTACAAAGAATTTATTTATATTTTTCTCCATTGAGAAACACAAAGTTCAAGGATGGTTTCTATAAATTTTATAGGTGGGGGTACAACAAGAGGGAGGAGTTGATGTTTATTTCTTTCTTCACTTGGTACGTGACAGGTTAGGTGGTGTTTCAGTGATAGTATACTTAAAAGTTTCAGATGATCTTTTTTCAGATGATGAAAAGATAGATAGGGACCAATCACCTGGTCTTGTGAACCCAATGTTTGAAGAATCTCATGGATTTAATTGGGTTTTAATGAATAAAATTCAGGGTCTGTCTCAATGATATGAATCGATGAAGTCGGTTGGAAAATAGATCAATATGATCACATAAAGAAATGAAGAGAATATTAAAAAATACATTTAAATAAATAAATTATATAAATTTCAAAAAAAAAATTATAGGCGGGGGAATCCCCCCACCCCACTTTATTTAACCAAAAAAACCCATCCCATTAATCTCGGCAGAAGGATCTCATTACATTACCTCTAAGCCCATTGAGTAATAAAGTCCCTAACATCATAACTCTAAGGCATAAACTTATAGTTCTGTCCTGCATGCCTGCCTAGTTTTTTTGGTCTACTTCAATACCAGTGGGACCATGATGCCCGCCATCACAGATCACACATGAGCACTCGTCCCCCTGGCCCACTGTTGCTCGTCGTCAGAACCACCACCGACCGTCATCGCCATCATGTCATTGCTCTATAATTCTGCCACTCGTGACCAGATGATGCTCTCTATCATCATTCGGACCGCCACTCTCATGGCCCACTGACACCCCCCATTCGCTCGATGAAAGTCGTTGTCCCTCCGTGTGCCTTGTGTACACTATTGGGGATCATATCCCGATGTCGCAGCAGAAGTAGTCTCAAAAACACACAAGAGAAGATTCACCCGAATACCATTTATCACCTGAAGATATTTTATCTCCTGAAAGAATTCTACACATCACCTGAATGATTTTTAACATCACCCTAAATAATTTTACAAGGCCCTCGAATTATTTCACTCTCAACACACCTGGAGACATTTTTCACACCACATAGATGAATGTTTTTTTAAATATTTTTTTAAAGGTTGGGGCTGAAACCTCATTTTATTAATAAAGAAATGATCTCTTTTGTTTGGGTAGAGGGAGAACCATTACATAGCCCAAAATCCCAAAGCCAAGTGGCTAGAGTACAAGTCTTGAAAGCCCTTTTTTTCCCAAATGGACCTTCTGTGAATACACGCCTCTTGATCTCTGCAACCAAAAAGACTTCTGATACATGGCATAACCATAACCTCTGTGCACATAATTTCATTTACCATCATTGACATGACATCATTGGAATTTTCATCACCTCTACTTCATTATCATTATCATCACATCGCACTGGTTACCACTATCATGGCAACCCCTTCCCTATTCTCTCTCGTCGGCTTCATCGTGTTGCCACCCCCTTCCTCGTTCTCTCTTAGCGGATATTTCTTTTTCGACACACCCTTTTAAGAAATGGTAATTCATCCTCTTATATAGACTTCAATTCCATATCTCCAATTAATGAAGTCAATATTATATTGTCCAAAAATTAATATTGAGAATTAACCCTCCATTAAGGTTGAGATAAATCCCTACATTAATAATTTTATCTCTCCTCAATATTCAAATTTTAAATAAAAAAATCCCAACATACACATCGTCGGGAGATTTTGGACGAGCCTCTATCCTACTATCACTGGTACACCATTGGGAAGCCATCACCCAAATTAAGGGTCTGTGGTGGATCAAATCCCCACATGTGATGTAATACAGAATGAGGTCGACAGCTGATCCTCCACCTTGACAACATAAATTTCAAACATTTTAAAAACATTATAGATTAATAAATTAAATTCAAAAAACATTAATCATATAAATTAAAAACATATTAAAAATATTAAAAATTAATAAATAATTATGTATAAATAAGCATTAAAAAATGAATAAATTTCAAAAATATTAAAAATTGATTAATATTAAAAATGAATAAATAATATTAAATGAAAAAATATTAAAAATGAAAAAGTTAAACTGAATAAATTAAAAAAAATAAAAAATGTGAAATCGTAACATTAATTATGGAATTATACACATAAAAAATTAATTAAAATGAATAAATTGATAATATTAATTATATAATAACAAAATTATTAAAAATGAATTATATTCACTATACAAGAATATTGATAATTAATTTGAATAAAATTAAATTAAATACACACACATATATTCAAAATGAATAAATTAAAATAAATATGAATACATGATTTGATTAATTATTTTAAAAAATATGAATATTTAAGTAAAAATTTGAAAAATGCAAACAAAAGGCACCATTTTATCATCATTTTTTAATCGCTGACAAAAGTTTCCTTTATCAATGTTTTTTTGTTAGTACTGATTATAATCACCTGTTTATATGCACTTTTTGTTTAGCATTGAATATCGAACGAGCACCAACAATATGCGTGTGTGGTTTTCTAAGTGATACCACACACCTCATGTCGGCGTTAGCAACAAACATTCAATGCACGTAATTTATGAATTTTAGTGTAGTTGGTAGCCTTAAAAGAGCGAGTCAATGTCAATAATTTGGAAAGGTTCCTTTGTCATTAATTTAATAACATGTGTGTGTTCCTTCATTCCCACTCATTTAGTTCTGTTCTTTCTAATATGTTTTTTATTATATTTATTTATGGAGTAAATTCTTTACTTCATTAACCATTAAAAAAATAATAAATATATATTAGATAGATATTGGCTTGGATATTAATATTTTTAATACTTTTACGGAAGTTTAAGTTCATTATGTCCTGTAAATAATCAAAACCTCAAAAAGTAAATTAGATGTTTACGAAATGATCATGTGTAATTAAGTCACATGACCATCATTAATGTGACATAGAATTATAATTAATAACTACCGTTTGAATGAAATTTGGCGAGGCTTCATTTCCGGTAACCTGAACGCCATTTGAGGGGCAGCAACGTAGGTGGATGAGGCATGCAGAAAGCACAATTTATTCGTAGTGAAGAACCATGGGGTGGATCCTGGGCTGGTGGCCAGGGAAGAGGAGATGATGACATCATTCTTTGGGCTATCACCATAGAAGATGTGGAGGGTGCAAAGGAAGGCTGGTGAGAGCTACAGGAATGAATCATGGAGACTGTTTTTTTGGGTTATTTATATGATGGGATTGGTTTGTGGGACAAGGTAGTGTACCAGGAGTACTGTGAAGGAATGAACTGGGTGGCTTTGGGGATCATGGAGGTGCTGGGTGTGAGCCTGGGAGTGGGGATGTTGGCTATACAAGCCAATAAATAATGGAGGAGAATGAAAATGGCACACAACAAAATACCACAAAGATCTTTCAATATTTCTTCAACTGCACATCTATTCCACGGATTACATATGATCTAATATATAGACTATTTACAACAAATGAAAAGGCACAAATAAATTGTAGCATTAATTGATCGATCAAAAACCAAGGAAATAAATGAATTTCAATAGACCAGACACTTGGGAAAGAGAGGAAAAAACACTTTGGTAAGCCACTGCATGGGAAAGCGCACAGCATTGAAAAGATCAACCGGTGAAAGGGTTTGCAATTTCCAACACTCCCCTTCAAACCAAAACTGGATTCATCTTGATCATCTTTCTTAGCCATTTGAATGCATCTGTCGGTAATGCCATTGTGAAAATATCTTTCACCTGTTCGATAGTATGACAATATTCTAGTTTTATCATTTTCAGTTTCACATGATCCCAGAGAAAATGAAAACGAGTATAAATGTGTTTGATTCTCCCATCCTGCACCGAATTTTTTCTTTGTTCAACAGCCTACTTGTTATCCACATATATCAATTTGGATTCTTCTGGTGGATTCTTTTTCTTCTTCAACAAATTTCTCAACCATATTCCCTCAAAAATATTAGAGGATGTTGCCACGTACTCTGCTTCACATGTGGATAGGGAAACTTCACTCTGCTTCCTTGAATTCTAGGTGAAAGCAGTAGATCTAAGAAAAAATACATACCTAGTTGTGATATTACTTTCATCTTGGTCACCTCCCCAATCACTGTCTGAGTATCTATACAACTTTTATTCTTCATTGTATGGATAAAGGAGACCAAAATACACCATTCCTTTAACGTACCTGAGGATACATTTTGCTGCAAGCCAGTGTGAATCTTTTGGAGCTTCCATATACCTGCTCAGAAGCCCTACACTATAGACAATATCTGGCCTTGTGATTTTTAGATACCTCGGGCTTCCAATCAGACTCTTTAACAGAGTCGAGTCAACACTTCTTCCATCTCCATCATTTTTCAGTTTTAAGCTAGTTGTCACATGTGTGTTTATAGCATTGCAATTGTCCATCTTGAAATTTTTATGTAGCTCCTTAGCATACATCTTCTGAGATATAGAGATTCCTCCATGTTGTTGCTTTACTTCTATGCCCAAAAAGAAGGACATGAGACCCCCTTCGGTCATCTCGAACTTCCTGAACATGGCCTCCTTGAAATCATTGAACATCGGTCGACTGTTCCCTGTAAACAGAAAATCGTCAATATACAAGCATGTAATAAGTAAATATCCACGATAATTCTTCTTGATAAAACCACATGCTCATATGTACATTGGGAAAAGACATTCCCTCAAAGATAGCTGTCGATGCGTACATTCCAAGCATGAGGAGCCTGCTTCAACCCATAAGGATATTTCCTCCGTTGATACACTTTGTGTACCTCCCCTTGCATAACAAAGCCTTCAGATTGGTAAACATAGACCTCTTCTTCCAGAATTCCATTCAGGAATGCTGACTTCACATACAGTTTGTAGATCATCCAACTGTGATGGACAATAAGGGATATGATCATCCTTACAGTGTCAAGGCAAGAAACATTAGCCTAGAGTTATTTGTAGCCCACCCCGTACATCTATTTGTACCCCTTTTCTACGAGCCTTTCCTTGTATCGATCGATCTCGCCATCAAAATTTCACATTATTTTGTACACCCATTTGACACTAATGCTCTTCTGGATTTTTGAGAGTGTAGTCAACTCCCATGTTCCATTTCTCTCTATGAAAAAAATTTATTCTTCCATAGACATTATCCAGCATTCTTCTCTAATGGCTTCCTGAAACTTCAGAGGATCTTGATCTGCATACAATCAAAATAGATTTACCTATTTGGTCTACTCATAAATGTAACTCCGATTTTTCATCTTCATAGGAGCCATAGGTGAGAATGAGCTGGCAAAATTTTGATTTGCTGGAGTTATTTCTGGAGTGATGAAATGTACTCCTAGTCTTCTTCTAACTGATGATGCTCCCAAAGAAGGTGTTGTGGGTGTATTCTCAAGATAATCATGCCTTTCTTCAAGAACCTCTATCTCAAATGGAACATCATTTTTAGATTCTTTATTATTCCACTTCCATGATTCTACCTCACTAGAGACTACATCTCTAATCACCACTAATTTATTGGTTAGTGGATTGTAAAGTTTGTAGGATTTAGAGGCTTCACAATAGCCGATGATGATGAACTTTTCACCATGATCATCAAGTTTACTTCTTCTCGCTTCTGGGACTTGATCATAGGTGACACACCCAAAGATTCTTAGGTGCGCCACACTCAGTTTGTAGCCACTCCACACCTCTTGTGGTGTAAAGTTCTCGAAGATCTTCGTTGGACACCGATTGAGCAAGTAGGAAGTACATGCCACTGCATCTTCCCAAAAACTCTTTGGTATCCCTTTCTCCTTTAGCATGGTCCTTGTCATGTCAAGGATAGTGTGGTTCTTCCTTTCCACAATTCCATTCTATTGTGGCGTATAGGATGCAATATATTTCTGTTTGATACCATATTCCCTGCAGAAATCTTGTAATGCATTTGAGGTGTATTCTCCACCTCTGTTAGATCTATGTACTTTGATTATGTGTCCACATTCAGTTTCAACATGATCTTTGATAGCTTTAAAGATAGTGAAAGAAGATGATTTTTATTTGATGCAATACACCCACAAATTTCAGCTGAAATCATCAATAAAAGTAATAAAATACCTATTACCTCCAAGTGATGGTGTTTTATGCGGCCCACAGATATCAATGTGAACCAATAGAAGTGGTTCTGTTTCTCTTCTAGAAACTCCACTTGGAAAGGTGTTCCTTTGTTTTTTTCTGAGTGTACATGCCTCACACACATTATTTGGAACTTCAATCACTGGCAAGCCACGCATCATAGTTTATGAGGATAAAATTTTAAGCCCACTAAAATGGAGACACCCAAAATATAGATTCCATCTCCACGAATCATTTATAATGACCCCAAAAAGACACCCCGTGGACTTTGTGTTGATATGCAGTAGAAACATATGATTCTTTTCCATTTGGACTTGAGTGACAAGTCTTCTATGAGCATCTCTTATAGACAAAGAAGAATTTTCCAAGTGTATGAAATACCCCTTCTCAAGGAGTTGTCCAAGACTGATGATATAATTTGTCATACTTAGTACGTAATATACATTAGAATTGTAATTAGACTCTCCATTATTTAGATAGATTTTGATTTTACCGTTTCCTATCATGGGTACCTTCGATGAGTCTCCAAATATCACGTTGCCAGAACTTCTTCAGTGAGTTACTTAAATAGATTCTTGTTACCACTCATGTGGTTTCTTGCACCAATGTCCAGATACCATACATCGGGGTGCTCACATGCATTTTCTTGTTCTAGGAGGAGTGTGGTACCTTCTTCTTCCCGATGAGATGCTTCAGCATAGTTGTATCATTCATCATGATCCACTTTTCTCTAACAATCTAAGACGTAATGGATGAATTTATTACATTTGTGGCATTGAACATTCCTCGTGATTCCAAAACCATTCTTGAATCGGCATCCAATGTGTCCTCTTCCATGGAATCTAGTGAAATTTTGTTGCTTTTTTTGATAGCTTGGATGGTATCCATGCCCTCTTTCTCTTGAAAGATAACTACCTTGTTGTGTGTTCCCATTATTTGGTACTTATAGAGTCAACTTGGACTCTAGGGCATGCTATATTGTTGAACACACATTCTTATTCATTCGCTTCTCATGTACTTGCAATGACCCCATCAATTCTTCCATGGATAATGTTTCTAAATCTTTTGATTCTTTGATTTCCATGACCACATGCTCAAATTTGGTTGTGAGAGATCGATGTGATTTCTATATAATACTAATGTCCTCTATTTTTTTCCATTTCTTTTCAAATTGTTAACAATGAGAATTAGGTGTGAAAACTAATCCGAGATACTCTCACCATATTTCATGTGCACCACTTCTAACTCCACTCGTAGAGTTTGAAGTTGAACATGCATCACTCGATCAACTCCTTTGAAGATGGTATAAAGGGTATCCAAAACTTTCTTGCTCGATGTTTCTTCGGCAATATTTTAGAACGTCGATTCATCCAACCATTGATAGAGAAAGAACAATGCCTTGTTGTTTTTCTTCCTTTGATTTTTGACGGCCATCTTTTCATCATTACTGAAGGCGGCTTCTTCCTCTGTAGTGGGTACGATATACTCATCGGTGACGATCTCCCATAATTCTTGCCACCGAATAATGACTTTATTTGAATGCACCACCTTTTGTAGTTGTCCTTTGATAGCTTCAGAACTTGTGGATGGACTGTCATGGCCATCTTCGGAAATTGAAAGATGCTTTGGTACTACCTCTAATACTATTCTTTTTTCTATACATGCCAATAAATAAGAGAGGAGAATAAAAATGGCACACAACAAAATACCATAAAGAGATTTCAAGATTTCATCAATTCCACATCTATTCCATGAATTACATTTGATATAATATATTGACTATTTACAACAAATGAAAAGGAAAAAAATAAAATGTAGCATTAATTGAAAGAACAAAAACAAAGGTAGTAAATGACTTGCAATAAAGTAGACACATGGGAAAGAGAAGAAGAAACACTTTAGGATACCGATGCATGGGAACACACACTAAATTGAGAAGACCAACCAATGAAATGGTTCTCAATTTCCTACAGGGGAGAGGCCACTTACGAAGCTTCTATGAGGGGAATGATTTGATCATGAGTCTGAACTACTACCCTCCCTGCCAGTAGCTAGATCTGGTGCTGGGGGAGGGACTGCACAAGGACCGAACCTCCCTGACCCTCCTCCACCAAGATCTGGACGGCAGCCTGGAAGTGCTAGTGTATGCCACCTGGCACCACATTCTCCCTATCTCGCACACCTTGGTCATCAACATCAGAGACACCTTTCAGGCACTTTCCAATGGGATGTATAAGAGTTTCATGCATCGAGCGGTGGTGAACCGCAACAGGATTAGAAGAATGTTGATGTTCTTCCTGAGCCCCTGGGCAGACAAGGTGGTGGCGCCACCCCAAAAACTGGTGGGGACACTGGAAATGGATGAGTGTACCTGGAATTTACATAGCCACAGCTGAAGGAATTCACCATGAAACATTACCGCACTGACGAGGACACCCTCAAGCCCTTCTTAGACTGGGTCCAAAATAAGATGGTCCACAAAAACTGTCTTAAGCAGACTACACACTGTGATTCTTCTTGTAATGATGTTCATGGCTAGTGATGCGCTGATAAAATTTTGTGATGGATAGTAGAGACCATGCTTTGATAATATGGGAACCTGGAGTTCTAAGGAGTTGAGTGAGTTCTCTAGATTCAAAATATAGGAAGAAGGTGAGCCAGAACGATGTCATGTGTTACCTTTTATAAGTTCCAGATGTTGAAGTTTAAGGTGGTGAGAGAGATACAACTTGAAGTTCTATCAATGAGGAAGTTTGAGGATAATTATTGAAGACTGGTGGTTTCAATGTAATCAATTTCATCATTCCAACTTGGATGTAGAAGGTGATTTTTGGGAGATTTCTAAACCACCTACATAATATTTTGTTTTCAAAATTTAGTGGGTGGGATGAACACTATGGGTTAAGGATAATAACTTCATGCACCACTTGGAATTGATAATAAGATTACTAGTGGAAAATTTGTGACTCGATGGGCGTCAACGTGGCTTGGAATGGGTTCTCACATTGATGTAGAATCTTATAAAAATATATGTGTGTTGTTTATTTTTCATTATATTTATAAGTTAAAAATGGTTATGGGGGTTATTAAATATCTATAGACCAAAATTCATGATAGAGGTTTGATCAAATTTACATAAGTAAAAAAAGTAGAATTTAGTCGATAAATTTTTTTCACCCCTGATTCACCCCCCCTCAGGGTGACTACATGATTCCCTAGGACTCTAAATTGGTATCAGAGAATAAGATACCATCTATTTGGATATATATTTTTTATTACTAGATTTTTTCACTTAGTAAGTTCATATTTTTGAAATTTATTAATATAATCTCAACAACAATGGAAATTTCATACGTTTTGAAAAGTATTCTTATGTTAATGTTAATTAAAGACAATTAAGTTAGTGGAATCATCAAAGTAGCAACCAAAATGATAAAGAATTAGAATAAGAATTAATATTATAATTTAGGAAAGTTATTCTCTCAAAATCAGTGGAAAGAGGATCCACCACCATTGAAAGTTAAGGTTAGTGGGAGTTATTTTGATAAATCTGTTCAAAATAATACTTTGGAAGAAGAATTATGCTCTTCTTGTGGTGAGTATTAATCCATTGGACATATTAAGTATTTTTACTCTAGAATTAAAGATCATATGAATGAAGTTCATATTGAGGTTATCATGTATATATTTTCATTCATTAAGGGGATTTATGATGAAAAATCACATCTTGAGAAGGAATCTAATGAAATGGAGGAAGCATTGGTGAAGAAAATAAGTGGGCGTAAAACTCTCACAAACTCACTGAAGGAATGGAATAAATGGCATTTCTTTCACAGGAAAATTTCCAACTTTAAAAAGAATAATTTCAAGTGATTTTTTTGTGAAAAATATGTATTTGAGAATGTGTATAAGGAAGCTACCATGCATTGAAAACAACCATTGAAATTAAGAATGTTGGAACCAGGGTTATTCCATGCTTGGATTGGAGTATGGTTTTTGTTTGTTGTCAATCCTCACATGAAAAAACACAGAGATTGTAAGGAAAGGTATCATACAGTTCAATCTGAAAGAAGTATTGAAGGTGGCGTCATTTCCCAGTGTTTTCCAAATTTTTGGGGTCCAAATTTTGGAAGTTGGCTTTCAATGTGAAAAGTGGTTTTTCTGGGAGTCCTTATGAAAATATGTAATACACATGAGTTTCAGAAATATGGGATTTATGAATTTTGTTTTGCAAAGACATAAATATTTATGATGGTGTTCTTCTCAATTACGACGAGCTTCACGATCAGAGACAAAGTTCTATACGATTATGAGTTTTAGAGCTTTGCAGTTCTTAACATAATGCTTCGATAAATTGATGGGTGTTGAAAAGGTAATTGATAGAAGAATTAGAGATGACGATGGTATTTGTCAACAGATAATTTTCATGGTTCTCTGTGAAGGGAGAAGCACAATGAAGACATGTTATATGATCCAAAAAATCCCCAAAGAGGTAGTAGAGCTTCGAGAATGGCCAATCCTATAAATATGAGGCTACCCCTATCCATTTTAATCGAAAATTTGAGTAAAAATTAAGAGATGCTTTGAGTTCACGAAGATCTTTGTAAACAGGGATTTCTATGAAAGATAGTGCATCGTGAAGAGAATATAAGTCTTAATTGATTCCCGTGCTTTTGGAAAAGGGTACTTTGCGATAATGAGATATTCTGCATTGACTGAGTGAGTTTCACAAAGGTAGTTCTGTGAAGGCAAGGAAACCTCACGAAGACAGTTTTTTCCGTGAAGGAAGGGGTTCTTTACAAAGGAGTGTGTATCACAAAGAGGCTTCATGAAGAGTGGGATTTTATCACCTAGTTTTTGTGTACAGGGATCTCAAAGAGAATCGAGTCTAGTCTAGGGTAAAAGAAGAGACTCGTTCTATGTTCGAGACAAAGTATTTAATGCTGAATTATTGAAGGGACCTTCATGTTAATAAACTGAGTTGAACTTCTCTCAGAGAAGTGAGCCAGGAGGAGTCAATGGAAGTGATCTGAGGGATGTATTGGGGATTTTTTGAATTTTTGTAAAGGTGGTGAGCATGGCATAGAGTGACTATGACTGAGCCTTTGTATTCCACGTCTTGTGATGTTTAGTGGATTTTGGTATGTTCAAAACACTGTCGGTGTATGCTCCTTAGACGTAGCCCTTAGTGGTGAACTAAGTAAAAGTGTTTTTTGGTCTCTATGTATGTGATTTTTTATTTCTATTCTCACTAGTCTTACAGGTTTAATGAGTTTCTACTAATGTGGGAACAAAATCTTTGTTTTAAAAAAAAAATTTGACACCGTGATTCACCCCTCCCTTCTCAGGGCGTCCTAGGATCCTACAGGTGGTATTAGAGGGAGTTTAATGGTATTATATCTTTCATTTTCTGTCATGGAGAATTCATCCAATGTTAGGGGAATCCCTCTCTTCGATGGAAGTAATTTTCATATTTGGAAGAAAAGAATGAGATCTCATCTAAGATCTCTTGGAACAAAAGTTCTCTTTTATACTATGCAAAGAATATAAGATACTAATCCAACAGAGCATGCTATGACTGATACAGATAGGAAAGTTCTTGATGCAGATGCTAAAGCTCAGAATTCTCTCACTACAAGTCTTCCTGATCCAAACTATCTAAATGTGATGAGTTTCACCTCAGCAAAGTCTATGTGGGATAAACTTTAAAATATTTATGAAGGATATAGAAAAGTGAAGGAGTAAAAACATCATGTGCTACCCAATAGGTTTGATGATATGAATATGCATCCTAAAGAGAACACATATTTCTTATTCAATAGAATTACTAAAGTGGTATAAGAAATTCAAGGTCAAGGTGAAGATATAAAAGTCACTGATATTGTAAATAAATGCTTGAGAAGACTTCAAACCCTTTAAAATGAAAAGGTGTCATCACTTGAGGAAAAATATTATTCCAAGCTTTCTCTGGATGATATGCTAAGATGACTCTTGGCATATGAAATGAGAGTCAACCCAGAAGATGTTATAACTCATGTGAGAAAGGAAATGTCATTCAAATCCATGGAAAAACTAAACATTTCAAAAGATAGTAGTGGTGAAGACAATGAAGAAAAATAAATTCTTTCTCTAATTTCCAAAAAGTTCAAAAAGGTAAAAGGGAAATTTGATGGTAAGTTACCTCTGGCTTGCTTGGTTATGGCAGAGTTGGGCACATTGCCTCTCAGTGCTCAGGAAAGTTCAAAGATGAAGAGAGAGAAGCTAAAATCATTGAAAATCTTCAGAAAAAGTTTTTTAAAAAGGGATACTTAAAATATGGAAATAAATTACAGAATAATAGTTTTCTCTTTGAAGAGGAAGATAATGATAATGTAATTATGCGAAGAAGAAGAACCATAATTTAAAAATGGAAACCTTGCTTCCTTGATGACTACCATTGAAAATTCAGAACCATCGACTTCTAAAGCTAGAGATAACCAGTTAACAAATAATGCTGATCCCAAGTTACAAATTAAAGATGCTTTTGGTAAGCATGAGAATAAGTGTAAGAGATGCGACAAGTGGAAATAAATGGTTGAAGAATCATCAGAATATGTTGACTTGCTTGAAGCGAAAATTGAATGATTGGAAGAAATGGTGAAAATGTAGTCAACAATTCTAGACAGGAATAATGACGTAGTTGAACTAAAGCTCAAAATTGTAGAAAATGAAAAGGCCATTAATGACCTTACCTCCAGACTAGAGGAGAATTCCAAGACTGTAGAGGGACTTGAAGAGGAAGTTATTACTCATAAGAGAAAAGTCGAGAGTAAATAAAACCTAAAGAAACAAATAAAATATAACTTGAAAAATTCTCATATAATGATTTGTTGGTAAGAGATAATCGAGGGTCTGATGGGGTTGAAATGATCTTGAGTGATCAAAGGCCTGATTGAATGGAAAATAGTGGAATAAGTTATGAAGCCGAGACATCAAATGCTGGAAATAAAGTTAGACAGAAGAAAGACAAGATGAAAGTTGAACACATTAAAAATTTTCTTGAAGTGCTGAAAAAGAAACCCTCAATACAAACAAAAATAAGAACTAAAGATTATCCTCAAACTTTAAAAAATGATAGGCAGTCAAACTATTTTCTAGTACAAGAAGGCATGGTTAGAAATATAAGTGATAAAACATTTCCTCTCAAGAAATGTCAATTGTATGGCTATCTAGGCCATACCATGTCATATTTTAAAGAGGAAATGATCTATTTAAATGGGGAAGATTTGGGAAATCAACAAAGGATACCAATTTCATATCCTACATCTTATAGAATAAATATTTTCTATGGATACTATTTTCACTATTCTAACTTTGGCCATAAAGCTATGTATTGTAGGTAGAGGTATGATAAGAGAAATTCCTAAAAATCTCAGAGATGGGTCAATACTCACCCACCCAATGATGTTATTCTCGCAAACATGTTTTATCCTCTGGAATAAGAGTATGGGTATGATGAATATGATTATGTGGATGAAATAATTGAAAGGTCATCAGTGTCCTATGATTAATCCAACGTCTCATGGAAAGAGAAAAAGGAAATTGAGAAATCCAATCTTGTAGAAGTATCTCTCAAAGACACATAAAGAAGCATCACATGGATTCCAGATAGTGTATGCTCGTCCCATATGAAACGAAATGATGTTATTTTAAAGAACATTATGAAGAAGGTTTATGGAACAATGAGGTTTGGTAATTATGGTGTCTTGAATACTAAAGGCAATGGAAATACTGCACTGCCCAATAAAAAGTTGAAGAAGACTGAAGTTATTTATGTAGATGGTTTATGTCACAATCTCTTAAATGTGATTCAACTCTATGAATTAGGGATTATAGTAACATTCAATCAAAAAGGATTCATTATAAAGGTAAATACAAGGAATTATCTCATGAAAGGCTACAGAATAGATAGAAACTTATATCAGGTAGATAGTAAATAGAACACTTGCAATATGTATACTGAAGAAGAAAACACCATGTGGCAATGAAGGTTGGGGCATATTAACCAACAAGACATGGAAAAGATATCTAAGATAAAGTTAGTTATGGATATCTCCATTCTGAAACGTGAATGGGAAAAGATTTGTTATTCTTGCATACTGGGGAAGATGGTATGTAGTTCATATCATCCAAAGAAGAAAAGGGAATCACACATTCTTGATCTCATCCATACAAACATATGTGGCCTACTAAACATTTCCAAAACTCATAGAGAGAGGTACTCAGTCCTTTTCGTTGATTATTATAGTTGAATGTATTGTGTAAAGGTTATTCACTGGAAGTGTAAAGTACTTGATTGCATGAAATATTATTGCCAAATTGATGAGAATGACACTGGATGGAAAACCAAAGTTCTGCAATCTAACAATAGAGGAGAATACACGTCCGTTGAGTTTGATAATTACCTAAAAAAACATGGAATACAAAATGAGGTAGGTGCTGTGAGAACTTTGTAGAAAAATGGAGTAGTTGAGAGCCAGGATAGACAGGTAAACAACATGACCAGGACTATGATCATTGAGAGTCATATATCTCGCTATTACTGGAAGGAAGCTGTTGAAGCTGCAGTGCACATTCAAAATCAAACGGGGATTTATATGGGAGAAATGAAGAAACCATATGAATTGTGTCATGGAAGGAATCCTTAATTGAAATAATTTCATGTTTTTGGAAGTAAATGTTTCATCCGAAACAGATAAGGGAATCAAGGGATGTATGGTGATAATGGAGATGAAAGAATATTCCTAGGATATCCAATGAACAACAAATATTATAAGTGTTTCAATAATATATTGGGAAGGACTATGGAAAGTAGTGATGTTAATATCATTGAAGACAAAACCACAAATAATTCAAGGAGTACCTATGCTAATAAAATAGAATATGGAAATGAATGTGAACATGGAGTGAATGTAAATATAAAAATAGGGGAAGGTGTGAAAAACTATCAAGAGTCACATCGTGATATTGAATTAGAAGAAGAATCTGAAGATGAAACCATGACTGCATAGATTTTGGTTTAATCTAAAAGAAGAAATTGAATATAATAAATTGATCAATCCATCATAATTGGTGTCGACACTCCTTTTGTCGCAGACTCTAAATATTGGAAAAGGAGAATATCTTAGCTCAAAGTGATTCAACCTTTGGACAAATATCCAAAATTGAAAAATGAAGGAATAAGAAGAACATTGTACAAGGGTCGCACAAGTTCTACCATGGTCTCGCAAGTACACTTGCGTGCTGCATTGTTGGTCGTGCAAGTCACTTGCGCGCCCTAAGTGATAACTGCCTGGGGTCTTCGCCAGCCTACAAATAACCCCATTTGGCCCCTATTTCAGGAGGAATTTTTCCATAATTTAGATACAGAGCTCTGAACTCCCAAGTCTCTTCTTCAAGTCTTCCAAACACTTCTAAGGTAATTCGTTACCTATAATGGAAGGTTTAAACAAGAGGAGTAAGGTATAAGTGTTAGAATTCACTAACACTTGCGTGCCTAAGGTGTTTTACCCTTGAGGGAAATGAACATACTTGCACGCCTCCTTACATACTCATTAAAACTTGTGCGCCCCTCCTCTGGAAGTACCTTAGGATAATTATAAAGGCTTTGGTCTAGGATCGCACAAGTGTTACCCTACTGGTTAACAATCACGCAAGTACCCATGTGCCTCATAGGTATACCTGCACGACCAGGATTTACGCGCCCATGCAGTAACTGCGCGCCTGCCAGGACTTGCTCACCCCTGCCTTTTTGGGTGTTCTTCTTTCCCATTTAACCACTCTTATACCATTCCACCTCTCCTATTCAAAATTCAATCTTCAAGAAATTCTTCAAAGCCATTTATGGCATGTTTTCTTGATTGAATTCTTTATCTGAAATGAATTCTGTGGAATATCTCTCGAAACCTAGTGATTTACACATCTTTATATCACTAAAGATTGAGATTTCATTCATTCAACCTCATCTTTTAATATGAGAGAACCCCTTAACCTGAGCATCCTCCTTAGGAGGAAGCCCCAAGTCCTCAATAATCTGGGCATCCTTTTCAGGAGTAAGCCCCAATCTTAAAATTCCCAAATATGGGCATCCTCCTTAGGAGTCAGCCCCAACCATAATTCTCTTAACCTGGGCCTCCTTTTCAGGAGTAAGCCCCAATCATAAAATTCCCAAATATGGGCATCCTCCTTAAGAGTAAGCCCCAACCATAATTCTCTTAACCTGGGCTTCCTTTTTACGAGTAATCCCCAGTCCCATAATTTTTCAGGTTCCTTAACGTGGGCCTTCTTCTCTGAAGTAAGCCCCAGCCTTAATTTCTCTTAACCAGTCTTAATTTCCTTTTGATCTAGGGTTCCTTATCAAGAGTAAAACCCAATCATAAGTCCTCTACTAACATGGGAATCTTCCTTAGGAGTAAGCCCCAAGATTAGAGTATCCAAATCTCTATGAAGCACATATACCTTTATGGACCCTGTTCCTAGATTTCTTCTCTAAAGTAAATCTTAATCCTCATCTATTTGGACAGTAATACACACATAAGCCCCACATCATTGCATCTTTCGTGGCACAATTGTCTGGTTTCACCAATTCCTCTTATTTCTCACACCGAGCATAACTCACGTGAGCTTAGAGTGTAAAAGTAATCATGACATCTTTCTTTGAGCCATCAATCATGCAAAAATGTCATACTCCCTTACTTGAACTACATGGGTTCTGATTCCTTTTCCAAAACAAAGGATACGTAGCATCCCATCTGCGGGTACGATCCCAACTTTGAAATAATCCATTTCATTCTGAATGACAATAAACTTCAAGTGCCCCTTTGAGTGCCTTTAAAACCAGTATAATCATCATGATGACCAAGAGACTTTTATTTATCAAAGGATACCATTAAAAAAGAATCTCTAACAAATAAAGATGATTCTTTATTGACTAAGAAACACAAATTCATATAAAAGATTCTTTAAATTTTCTACATATAAATCATTGATTGTCAGATCTAATGGAAAACTCCTTTTATACATGGTATTGTAATAAGGAATCACAAACATAACTTAAATCTATAAAGAGAGTCCCAGAGTAGATAATAATTCCCATCAAAACGGTGTGATGAGTCCGACCTCCCATCCTCTCGACCAATGCAAATTCCTAAGCCCCATCATTCCACAACTAATGAGCGCCTACCTTTGGAAAGTAGGTTCAAATGGATATGGAATCATTGGATGTTTCCGGTTCTACGAACAAACCCATTAAAACCCATTTGGAATGTTTTAATCTTTAATCAATGAGATCATCCCCCATTCTAGAGGGAAACAAAAAATGGTGAACCCGACGTGAATACTTAACCAAGTTAAAATGATAGTTTACCTACTTATTAGGCCCCTATTTAAAACTCGATGAGAGGGCCAACAAAAAAAATCATTGACATATGTGCTCATCCAAAATATGTAGTGGTTGAATTTATTTATATTATGTCTGTTATATCAAACACACACTCTTTTCCAAGATGTTTTTCATTTTATGAAATGGATGCTCTCAAGTTCACACCTGTGAATACCGCTACTGCGAATGCCACTACTGCTACTCCTGCTGGATAGTCGTCCGCTCTAAGGATGATATCACCTAATCAGCATCTTCAATGCTAGGTATCAAATGCGCTGGTTAAGGAGTACCATAAAAACAATACTATTCTAACTCTGGAGGCTGCTCGGTGAGACCTTCAAGTGAACAATTCACCCTGGTCGTCCGGACAACGATGACCAGTGATCAAGAAGCAGATGGTGCTAACCACCGTCTCCAACCATTTTGGGTCGTTATCCCTGGAACACAATCACCATTCACTCCCATATTCTGGGGAGGTGAATGAGCAGGCCCCTCAGGGCCTTAATTGATGGAGACAAGAGTCCTTCTCGAGGGCTCCCACAAATAATCGCCGCCAGACTCGTGCGACAGTGGAACCTCAACATGATGAGGGTATTGAATTTAGGCGTTCGGCTGAGGTTCCTCGAACCCGAGCAGGCAAGACGAATCGATAGAGGAAAAATCCAGTTAACAGTGTGAAGGTTCTCATCTCTGACATCTCCAGAGAAGTCCACCAACCTAACTAGGTGGAAAGAAACGAGCGGGCACACACACCTGCCTGTTTTAATTCCGCTGTCCAGCAGACTCATTTAGCAGCATTACGGCAATCCCGCCAGGAAATTCCGGTGGAGTATTATAGGCAGGAACATACACCTGTTTATACGTCATCAACTAGTCAGCAGGTTCGTCTGACTACATATGATGGATCTCGTCAACCATGTTTGGCGAAGTACAATCAACACGCACATACAACTGCTAGTATTGATCAAGCCTACCAACAGTCTCGTTTGGTAGCACCAGGAGAAGACAGTCAGAATGCTCTGGCAATGAACAGGAGGCAGACTCAACTCTCTGCCCCTACACATGAGTACTATCAGGATTCAATGACAGGAAAAGGAGGACAAGAGCAGGAAAACACACCTACTCTAAGCACGGAATGGACGTATATCCCCATTCTAGAAGCTGAAGTCACCAAGCATATTCTATAAATGGTGAAAGTGCATAAGAAAATCCCTGCTCATATTATGGATACTCTCCAGGATATTATCATAGCTTCAGCAGCATTTTAGGGAAAGTCACATAAATCTATCCCTACCAGTGGAGTGACACATCAATAGTTCACTCTGGAATAGACACACACATCTGTTCCAGTCTAAGACGGTTGTGGGGCGTACTACCCCATATCATATGGACAACCAAGTCAGGCACATACACCTGATTTGAGTATAGATTGTCAGCCTAACCTGGCCATCTCTCCTAATCAGGCACATACACCTGCTCAGAGCAGCCACTTTCATCAACAAGTGGTTTCCAAGTTGAGTAAGAAGGCATCTAAGAAGAAGACCCGTCCAACACAGTCAAGAGATCAAGAGACAATATGTAACAAGGCCTTGCTCGATGCTAGAGTTATTGAAGCCCTCATACATATATCTATTGGAATTCAAGATTCTACTCCCTCATTTCCCAATAGTGGGAACATTAAATCCGAATGTCTTCAATAGACACTTTCTCATGAAGGCTTGCTTAATGAAAATTTGGTCGATCTCAAAGTTTCATCTTCAGATGAGAGCCTCATGAACCCTCTATGTGGTCAGAAGACCAAGAAGCAAGAGATCTCATCTTTTCTTGTAACTCACCATGTTGGTCCTCCCCATAATGATGAATTTCGCTGGAAAATACCTCTCCACAGTAGTGATGCACATTTCCCGGAAAATTATCTAGTGGATAATGTATTGCCGACAAAGCCCTCTTATCTTGAGTCACTTGAAAATGTGAAACCAGTCATGTCTGATGCTTCATCGCTATCAGGAGAAATACCTTTTCAATTTCTATATATCCCAGGGTGTAGGTCATTTTCTGAACCACCCCTAAGTCATGCATCTTCTAGTTTGATCACTGATTTCTCTACCAATCTTATTGAATCTGATGAAGCAAAAACAAACCACCACCTCTGGTCAAATCAGGTAGAAGAATCTTCATTGAATGATAAAGAGGAAATGGTGAAATGAGAAAACAACTGGAGAAAGGTGAAGTGCCAGTCCTGTTTTGGCCTATGGCTGACTCTAAATATGACATTCCAGAGATGTTGACGGAAGACGGAATTCATGATATTCGTCTCAACACATGGAAAAATCTTTTTCATTTGAAAAAGAAAGTATTATATTATGATGAGTATGAAAATAATGTTAATATAATAAAAGTGTTACAATGCCAAATTTACTTGGCATCTCTATCAGTCTCTCGATATCGGAAGGCTGAAGAGCAGCATAGAGCCCTTCAGTGTTCATGCCTTGGTGCACTAAGAAAATTGCGCCAGTTAAATTCCAATGCCCCATCTGGTATTCATGTCAGAGGATGGGGTGCTCATGGAGCATTACATTTCACTGTGCTCTCCAGTCAGCAAAGCCTGTCGAAAATGGTCTCATGCAATGTTATTGCCAATGGCCATCCACAGTCAACGGATTTTGTTTGTAATCAAAAGCTTGCCCAAGAACAGGCCTCAACTAGTTCTTCTCAAAATCAAGAATATAGAAAACATGTTATTAAATTACTCCTACATCAAGTAAATGATAATATTGAACATGCCTCTCATATGGAGCAAGCACATCATCATGTGACAGAAGTGTCATAAATCATCCAACGGTCTTTTGAACCGGGTGATAAAAGTGGATGTTTATTGATGCATCCAGCTAATTTCCGGACTAAGGTCCGCAAGATCAAGAGAGAATTTAAGAAATTCTCATACATAGCATGTCAAGATCCACCCGAGCTCGCCAGAATGGGGACTCTTTTAAACCAACCCTCAGAATCAACAAATAGGATTTGAGGAGTTGAGTAAAGATAGCAGGAACAGCCCCAGTCCACCAGACTGAGGATTTTTTCAAATCATCAACCCCCTCCTCAGAGAAATTTGGTCTTTTCTCGATTGGGGAAGAAGCCATAAGAGGAAAGAAGATCCAAATTATCAAGAGATTCTCTCCAAATTACTATTCTCTAAGAAGTTCCTAAGGGATTGAATCAATAAAAGGCAATGTCTCATCAAAGACATGGAAGGAGAAAATATTGTAGGAATGTCGGTAAGAGGGATGCAATGCATTATGCATAAATTAATGTCATCAATTTTGTTGTTGCTGATCCACCTAATGAGGCTCATTCAGAGGGATCAGATGAAGAGGTTCCTGCTCAAGAAGATGTACACACAGACACAAATGAAGAAGTTGTGCGTACAAAAAATCAATGGATTACTCAGAACCTGGGTAATCCTTCAAGTAACCCACTTCCCCCTCTCTGAAAGGGATCAAACAAGGGGAAGGGAAAGATTCTGGTTACATATCCTTCCTTTGGAGAAGGAAAATCGCTCTCACTAGAGAAAATATTTGCATAACAGGAGGAAGAGATGAAGGAATTGAGGAGGTTGAATGCAGAACGACTTCAGGGTAGTCTTATTTCTAAACATGATGGAGTCAGTCAGCCAAGGGAATTTGTTGCAGCTGCTGAGATGGATCAAGAATATCCTCCTCTATCAGTACACCCTCACTGGTCTAATCTTACAGGTCAAGTGCAACAATAGTTGGCGGTGCTACCATCAGTTGCAGCACCAACCACCATACCAGTCCAAGCTCCAGTCAGTGCACCTATTCAAGTTCAAGATCAACCGGATGTTTCTCAAAAGTTAATATCTACTATTGAGTCATTAACAGCTCGGTTGTAAGATATGGAGTGAAAGCGTTCTCATGTTCAACAAGAAAAGAGAGCTTACCCTAAATGGGTATATCCAATCCCTCCCCCATCAAATTTTGGGAACCTTGTATTCACTATTTTCAATGGATCAGGCGATCCTGAACAACATTTGATGCATTATGTGTCTTGTTACGATCCTATGATGGGAAATCTGGAATAGCATGAAGCAGTGAAAATCAGATGCTTCGTGTAATCCTTGCAAGGATCAGCCTTTTTCTGGTATACAAACAAGAAATACCGATCAATTATTGGATGGGAAGATCTCCGTCAACGATTTCATCTTCAATTCAGCTCAACTTTCCCAAAGACAACAGTTTTTATCTTATAAACTGTAAGTAAAGGGAGAATTAAAGGGTCTCATATTTCATTGCTCGCTGGAAGGGATTAACATATTCCCTAAGCTTAGCACTCCCTCAGGATGAATTGTTGCCAATCTGTGTGGACAATTTGCGTGATGAGTTTCACACACCGTTGATCCCTGTGAAATACATAAGAGGGTTTTGATACCTTACTTCAATCACTCAACAGATTGAAGATTCTCTTATACAGACTAAGGATAAATCTCGTCTAATTCCATTAGCTCCAGGAAGGATAATGGATAAAGCAGAAAATGATATATTTATGCTTAAACAAGCACCTGTACCTGCTTTTACTTCAAAACCATCATCTTCTCGAAGGGCTCTACCTCCTGAGCGTCAATAACAAAGTCCGTTTAATCAAGACGATCAAAGAGATCAAAGACTAAAATAGTTTGATTAGTTTAATAGTAAATTTTATTCTGTTCAAAATGAACAAGTTTCTGGTTACATCATTTCGGCCCTGTAGAATAATTGGTTCAGCTGTCGAGGACCAAGTGGCCAAACAAGGAAGGAGATGAAGACCGTCCCAATTATTTCCCATTTCATCATATGCTGGGGCATCCCATCCAGGAGGGTTTTGTCTTCAATGTCCTCCTGCAAAAGATGGTCGACTCTGGATAAGTCAAACAGAATGGTTCTTCAGCTCAGGTAGCATGTGTTAATGCTGCAGTTCCCGTAGAAGAATGTGAATGACAATAAGTTAAAATCAAAATTGTGTAGAAATATGATGATTGGATGGTTAGAAAAATGATCAACCAAACTCATGATATTTTGTGAACACAATTGAAGAAACCAATTGTTCCTTCTTCCATGAATGCCGCAAAAAATTCCTCTTCAGAGGGCAAATCCTCAAAAGGGTGGCATAATTCCAAGAAAGAGGAAAATTAGAAGAAGATGAGTATGTGTCAAAGCCTAAGTTGTCTTTGACTCTGGAATATTTCATGCCATCTACATCGAAGCTACAAGCACTGCCCCACCAAACGGCACAACCTAAATTGGCTAGTCAGGAAGAGTCTTTATCGAATAAAGAGTTAATCATTGGTTCTGTTAATATGATTCACTTAACAGATCCTTATTCTAGTCGTGGTTTCAATTTTGATGAGCCCGAATTCCCTATATCAAATAGGGGAATCAAAGGATGTTCCAGGGGTCTGGGATACAGAGGAAGACATGGATATCCCAGAAGCCACTATTCCAATTCTACCTCTGCTAGAACTGTGTATGCAGCAGAAACTTGTGGCAGAGCCCTTCAACAAGCTTAGAAAGAACAAGAAAGTTCTTCCACCAATAGAAAATTTAGTCCTGGTACAAATATTCTGGAGGATCGGTTGGGAGTTCCACCTTCATCCTCTCAAAAAGTAAATGTATCTAGTCAGTCTAATCTTCAAAAACTAGGAATATTGTTAACTCCTATCCCGATACAAGATGCATCAATTTCCAAAGCATCAACTTCCAAGGCACCTGCTAAACCACATGTTCCTGTTGGGAAACTAAGACCTCTAGATCAAAAGTATGATATATTGAAACACCTAGCCCAAGTACCGGAAAAGTTATCAATTATGGATGCTTTGAATCTGTCAAAGGATCTTTGGGAGGCATTTATTGAGGCATTGTCAAGTCCTCAGGAGTTTGAAACTGAAATTGTTGCAGCTGAAGTCTATCACGTAGAGAATAATCCTACGGAATTCCATGTAGTGATATCTTTCACAGATGAAGATGAAGATGATGTCGTGTATGGACATATTATACCTTTTTACTTATTTGGAAAGGTCAATGGCGTAGACATCCAAAGATCTTTCATTGATAATGGTTCAGGAGTCAACCTCATCCCCATTTGTACACTTAGTTGATTGGGCCTCAAGGAATCTAATTTATCTCCTTCTACTATGATGTTACAAGGATATGATAAAAATAAACAAGAACCACTGGGAGAGATTACGCTCAGAACTTAGTTTGGAGATCTTGTATCTAATTCAGATTTCATGGTTGTTGATCAAGACTCAACCTTCAACATCTTGCTTGGAAGACCCTGGCTACATCAACATGCAGATATCCCTTCATCATACCATCATTCTCTCAAGTATTGTTTCAACGGTCAAGATGGAACATTGTATGGTGATAACTCCCCATTGAAGACATGTGGGTCTCAATACATTGAGGCATAATTCTATCACATAAAGGGAAAGGATACATCCACAAAAAGGGAGATTACCAAAATTAATGCTCCATATGGTTTGGAAAAGATTCCAGTAAATCCATTTGCGCATGTGAGTACAGATTATGTGTTGCCTATCAGTCAAATTGACAGGATAGACCCAAATCAAAATACTCTTATGGAAAGATCCAAAATGTCAATTACAGAAATCGAGCAGGACAACATGGGAGAAATTGGGGATTCTCCAGGAAAGGTTGAAAGCCTAAATGGTGACATCTTCATTTCATCTGTTGAAATCCATCAAGTCTATACTTCACCAACCAGGCCAGAAGAAGTGATAGCAACATCAGAGGTGAACAATGGTGTCGATTCTCAATCCATCATCTCCCCTTCATTACCCAAGGAAGACCCTTCATCATTAATTTGGTCGGAAATGGAAGCCTCTTATTCAAGATGCTCAAGTTTTAACATCTTTTCTGATCATGGAAATTTTTCTTCATCATCTACAATGCATGTAGAAATGGAAGAAATAACACATGTTGAAGAAGAAGAGGAAGATCTCAAGGATGCTCCTCCATCATTTGAAGTGGGTATCTCTACCACCGTGGATGAACTCAGAGAAATAAATATGGGTACAAAAGAAGATCCACACCCCACTTTTATCACTACGACCATGACTCTTGAAGAACAAGAGATGTATATTTCCTTTTTAAATCAATATCGAGACATATTTTCTTGGAACTATAAATAGATGCCTGGTCTTGATCCTGATGTTGCTACTCATCATTTGGGTTTACCCGAAGAACATCAAGGATTTAAGGAAGCCGTGAGAAGAAAACACCAAACTTATGCTTCCAAAATTGAAGTTGAAGTGGATAGTCTTATCAAAGCTAAATTCATCAGAGAAGTTCAATATCCCAAGTGGTTAGAAAATATTGTCCCTGTTAAGAAGAAGAATGGACAAATTAAGGTTTGCATTGATTTCAAAGATCTTAATCGGCATTGTCCTAAGGATGATTTTCCAGTTCCGATTACAGAACTTTTAATTGATGCAACAACTTGCTATTAAGCACTTTCCTTCATGGATTGATATTTCGGATATAATCAAATCCGAATGGCTCTAGAAGATGAGGAATCCACAGCCTTCAGGGCCCCTTAGGTTGTGTTTTTCTATCGGGTAATGCCATATAGTTAAAAAAATGCAGGCGCAACATATCAACATGCAATGCTTTGCATCTTTAATCCCTTTTTAGGGAAGTTTGTTGAATGTTATGTGGATGATTTGGTGGTCACATACAAATAACTTTCTAATCACTTGGATGATTTGGAAGTCATATTCCCCAAGCTTCGACAACATAATTTGAAGACGAACCCCTTAATATGTGCTTTTGGGGTAACCTAAGGAAAATTTCTTGGATTTTTTGTACGCCATCGTGGTATTGAAGTCGATCCTGAGTAGACCAAGTCAGTCCTTGGTATGTCACCTCCTCAAAATTTGAAAGAATTAAGAGGACTTCAAGGAAACTTATCCTATATTTGACGTTTCATCACCAATTTGGTAGGCAAAAGATTACCCTTCACCAAATTGATGAAGAATGGAGTCACTTACTAGTGGACTGAATATTGTTAAGAAGCATTTGATATTCTTAAAAAATACCTCTTGAGCCCACCGGTACTTATGCCACCTGTTGAAGGAAAACCACTTATCCTTTACGTGACAGCCTTAGAGTGATCATTAGGTTCCTTTCTTTCTTAGAACAATGATGTTGGGAATGAAAGTAACCTCTACTACCTCAGTCGGACTATTCTTGATGTAGAAACCCAGTATTCAAGTATTAAGAAGTGCTGCCTAGCATTAATCTTTGAAGTTCAAAAGTTGAGACACTACCTGAAACATCACGAGGTCCAATTGGTATCTCGCAATAACCCTCTCAAATTCATCCTTAGTCATCCAATGCTTACAGGACGTCTGGAAAGGTGGTCAGTTATTTGGCCGCAATTCGACATTCAGTATGTGTCTCAAAAGGAAATAAAGGGACAAGCTCTTGCTAATTTCTTTGTTGAACACCCTTCAGTGGAAGACACATCTTCGAATATTGAACTCCCTGATGAGGAAGTCTTCTCTATTCAAGAAAGTCCTTAGGCATTAGGAAATGTATTTTGATGGTGCCTCCAGAAGTCCAATAGAGAGGAAAATGGAAATCCAAAATTCAACAAAGTTGAATTAGGAATTGTGCTCATTTCTCTAGAAAAGGCAGTGTTACCTTATTCCTTCTTATTGTGGGAAGGTGGTACCAATAATGAAGCAGAATACCAAGCTCTCATCGCAGGCTTGGAATTGGCGCATTAAGCACAAGTGAATCACTTAAAAGTGAAAGTTGATTCAGAAATGGTAACCAAACAAGTCAATGGGGATTATGCCATCAAAAAAGAGGAGCTAATCCCTTTGTATGATTACGTCATAGTGTTAATGGTGGAATTCCCTTCAGAACCGACATTTACTTATGTCCCAAGATCAAAAAATACTCAAGCTGATGCACTAGCTAATATATCCACAACTCTAGAAGATCTAAATCAGGATGAGACAACCATCAGAATTGCCCACCGTCATGAAATTTCACCTTACGTTTGATCCAGAACAGAGGAAATTAATGAAATTAGTCCCATTCATGAACTGTATGGTTATACTACAGGATGGATGTCACCTATCGGGGAATACCTTCAAAATGGAACACTTCCACCTGATAGAGTCGGGAAAGAACATATTCGGCGATGTGTGGTCAATTTTACTCTTTATGATAGCCCAGATCACTTAGAGAAAATTCTCTACAAATGTGGTTTTGATGGAGTTCTCTTCAGATGCATTGATGGTGAAGAGACAATGGCTATCTTGAAAGAAGTGCATGGAAGAGTCTGTGGTGCCCACCAGTCTGGACATAGACTGTCTAATCATATTCGAAGGCCTCGATACTTTTGGCCTTCAATGAAACAAGATTGTGTTGATTTCACAAAGAAGTGTCATTCATGCCAAGTACATGCTGACTTCATTCATCAACCTCCAGAGTTGCTTCAGACAGCTAAATACTCGTGGCCATTTTCCACATGGAGAATGGATGTGGTGGGACCTTACCCTTCAGCTACGACCAAGAAGTTTAAGTATATTCATACTACTACTAACTTCTTTTACAAATGGGCAGAGGAAATACCTCTCAAGGAAGACAGTTCTAAATGCATTGTTAGCTTCATCAAGTCTAACATCATTACCAGATTTGGTTTCCCTCATACCATATTGACGGACAATGGCACCAACTTCTGTTCATCCGAGGTGAAGAAGTCGTGTCAAGAATACAACATCAAATCCAATCATTCAACTCGGTATCATGCAGCGGCCAATGTCCAGATAGAAGCCTTCAACAAGATTCTTTCAAATATACTGTAAAATATGATTAATAAAGATAATAAGGCATGGAATGATAAACTCTTTCATGCTTTATGGGCTTTTCGGACTACCACCCGCACTGTAACGCGGTCAACTCCATATTCACTGGTATATGGAACGAAAGCAGTCTTGCCTATTGAAGTTAAACTACCCTCGCTCAAAGTAGCCATTTGTGATCAGTCATCTACAGATGAACAATATCAAAAGCAATTGAATTAATTGGAACAGTTAGATGAGAAAATATTGTGCACCTTGCACCACTTGGAAGTCTATCAGAATCAAATAGCATGAGCATTCAACAAAAAAGCTCGTCTTCTTTCATTCACTCATGGAGAATTGGTATTAGTTCTCAGAACTCCAATGATACCAGGAAAGAAACCTCCCAAGCTTGATCCAAAATGAGAAGGACCCTACTCAATACACATGGTCTACTCCAATGGAGATTATTCATTAATCTCGATGGATGGAGAGCTCATCACTACTCCAACCAATGCCAGATTTCTGAAGAAGTATTTTGTATAATCACAAAATATATCGTCATTGGTATGGTATGACCTTAAACTGCAACACCGTCCTATATGAAATTAAAAATTCTCAACATGTCCAGACAACATGACATTAAACTATATCCCCTTCATTGTCCTTTCTATATAACATTAAACTATACAACAACAGTCCATGCATACAACCATAGACTATTTGCACGTCCCTTACGTCCAGCATGACATTAAACTGTATCTTCCATTTTACATCCAACATGACATTAAACTATGAAAAAAGTCCCTAATACGTCCAACATGACGTTAAATGGTGTACTCTTTTGTCCTCACTGCATGACATTAAACTGCACAGTCCCCCTTTTGTCCAACGTGGCATTAAAACTGCATAGTCTCTTTATATGTCCAACATGACATTAAACTGTTCATTTTTAGGGTTGTTTCTACCTCTTGTTTCTCACACCGAGCATGACTCAAGTGAGCTTAGAGCAAACTTCAACCATAACAATCTCTCTGGGATACTAACCATGTGTAAGTACCAACACTATTTTTTAGGTCGTTGCCCCCAAGGACAACTTGATCACTAATTCATTATTTAATTGAACTATACAGACTTTGATCCTTGCTTTCCAGGCTGGGTATGTAGGAAACCTCCCAAGGTTCAAGCCCAAAAACAATCTCTTCACATCGGTTCACTTCCATCTCATACGATGTTGATTTGTGAAACTGCACCAAAAATCAATATCATTACATTGGTTCACTTTCTTCCTTGCTATACGACGTTAAACTATACAACACTTTTGTCCAATATGACAATAAACTACAATATTCTTTGATACCCTCACCTGAGAGGGAATCAATATTTACATTGATTTTCAATCATGTTTCATTTTAAAGACTACGTGCATAGATGGAAATACCTGAACCTTTTATCTTAGGTTAAACCATCATTGCACTAAAATCCCCTTTCACCCTTAACATATATGAACCTAATTTATATAGAGGGTAGTTCTAGAACTATGTGGGATTGATTCCCATCATTATGGGATATGTAGGAACATTCGAGTGTCCCTCAAATCCAGCCCCAAGCCTTTTGGGCCTAACACCAAATTCCACTTTCAGTCCCTTGGCTGAAAAGTCCCCATGAAAGCACACACTGTGTATTTATTATAATGGTCTGAGCTCTATGACCCTAAACTATGGTCTCCAATCCTTTTTTCTCACACGACATTAAACTGTAGTTTAATAACTACGTATGTCTTCATTCCCATCCTTATGGGATACGTAGTGAAGTCCAACATTTCAATTCAGGACCCAGCCACAACATGATTATGGTTAGTATTGATTTGTGTATCTCTACATACATTGGACAATACCCATATTTATGTGTCATAATCCTAACCTTAAATATTTTTAGATCTTCATAACCCTTTTCTTAACTTCTAATCACAAAAGGCCTGAAATTCTGAGAGTTCTTTTGCCTGACCATGCAGAACGTGCCCTTAGGCGGCCTTACATAAACAGTCTACATAACGGACATTTCAGCCAAAAGATTCTATTTATTTGACTATGCAGCAAATGCCCTTAGCTGGCCCAGCATAATTCAACCCCCTAACGAGCTTGTTAAAAATTGTTAACTTCATTATTGGGAGGAAAACCTCTTTTGTCTTTATTTGTCTTGATAATATGTAGGGATCCACAAAAAAAGTCATCCTTAACATATTTGTCCCATATCCTTTTTCATGATCTGAGAGTATTCAAGTCTATGGTTTATATTCTACTTCCCTACATTTGGGTCAGACCTTGTTAGGAGTGATATCCATCCAGTTCTTTGATAATTTTGTTTAGAAATATCTTCTCCATATTCAAGTACCTCTTTCCATACAACAAACTCTTTACTTTGAAAAATTTGAATCTCCATAAACTTTCACTGGCTTTTTAGCACTATGAAAGTAAATTTCTGAGAGTTCTTTTGCCTAACTATGCAGCACGTGCTCTTAGGAGGCCTTGCATAAACAGTCTACATAACGGACCTGTCAGCCAAAAGATGCTTTTTATTTGACTATGCAGTCAATTCCCTTAGGTGGACCTACATAATTCAACCCCCTAACGGGTTTGTTAAATAATGGTAACTTCATTCATGGGAACTACTTCTTCTAATTCCATTTAGCTCTTTTTCATATCATTCCTCAGATCCAAATTTTTTTAAGTTATAGTTTACATATTTTCCCTCATACATGAGTATGGTAATATGTTTTTAGATAAATTGTCAAAGAATTGACTCAATTCAAATTCATTCGGTCAAAGATATTTCGACCTTAAACATTAGCCTCTTTATGTCTAATGTGAATGAATTTAAACTGCCCATAAAAGGTAAGGGAACTCTGAATAAAAGTAAAGTTCCAGCTCACTAAACATAAATTTTGTATGACTTAGGTAATATTGAGCAATTAAAAGATTCAAAGATTGTAGGGTTATTTATAATAATCATAGTAAAAATCAAACTATGCTTACTAGGCCCAGTGGCTTAGGTAAAATTTAAAGCAGGTAGCAGGAAAATACGTGAACATGTGATTGAAGATGAAAGCATTCTTTCCATTTGATGCACAAGAATTAGAGGGATATCCATAGATTGGAGCCTCTTCTCTTTTTCAAAAAATTACAAAAGACTGTCAACATAAGTCTTCAATTGATGAACCACATCCCGAGCTTCATCAGTAGCTACTTGAAGCTCATGCACTCGACCAACTTCACTCTTTCTAGCCTGATGGAGTGCCTTATTGGCATATGAAATGGTTTTCATACCATTCATTTGAGCTCCCTCTAGTGAATTATTGAGCTGGTCAAGTTCCCCAGTAACAGCATCTAACTATTGCTGGAGCTGCACCTGCTGGATGTCTTTTTCTTTGATCGTATGCTTTAGCTCCTTCATCTTGGCAGCATAGTCAGCCTCACATCAGGATACAGCAGCCTCAAATTCAGCGATGTTGACTAACAGTTTCACCTTGGTCAGATCTTCGCAACACGTTTTCTCCTTCTCCCTCTTGAAGATGACTTGTTTCACCGCGGTATGAATCTCTTGGTATCCAAAACCGCCAAGTCCTTGAATGACGAACTGGGATGACAACCAGGAAATCATTGATGGTAGGTCTTCTATAGGAACCTCAGATATGATTTTCTATATGTTGTTCCATGACTTGCGTTGTGAAAAGCTGAGCGCCTTAAGCACCTCTGGGTCTGATTCAACATCATCATCACAGGGGGTCATGTAATCTGGGATTAATGCACTTAAGGAAGTGCCCTGTTCTGCTCCTTCCCCCCAGACCCTGGTTGCTTCACCTTCTACTACTGTTTTGGAAGAAGTTGAGACCTCACCTCTAGTTCTAACCATTAAAGATGATATCCCTGTTTGATCAATTAAATGTATGGTTAGTTTAATAGAACAATGAAAGTTGGTTGTCTGGCAAATTAAGTACAGTTGCAAGAAAAGTGTGTTAATCATTACCTAACAGTAGATTAGCTGCTTGAGAAGACTCTTCCCCATCTTTCCCAATTTCAAAAGGATCTTCAATATGGGTCTCATGAGGATTTACTGGGTTTAACTCTACTTGAGATAATGTTTCTGCAATAGTAGGGTTGACATCAATGTCCACACCCTCTTCAGGCATTGGTAGTTCATTAGTTTCTTGGGATGGAACTGCATATTATTTTCAGTCATGATTAGAAGTGTAAATTATTAGAAAATTTATTGGACGAAGGATAACACTCATTCCCAAGATCTTCTAAATCACATGATAACTTGGCATGATCATAAAATTCTTCGAAAGACATGCCACGATTCATCATTTGATCCAATGATATTTTAGATTCCTAGTTAGTCTCACCAGTGGGAGAATTTAATTTGTCCTCTTGGCGACCCTCATTCTGTGGCCCCTGACCCTGGACAACCTCTTCAGGAAGGATGGAAGATTCAGTTGCTGTAGCCGCCAATGATTCTGGTGCAGGTTCTTCTCTACTTGTTGCAGCAGCAAGAGCAGTATTGGGAATAGATGTTGGCTCTTTTTCAGAATAATCCAGATCAACCTGAATTTGTGTTTGTTCTAGCACCCTCTGTGGTCCTTAAAGGAGGATTAGTCCATTCCCTCCGAGGGGAAATTGATGAAGCCCCTGTAATCGCAAATAAAATGAGAAATATTTTTCATGGTTTAAAATTCATGATTATTTGAAGGACTTACCACTACTGATAAAGCATTTAGTGGTGGACTTCCTCCTTCATCACCTTTGTCCTTTTGGATTTTTGGGAGTGTTGGCAGTCTCCCTTATTGTCACTTGAATTGGAGAATGTAAATCCATTTCCAACTCCTCATTCATGGCCTACTGGCCTGGAGATATCTCGTCCGGTTCGTGAGGAGATTCAGCAGCAGCCCCGATGGAAGTACCACCAGGGCTATACTGTGGAGATGGAACCTCAGTAGTTTCGGAAAGCTGCAAGATGAAAAAAAAAATTTCCTTAAATAATAAATCTTCGACTGAAATCAAGTTGCAAAGAAAATAAAGGAAATAAAACTTATATCTTTAAGAGCCCCATTCTCATGCCACTCCTCATCATTGGTGACGTGATCCATCATTTCATTTACCCGCTTGGTGATAGGGATAGAATCTTCGGTGTCATATATATAGGCCTTCAACTCTTTGACATAGGACCTTACTTCATTAGGGTTATCCTTGAAATGAATATTTGCAGGAGCCTGAAGTGTCCCTATTCTAGGAAGACATAGCCCTTCACATAGATCCATGCAGATAGTTTCAGTATCGCAGTATACATCCCGCCATGTCTGGATGGCCTCTGGTTGTATATATGTAGGTGTACTAGAAGGCATCAAAGAGGGTCCTACAACCATGGTTTTTAATTTCTTTCTAGCTCCTGCAACTATAAAAAGAGAATGAAAACTTGTTACTCTATAAAGTTACTTACAATTAAAATTGCCTCAATAAAGTAACTCATCAGGAGTTAATGGAGTGGATCTCTTGATTCTGATAGGAAGATTATATATGACATGTGGCCATTTTGACACAGGTTGTATCTCCTGAGAATATGATGAATCAACCTCGGTTGAAGAACTCGGTGATCCAGCTTTAGGAGTGGAAGAACCACCTGCCACCGTAATTGATTCTTTCCCAATGGTTCTCTTCTTCTTCCTAATCCGATCAATAGGTTTATTCAATAGGGACTTAGGATATGACGCTATCCAGTTTTCAGCATACAATATGGTCAAATTGCTTACCGCTTTAGTATTTGGTAAGTCAAAGACTGCCCCAGTCCTTTCCATAGCCATTAGAAACCATAGTTGCCGAGCAACCATTGGATGCTACTCTGATCTGATGTGCACTGGAAGAGATACAACAGTTGTCTACAGACACATGAATTTCCGTGCAAATCGATATGGAACATAGGCCTCACATATAATTTCCCCATCAATTCTGGTGGCTAGTACACCATCTCTGCGGGCCAGCATATAAGACCTCTATTCCAAGATGGCTGATCCATCATCAACAAATCGCCCTGTCGGCGGATTTCCATAGGGAAGGAAGTGTAATTCCTTATGCATACCCAGCCTTGGCCTAATATCATTGGCATTGAGGGCCAAAGGACAAACTCCAGAGAAGGTCTGAACATATGACCTGAAAGAACTTTCAGGAATTTGTATTCCATTCTGAACAGCATATGTTCGGATGTGAGTGGCGATCAATCCCCATAAAACATGGAATGGTCCCACTAATCTCAAAGGAGACTTACCCATATAAACATGGAGTAAGCTCCTGTGAATCTTTTCCAAAAATGGGGTAGACAACCCCACCATCTTCCTCTCAGCCAACTTTGCTGCGATAACGAAGGTCCATGGCCTGACGCCTCACTTTGAATCTCTGACGGGCAAGAGGTAGACACTGAGCCATAAGGCTAAAAAGCCTTCTAGACGGGTCTTCTCTGGGATTTTATGATTCACTTCATACCCCCATTTCTCAAACTCTCCTGCTTCCAGAGTCGGCCAGAATGTGCCAGGAACACCTCTCTTATCTACTCCAGGGTAGCTAGTAGGACGAGTACAGGTGGGCCCATTTTCCCTCTTCTTCTTGAGAAACACATCCATCCATTCATCTGGATTAATATCCCTTCTAGAATGAGTCTTTGATGTCTTTGAGATTTTGAGCTTATGATAAATATTCAATAATTCTCGAACCAAATTCGGAGTCTTCTCCGAATCATTCAAAGTTGCCTTTAGAGGGATGAATTCTTTATACATATCACCCAAAATCGGAACCCCTGAGATCATGTAGACATCCCACAAACTAATGCCTACTTCTCCATGGTTTAGATGGAAATAATTTGTTTCTTGGCTCTAGAGGCTAAGAAACTCCGGTGCAAAATTATCAATCCTGTAAACATACGTCTTCCCAGCCCAGACGGCTTCATCAATTGCATCTCCCTTCAGATCCTATACAAACTCTTCACAAGTTTGTCACACCCAAAAATCCCACATCCATGTTGGCTTCACCCCTCCTCTAGAACGGAATTCACATTTCTCCTTCCAGCCTTTGGATTGATCCATCGGAGAATTTCAAAAAATTAAGGGATACCAATGTGGTTGTAGCTCAGGTTTGTGAACTTTCAGATCTGGTGCACAAGAGCTATGATGAATTATATAGGCTTTCATCACTGTTCCAACATTAGAAAATATTCCTGCGATTGAGACATTCTCTGAAGAAAAGTTGGTATACAACTGAAACCAAGAAGGCAAGAGATAGTTCTTTGCCTCTGGAATATTGAAATCTTGCAGTTGACCATGGCCATACAGAGGCAGATTGATGCTGTGTGGGAAATCACGATGATATTTCTTTAGATGCTGAGCCAAGTCCGAAAGAGTGCTTTTTCAGATGTAATAGTAATCATGGCCAACAATGTCCATAATCTGATCAATTATTTTTCTCGCCAGTTCATCAGCCATTCTGATTCTCTTTGGAACCATTTGATCTGCACAAAAGTTGAATAATTAACTCTCAAAGTATGTTAATTTTTCAGAAAATTTGTGAAGGATTTGAAGAAATTTTCAAAGTCAATAAGGCGCTCAAGTCCCATAGTTGGCGCGCAAGTCTCCTTCGATCGCGCAAGTATTGGGCGTGCAGGTTTCACCGCGCAAGTCTAAAAACCTTAACAGAAGTGCGACACAAGAAACAGAAGCACGACAAAAGATGCAAGAAGAGTAGAAAAGTGAGAGCCAGGAGTCAACTTGCGCTCCGAGAGCAAATGACAAGCAAGAGCCAGGTGCTTTGCACGAAGTGAGGCCCTCTATTTATAGACAAGGTCGTACCCCTGCGCGCCAGACCCTATGCGCCCGAAGCTCATTTGCGCACCATACATTGCGTGCCCCAATTTCCTTTTGATTCTCGATTTCCTCAGAGTCAAATCCTCATTTCTTTTTGGATCCAACTCTGAGGGGGGATTTTTGTTGAATCTCCTTTCGTCACAGAGTCTAAATATTGGAAAAGGTGAATATCTTACTCAAAGTGATTCAACCTTTGGACAAATATCAAAAATTGACAAAGGAAGGAATAAGAAGAACATTGCACAAGGGTCACGCAAGTTCTACCATGGTCACACAAGTACAATTATGCGCCACATTTGTTTTCATGCAAGTCACTTACGCGCCCTAAGTGATAACCACCCGAGGTCTTCTCTAGCCTATAAATCGCCCCGGTGGGCCCCACATTTCAGGAGGAATTTTTCAAGAATTCAGATACAGAGCTCTGAATGCCCAAGTCTCTTCTTCAAGTCTTCCAAAAACTTCTAAGGTAATTATTTACCAAGAATGAAAGGTTTAAACAATAGGAGTAAGGTCTAAGTGTTTCAATTCACTTACACTTGTGCGCCTAAGGTGTTTTATCCTTAAGGGAAATGAACATACTTGCACGCCTCCTTACCTACTCATTAAAACATGTGGGCCCCTATTCTGGGAGTACCTCAGGATAATTCTAAAGGCTTTGGTCAAGGATCACCCAAGTTTTACCCTACCGATTAACAATCTCACAAGTACCCATGTGCTGCACAGGTATACCTGCACGACCTGGACTTGTGCGCCCATGCAGTACCTACGCGCCTGACAGGACTTGTGCGCCCCTGCCTTTTTGGGTTTCCTTCTGGCCCATTTAACCCCTCTTATACCATTCCGCCTCTCCAATTCAAAATTAAATCTTTAAGACATTCTTCAAATCCATTTATGACATGTTTTCTCGATTTACTTCCCTATCTGAATGGAATTCTTTGGAATATCTCTCGAAACCTAGTGATTTACACATCTTTATTTCACTAAATATTGAGATATAATTCATTCAAAATCATCTTTTTAGACGAGAGAACCCCTTAACCTAGGCATCCTTTTTAGGAGTAATCCCAAAGTCCTCATTAATCTAGGCATCCTTTTCAGGAGTAAGCCCCAATCTTAAAATTCCCAAATATGGGCATCCTCCTTATGAGTAAGCCCCAACCATAATTCTCTTAACCTGGGCCTCCTTTTTAAGAGTAATACCCAGTCCAAATTCTCATTAATACGGGCATCCTCTTTAGGAGTAATCCCCAAGTCCTCTAATCTGGGCATCCTTTTCAGGTGTAAGCCCCAATCTTAAAATTCCCAAATATGGGCATCCTCCTTAGGAGTAAGCCCCAACCATAATTCTCTTAACCTGAGATTCCTTTTTAGGAGTAATACCTAGTCCCTTAATTTTTCAAGTCCCTTAACCTGGGCCTTCTTCTCAGGAGTAATCCCCAACGTTAATTTCTCTTAACAAGTCTTAATTTCCTTTTGATCTGGGCTTCCTTCTCAGGAGTAAAACCCAATCATAAGTCCCCTCCTAACTTGGGCATCTTCCTTAGGAGTAAGCCCCAAGATTAGAGTATCCAAATCTTCATGAAGCATATATACCTTTATGGACCTTGTTCCAATATTTCTTCTCTAAATTAAATCTTAATCCTTATCTATTTGGGCAGTCATACACACATAATCCCCACATCATTGCATCATTCGTGGCAAAATTGTTTGGTTTCACCAATGCCTCTTGTTTCTTACACCGAGCATGACTCACGTGAGCTTATAGTGTAAAAGTAATCATGACATCTTTCTTTGAGCCATCAATCATGCATAAACGTCATACACCCTTACTTGAAATACATGGGTTCTGATTCATTTTCCAAAACAAAGGATACGTAGGCATCCCATCTGCGGGTACGATCCCAACTTTGAAATAATCCATGTACTTCTGAATGACAATAAACTTCAAGTGCACCTTTGAGTGCCTTTAAAACTAGTATAATCATCATAATGACCAAGAGAATTTTATGTATCAAAGGATACCATTAACTAAGAATCTCTAACAAATAAAGATGATTCTCTATTGACTAAGAAACACGAATACATATAAAAGATTCTTTAAATTTCCTACATATCAATCACTGATTGTCAGATATAATGGAAAACTCCTTTTATACTTGGTATTGTAATAAGGATTCACAAACATAACTTAAATCTGTAAAGAGAGTCCCGAAGTAGATAATAATTCCCATCAAAATAGTGTGATGAGTCCGACCTCCCATCCTCTCGACCAATGAAAATTCCTAAGACCCATCAGTCCACAACTAATGAGCGCCTATAATTGGAAAGTAGGTTCAAATGGATATGGAATCATTGTATGTTTTCGGTTCTACGAACAAACCCGTTAGAAACCGTTTGGAATGATTGAATCTTAAATCAATGAGGTCATCCCCCATTCCAGAGGGAAATAATTGGGGATTGGACTGCACCCACATAGATGAGTAGAATTAGGAGTAATTCAAAATGAATATTTCAATAAATTGTGTAACCACACTCATTTGAAGAATTTATAAAGGATGAATCTTGGTTGAAATCCATGAATGAAGAGTTAGATCAGATTGACAAGAATCAAACATGGGATCTATTCAAGAGACCTGATGGACATAATGTGATTGGTACAAAGTGGATCTTTAAGAACAATTATGATAAGAATGGTAATGTGATCCAAAATAAGGCCCGACTGGTGTGCGAGGGAAATTCATAGATTGAAGGTGTCGATGTTGAGGAAAAATTTCTCCTGTAGAAATACTGGAGTCAATCAAGATATTCCTTTCCATAGAAATACAAAGAGGTTATAAAGTGTATCAAATGGATGTCCGGACAGTGTTCTTAAATGGAGTTTTGGAAGAAGAAGTCTACATTGAACAACCAGTGGGGTTCTTTCTTGGAAATGATGAAATGAATGTTTGAAAATTAATGAAATCACTCTATGAGTTAAAATATGCACCATGATCATGGTACTCTTAGTTGGATTCTTATATGAGAAATCATGAATTCAAAAGAGGAGGAGTGGATCAAATTCTCTATGTGAATAATTCTCATAAAGATCAGTTCAGGGTATTGGTATACATGGATGATATTATTTTCAGTCGAAGTAGGCTGGGGTTAGTAAATGAATTTACCAATCACATGAAATAAGAACGTGAGATGTCCATGATTGGTGAACTCACATATTTCTTAGGGCATCAAGTGATTCAAAAGAATAATTATACATTCATTTATCTAGAAAATTATTCAAGAGAGCTGCTAAATAAATTTAATATGAATGAATCCAATCTAATGTCGACTCTGATTGTAGTTGGAACAAAAATTGGAAAGGATGAGGATGCAACATTCGTAGATCCCACAATGTGTAGGAGGATCATTGGGATCTTATTTTACCTGATAGCAACGGGACTATAAATTATCTTTTCTACATGCTTAGTGGCCTGATTTCAGAGTAATATGAAGGAATAACATATGACAGTGGTGAAAAGAATTATTAGGTATATTAAAGGTACTCACAAGTATGGATTATAAATTTCTGTAGGTAGTGATAGCGAACTATTAGCATTTTATAATTCTAACTGGGTTGGAGATGTTGTGGATAGAAATTCCCCCAGTGGTGGTTAATTCTATATTGGGAAGAAATGTGTGGGATGGATGATCAATAAATAATAAAGAACTTCTCTTGGTACTTCTGAAGCTGAATATATATCCGCTATAAAGGCATGCACTTAGTTACTTTGGATGAAGCAGCAATTGACTGACATTGGTGATGAGGAGAATCAACCAATGGTGATTTACTGTGATAACAGGAGAACAACTAATCTTATGAATAATTCTATTTATAATTATCATACAAAACATATTGAAATCAGATATCACTTCATCAAGGAAAATGTTGAATAAGGCATGATTTAAATGGATCGTGTGGGAACTAATGAGTAAGTGGCTGATATCTTGACCAAGCCACTATCAGCGGCTGTGTTTGAGAAACAATGATTGAACCTCAGTGTCTAGATGCCTCCCACTAGATGAGGATGTTAAAAAATTCCCCTTTTCTTATTTTTAACTGTGATAATTTGTTTGTGGAGGTGATGCAGGTTTATGGGGGAGATACAATCCAAGGGGTGTATGTTCTGAGCTCTACAAAGTTCAAAAACGGGTTCTTGGGTTTATTTCCAAAGGGAGATAAATATAAAAATTTAAAATGGAAATATGAAGGATGCAATGTTTTTCTAGTTGTAGGTTTGTTACAGCAGAATGTCGAGGGAGAAAACTATTTTGTTTCAGGTATTGATTGTGGATAATGCCTTATTGAATTTATCTATAAGATTTCCAAAAAACCCAAAGGGGGAGATTATTGGAACCAGGCCTGTTCCTTGCATGAATTTGAGTATGGTTTGTGTTTGTTATAAATCCTCACCTAGAAGACCAGGGAGATTTCAAGGAAATGTATCATATAGTTCAAGCTGATGCAAGGAAAGCTATCATACATGAAAAGTGTTTGTCAGATTTTTGGGGTCTAAAATTTGAAAGTTGGATTTCAACATGAAAAGTGTTTTTTCTTGGAGGCCTTATGAAAATATGGAAAATTCATGAGTTTCAGTAAGATGGGATTTGAGAATTGTGTTTTCCATAGACATAAAGTGTTATAACGGTGTGCTTAACGATTATGTCGGGCTTTGCGATCGGAGATGGAGTTCTCCATGATTAAGAGTTTTAGAGATTTTTGGTCATTGATGGAATGCTTTCCAACGTTGATGGGTGCTGCGATGGGAATTCAGAGAAGACTCTATGATGATGATGAGATTTGTGAACATATAATTTCCATGGTTCTCTACGAAGGGAGGAGCGTCATGAAGACATGTTTGATGATCCAAAAAATCCACAAATAGGTGATGGATCTTCATGAATGGCCAAGCCTATAAATATGAGCCTACCACTCTCCATTTTCATTAAGGTTTTAGGGGAAATTTTGGAGACGCTTGGAGTTCATGAAGAGCTTTGTGAACAGGGGTTTCTAAGTGAGGTGGTGCATCACAAAGAGACTATATTTCTTAAATAATGAAAATGTTTTTTTTTGGAAAAAGGGAACTTTGTGATAATGGGAAATTATGCATCGACTGACTGAGTTTCAGAAAATTAGTTCCATGAAGGCAAGGAAGCTTTGTAAAGACAGTTTTTTCTGCACAATCATAGGTACATCACGAAGGAGTGTGTTTTGCAAAGGGAATTCATGAGGAGTGGTTTTTAAACATTTAATTTTAGTGGACAAAGATTTCAAAGAGAATCAACTCTGGTCTAGGGTGTAAGAAGAGTCCTATGCTAAGTCAGGGACAAAGTCTTCAATGCTGAATTATTGAAGCGACCTTTAGGTTAGTAAACTATGTTGAACATATCTTATAGAACTGATATAGGGGGAGTCAATAGATGTGATCTAAGGTACGTAGTGAGTGGTCCCTAAATTCTTATAAAGGCAGTGATCCTGACACATAGTGACTATGACCGAACCTTTGTATTCCACATCTAGTGCAGTTTAGTGGATTATTTACATCCGATACACTGTCAGTGTATGCTCCTTGGACATAGACCTTAGTGGTGAACCACGTAAAAATGTTTTGTGGTCTCTGTACATGTGATTGTTTGATTTATGTTCTCACCATTCTTACAGGTTTAACGAGCTTCTACCAATATGGAAACAAGATCCGTATTTTAAATGAATAATTTGACACCCTGATTCACCCCTCCCCTCTCAGGGTGTCCTGAGGGCCTATATAGACATCCTAGTTAATGGGAACCATGTAGGGAATTGACAGAAGACTCTGTGATGATGATGAGATTTGTGAATATATAATTTACATGGTTTTTTAAAAAGGGAGTACTGTCGTGAAGACGTGTTTGATGATCTGAAAAATCCCTAAAGAGGTGGTTGAGATTCGTGAATGGACAAGCCAAGAAATATGGGCCTACCCCTCTCCATTTTCATTGAGGTTTTAGGGGAGAATCAGGAGATGTGTTTAGTTCATGAAGAGATTTGTGAATAGGGCTTTCTAAGTGAGATGTTGCATCGCAAGGAGACTATTGGTTTTAACTATTGGACATTCTTTTGGAAAAAGGGTACTTCGTGATAATGAGTAATTCTACATTGACTCAGTGAGTTTCGAAAAAGTAGTTCCACAAAGGCAAGGACGATTCGAGAAGAAATGTTTTTCCATGAAAGCATGGGTGCTTTGCAAAGGATTGTGTCTCGCAAAGAGGCTTCACGAGGAGCAGTTTTTGAACATCTAATTTTAGTGGATATGGATTTCAAAGAGCATAAACTCTGGTCTGGGGTGTAAGTAGAGTATCGTGCTATATCAGGGACAAAGTCATCAATGCTGAATTATTGATGTGACTTTCAGGTCAATAAACTAAGTTGAACGTATCTTAGTGTAGTGAGATAAGGGGATTCAACAGAAGTGATCTGAGGAACGTAGTGAGCGTTCCCTAAATTATTCTAAAGGGAGTGATACTGAGACATTGTAACTGTGACTGAACCTTTATATTCCACATCTAGTGAAGTTTAGTGGATTTCTGTACGTCTGACACACTATCAGCATATGCTCCTTAAAAATATCCCTTAGTGGTGAACCAAGTAAAAGTGTTTTTTGGTCTCTGTGCATGTGATTTTTTTATTTCTGTTCCCATCAGTCTTACTGGTTTAAAGAGTTTCTACCAATGTGGAAACAAGTTCCTTATTTTAAAAGAATAATTTGAAACCCTGATTTACGCCTCCCCTCTTAGGGTCTCCCAAGGGCCTCCAAAGATATCCTTGTTGGAAATAAAATCTATATGAAAAAATATCTTTAAAACACTATATAGAATAAAAGGATGATATATGAAGATACAATTCAGAAGCTAAATATTGAATGTAAAGATAAAGTGATTTTTTTAAGATTAATAAAACACTTTAATTTTAAAGTCTATGGGGGTTGGCAATTAAATTAAGAAACTTAGAAGGAACTCATGTTCAATGTTCACATAGAGTTAAAAAAGAACCACTATTTTTAAGGTTTTACATGATATTTTTAGTTCTAGAAAGACACTATTCAGTGGTAGGAGAAGAATTAAGGAATTGGAAGTATCATTTTACAATAATATGAAGAAGAAGAAGAAGGTAAATCGATGATCTAGAAACTAAATATGTATTAATTATTATTCTTTAAATAGTTTTATAAATAACACTCATTCTAGAAAAAAAAGTTGATTATGAAAATTGATAAAGAACCCACCACTTAGGTAAAGGTGGAAGAATTTATGATAGGAAACATTTCTTCACTAGGTGTTTATAAGAAAGGAAGGAACATTTAATAAATCTGAGAATCCTCTACCATCCAAAATTACACTCAAAAAAATTATAGTTGAATTATTGTCTACATAAGGAGTTATAGAAATTTTGTATCCATGTTATCGATTTTTGGCATAATTTTCAACTAATAGAAAAATAGAAGGTCCATATTTTGGGCGACTCAAATGGAAGTTAATAGAAACTTATGTAAGGGAAACTAGAGTTTACATAATAAGAAAAATATGTTGTCTTACATAATTTAATATCTTAAAAATTTATGTGAATCTTGTGGAAGTAGTGGACATGATTTTTATAAGTGTTGGTTATGTTTAAAATTAATATTTTAAAATTAAAATTTTAGTTAAAAATTAAGACATACTCATGGTGTTTTTAGTTTGAATTGAAGTGAATTTTTTTAGTTTAAAATTAACATTTTAGTTCAAAACACACATTTCATAATCAAAACTGAGCAAACATATTCATATTATTTTGATATTTTATAATAATGATTCATATGTCATTTTTGACATATATGTATCAGGCACAACTCAATCTAATACATGGTGTGTTTGGTATGACTAGAATTTTATTTTTTAGTTTAAAATTTAAACTTTAGTTCAAAACACACATCACGTACTCAAAACCATGAAAATACATTCATATTGTTTTAATGATTTTAAAAAAAATCCATAAGTCATTTGTGATATATAGGAATCATCCTCACCTCAATCTGATACACAATATGACTCAAAATGTGTGATTTCAGTTTAAAAATGAGAATTTATTAATGTATTGCTTCATATTTATGTTTGTTTTATTTCTTTATAATATTACTAACATACGAATTGTTTTCATATCAATAATTCCAACTCTTCCTATATCCCCATGTCAATCATGTACAAACCAGCCTTAATGCCATCCTCTATTTTTTCATGAGTATTTAGTAAAATTCCAATGAAACTATCATATATATACTTTTCACATACATAACATCACGAAAATTCTAGACATACACACAAATATAGTGTGGTAATTAAAAAAAATGATCTTTTTTTCCAACTGTTTTTTGTAAGGTTTTCTGAGGAAGGTTTACCAAAATTAGTTTCCATATCATTTACTTTATCAAACAGTTGATCACCTATCAGTGGAGATGGTGTTGTACCTTCTTATAAACTCACATTTAAAGATGTCATCTGAGATTAGTATTTTTTCATTTGGGGACAAATTTTTTATGTCCTATAAATACATTTTTTGATGAATGTTTCAATCTAAATGAGTGTGTACCTTGTTCAAAAATGGGACACCCTTGATTTCCTTTAATTCTATATCCTAATAGATTTCCATAAATAGTAAAATCACTTATCATCCCATACAGTAAGGCTCTAGATGTGAAATAATCATTTTTGTAAGCATCAGCCAATGTAACACTTTAATCCCATATTAATTTCAAATCTTAGATCAATGAATCCAAATAAATATCAACATCATTTCCGGGTTTTTTTGGTCCAAATATAAGCAGAGATAATATAATGTATTTTTTATTCATGCATAACCATGATGGAAAGTTATAATTTATAAAAATAACCATCAATGTACTATGAGTGCTACTTTGAAAACCAAAAGGTTTCATTGTATCTATAGATAGTACAAGACAAAGGTTTCTCAGATCATTTCAAAATTCAGGTACTCGTGATAAATTTTTTTCCAATGGGGAGAGTTTGTGGGGTGGTAAAGTTTTATATATTATTTATTTTATATGCATTCCATGTTAATTATTTTATACTCTCCTCACTTCCATATATGCACCTAAACCTTGGAATTATTGGAAGGTTCCATATAACATTCTAAGGACTTGATTCATCTTTCATGTATTGAAACACACCACACTTTGGCCATTTTCTAAGTGATTCATGGTCCTTGTTAAACAATATACATCCATTTGATTAGGAATGTATTCTTTCAGAGATCATACCCATTGAACATAGTATTCATTTAGCATCATATGTTTGATATGTAAGTTCATTATCTTCTGGGATCATATCATTCAAGAGAAAAATTAGTTCCTCAATATGATCTTCATCATCATTAACTCATGTAATCATATCCTTGATACGATATTCATCATTTTTCATAGTTGTAATAATATTAGATGATCCATAAAATAGAGTGTTTTCCTAAAAAATAGCTATATTCATTTTTTTCTCTATGTTTAGTCCATCATATAAACTTAGATCTATTCTGTGATAGATCAAGTGTTCTTCTAAATCCATTAGACTAATTAGTCTTGAATAAAAAGAGTGTAAATATGGTCAAAGGATTTGAGAAGGGTCATATACATGATATTTTTAAAATTTTATGAACTCTTTCACCCCATCCTCACACTCTTTTGTTATAGGATTGACATTTATCCATTCACGATTCATATCCATAATATTTAATTTAGTAATATTAATATTTAATAAAATAAATAAATACATAGAAAGTATGAGCATAGAACCATAAAAGGTCATTCTTAAAGAATCATTTAAGATACATGAAGACATTATTCTAAGATAATAAGAGTATAATGATGTGTATTAATATTATTTTTTAGTTGTGGAAACCATTGAAGGAAGAAAATGTGTGATATATATAAAGTTACAAGAGTCTAATTAAATTTTTATCTATTTCAAAACACAGATTTCAAGGATGGTTTCTATAAATTTTCTAGGCAGGGATAAAAAAGTGGGACGAGTTAATGTTTATTCATTTCTTTACCTGGTACGTGATGATGTAGGCGGTTTTCCAGTGATAGAAAACTTAGGATTTGAATTTGGTCTTTTATCAGATGATAAAAATGTTGATTGGGACCAATAAACTAGTCTTGAGAACCCAAAGTTTGAAGAAACTCTTGAATTTAATTGTATTTTTATAAATAAAATTGTGTGTTAGTGTAATAACCCATTTTCTGAGCCCTTTATTTGTGAAAATTTAGTGTTGGTAATGTTCTTTGGGGTGCTTCTTACCTAGGAGTTTTCCAAAAACTCGGTTCCACTAAACAGTTCCACCAGAACAGTGGCACTGTGATGGTGGCATCATCACAGTCACAAACTAAAATGGTGGCACTGCTTATGGTGTCTCACCAAATGAGTGGCATCGTTACAGTGTTTCCCAACCTTTTCCTTTTTTTAATTTCTTGAGATTTTCCATTTCCACCCCTGTAATGCATCTTTTGATGTAAAAATGTTTTAATACCCTTTTAGAGGCTATTTAAGGACAATAAAAGATGTTTTAAACCCCCAAGAGTTGGGTGAATCTTCCTTACCAAAACACATGGCCTTTTTACATGGTGTCACACCTTTCCCTGTGCTATCCAGTTTCTCTCCTATTATGTGGTTTGTCTCCATTTAAAAGATATATACTAACTCACAACCATTATCTCCATCGTCTTTGAAGAGAATTATTAAATAACAATTAATCCCAATGATTGAAACATCCCAACTGCATAGTCAAGACATGATCCAACTTCAAGTACTTCAAAATCGTCTTCCTGATTTTAGGATCTGGCATTTTCTGAAGACGTGATCCTATCTTCATAATTCCTTTCCATTCTCTAAAGTACGCCCTAGAGACTTACTCCAAAGACGAATCGTACGCATGTGCTAGAGCCTATCCCTCCCATCATTGGATCCCTTGGAGTTCTTTCCTTGAAAGTTGTACATCCCCAGTTCTTGGTGTGAGGAGAAAAATTCAACCATTGATCATCCATGTAGGGATTCTTCCTTTGTCTCTCTTTTTCGTGCATCATGCAGGCTGGTTAAGATAATGTTTCCCTTGGTATATGGATAGAACCAAACCTTAACTAAGATAATAAACTAACCTTAAAGAATAAAGGGGTGTGATTTATGGTGATGCTGCTACACTCTTTCATCTTCGCTTATATGGTGTGAATTGTATGGGCTTATGCCCACTGAAATTAGTGGTTGGTGGTGGTCCTTTCTTGCACACTAATGAACCTATATTTTTCTGTATAAACTTGTGATTGAATGGTTGTGAAATGGAAACTAGTTAATCATGTAAAATTGTAAGATAAAATGGTTTCCTAGTGAATAAGAATTCTTGTGTGATACCCTAATTAACCAAACAGAAGGAAGGAACTTAATTAATGGTGTGGAAAAATCTAGAAACTTCCTTGATCTGCTATGGTAATATGTGTGGTTGCTCTTATTGATGCTTGTGGGGTGATGTGGATGGGTATGAAATCTCTTGTTATTTAGTTGTTGGCTTGAGGATTTTTCCCATATTTTGGGGATTGGTTTGGTTCCAGTACTTCGAGGGATCTCACGGATCCCCTTTTTTGTTGTGACTTTACAAGAGAACTAGGTGTGAATGCTTAAATTGCTTCTTGGCTTTTTTCCGTCAGTTGTTTTCTTAGCTTGCATCTCTGTCTGTTATTTTCTCGGTAGTGAGGGAAAGTTTTAAATGGAATCACTTGGACATGATAATGAGATTGGGGGATTTTCATTCCAGGAATGGGTTGTGATCTGGTTGTTGTTGTTGTGTGTGTGTGCATTTAGGAATAGTAACAAGGGTGGTTGTGATTTATAACCCTTAGATTGGGAAGGGTGTTTGATTTCCTATATGTAAAATGTGTATTTTTTTTGATTCTTATACACACCCCACCCATGTTGAGATCCTTTTTTCGAACACCCCCATTTCATGGGGAAGGGTGTTTTCCCAACATTCCTATATGTGGATGGTTATTAGCTCCTTTTATACTCCATATCTCGGGTATCCCAAGACTCTTCGAGCAGGTTGTAACGGCTTGGCGTCCATTATTGCCTAATAATCTTCGAGCAGGGTATGCTATGGTGGTTGGAACAGGTGTATGCGGGCAAGTTTGTTTCCCAAGTGTCTTCGGGATGATGCTCAGGTGTCTTCGGGCGTGGTGGTAGTTGTTTTTTCCTAGGTGTCTGCGGGTGTGGTTACATATGGTTGGGGTGGCCTAGGTGTTTGTGATTAGGATGAGTGGTTGTGGTGGCCCAACTTTCTGAGGACTGGATGCATCGTTACAGTGGCTAATAATGTTGTTGTTGGGATGGTAGTGGGACTGTAATAAAAATGGAGGGGGAGGTTTGACGCGTAGGATGTCTTTAATGACCTGTGGGAAAGTGGTGCAGGGTACACAAATATTGATGTGCTATTACTATTACTTTACCTGACTTTCATTATTTGGGGAGTGTCCCTTGGTGATCATGGGTGGATAATTTATATAATGACCCACCTTAAAACATACTTAATCTTGAATTAAATGAATAATTCACATTGAGGATCTTTTTAGGTTTAGAGTTCTAGAGAATTAGTACATAACTATTACATCTCAAAAGATTACAAAGTAGACACTTCTATATAGTTTCCATTTTTTTACGAAACATGAAATCTTGAAAAAAGGGTCATGTATAGTTCCATGTTGAAGACAACATGAATTTTCCTTGATCCCATCCTTGACCCTATTCCACATTATGTCCTGTGAAAAACATTTCAAAAACATTGGATGATCATAAAAAGCTCAGTAAGGGATACACAAAGAATGAAAATGGTTAGTTTTTCAAAACAAAAAGTATACCATGAATACATTAACATAAGTAATACTTTTCACTTTTATGAAGTAGTAAATACTCTTCACTGAATAAAACATCACTACTTACCCTTTTGTAACCAAAAGATTTCCATAAAACCCATATAAAGAACACATAATATAAAAAGGTAACTTGGGACATAAACATACATAAATGGAATAACCATATGATCAACTTCCACACATATCACTAAATGTAATATCCCTACGAGCGACTTCAATACCCAATGCATTGGAGGTTATAACATAACCACCCATCCTAGTATTCACGACACCACCCGTCATTTGGTTTATCACATAACCACTCGTCAAATGTCCAAGTACCATTATAAAATCATAATACATAAAACAAATATAAAGGAAAGAAAACATTTCCACATTTCAATCACAATATGTCCCTTAAATATATTGACATAAAAAATCCATTATCAAATCCATTTTCATACCAAAATACAAAATAGAGTATATGGTATTTATTTTCTTTAAAAAACATTATGTCTTGTAAAAGAAGCCGAAGATCAAGTAGTACTCACGGCAGCAGAAAAGGTCTTTGTCACCGCGTACGTTAAAAGAAACATTCATTTTTGTTGTTTAGTAAAACGATTCATAGAAAAATATTCCCTTTGAGTGAAATAAAATGTCAAATGTGTTTATACAACATATAAAAGGAAGTCTTGTATTATAACAAAATATGCCTCATTGAAAGGAGATTGAGACGAAGTCCCTTACCTCGTGTCCGACTTGACTCGATCATTCTTTAATCCCCTGAATAATAAACTAAAGTTAATTTCTACTTGCTTAATAAACTTTTCCAAGTTAATTATTGATTTTATATCACTTATTACCATCTTATGAACAATATGTAATCATTTAACTAAATAAGGGTTGTTTTCTCAATCTTTGGTACCTGAGTAGACAATAAACTTCTTATAATTACAAGTTGTTCATGTGGTAAAATATCCATTATCTCCGGAATTATATTCATGACCTAGATATCATATATATCATATATATCCAGTATATACATGAATATATAATGTTACATAACATTTAGAGGTAAGAAATGAAATGCACCGTTCATGGAGACGGTGAGCCGTACGTACGCATGAACGCTACTTTCATTTTTATTTCATATTTAATGGAATGAAATCACAATGATATAAAGGAAAATTATAATTATAGTATAATATCATATAAAATATTATTAATTCCATCCTTTATACGTCCCACATATGGAATTAACGATTCAAATCACTTTGAGGGGCGGTAGTCCGCACATCCAAAAAATGAAATTATCGTGTTTATCCATTATAGAAACCATAAAGGTATGCCACAAATAAAAAATACATAAGAATAAGGAAAAAATAAACATAATATATATCATATATAAATACAGTGACATCTTAATGGCCACCATGAAATGTGTTAAGAGAATATTGAACAATCATCGTTTCATGAGGCAGTAATTCACCATCCACAGAAACAGTAGGTTGTTTAACCATTAGACGGTGGTGTGTGTAAGTGTAGCTAGAATAATTCTAATAAAACATTCCTAGTATATTTAATTTACTAGTTTTGTTACAACATAAATTAATAAAAAGAGTTTATGGGGTTGGAGAAGAAAAATAAAACAAAATAACATAAGAGAAGACATTACCATTAAATCGGGTAACTCCGCTTGGTTTGAACCAAAAGGGTTTCTTGAAGAGATTTCTGCCTAAGGTATGGCTTCTAGGATGAACAGAGGGATATTGGGAGCTTATTTTAGTAGATTATGGATTATCCAAAGGGCTTGAGAGGTGTGTGAAATGGGAAGGAATTGGGGTCTTTTTACAAGGGAGAGGAGGGGCTCTTTTGGAAAGCATGAAACTATTATTTTATTATATAATGATTTACGGTTTCTAAAGGTCCAAAAATTAGTAATGTCAAAGATAAGGTGTCCCATGTTAGAAATAAAATCATCCAATAAGAATTGGACATGTTTTGGATATTATTTTAAACATTATCTTCTTATTTATTTAAATCATTCAGTAATGACGTAAACACCACATCATCATTGTGTCATAAATAATTTTATTTATTTGATGTCTAAAAATTATAAAACAATTATCATGTTGTAGGAAATATTTTTAGCTTTTTAATGAATATTTATAGTCAAATATATCAATTATATAACCCCATGTAAATTTTTTTAGTAAAACAATACATATTTGTGACATTTTAATTTTTTACTTTAAATAAAAGGTATTAATGTCATTATCTTGCCCAAGTGGATCCATGGGGTCCCAAAAATTGACCCATGTATTGTACCGGTCGGCCATGACTCATACAATATATGTAGGACACGTGTCAAGGTGATTTCTTATTATTATAACAATATTATTACCTTACATTACACTAATTACCTTTAATCACGATTAATAAAACGTAAAAGTTACTATTCACCAAAAAAATATTTTCATCCCATTGAACAACATTTTACTTACTAATGAAAACCATGTATGTAGTATTTTTGAAATTCAATTCACAGAAGTGGTAAAGTTTCATTTAAACGAAAATCAGTTTTTTTAACTACCACTTAGTGGATTCACTATTCATAAAAAATTGACGTTTTTCAGAAAAATACAAAAAATTCACCCTAAGCTATAACAGATATTCCGAATTAAAAAATGATTTTTATTTTAAAAAATTCAAAACATATAAGTTTCATTAATTAATTTAATAATAAACTCCCTTTGTCAAAACAAATAGTGTGTTTTTAAGAAACAATATCTATCAAAAGATTGACACTTGTTTAAGTCCAATTTCAAAGTGAAATTAATTTCAATGACCAACATTGGATTAAATGGTAAAAATATATTCTAATTTCACTTTAAAACCAATTCAAAAAATAATCTAAACATATAAATAAATTAGATTAAAATGATATTTTGAATTAAAATATGACATTTTTCCCTTATTCATTAAAAATGAACTTTATCGGAAAAATAACAAAAACATACACAAAGTAAATTTTGATGTCCCGATTCTAAAAAAGGATTTTATTTGGTCCAATATAATGTATAAGAGTGACCAGAAATATTTTTAAAGAGGGTTCTCCATCAAAAGGTGAGAAATCGACCTTTTAGTTAATATTAGAGAATCTATGCCTAAAATTGAATTCTTTACTTATTTTAAGACTTTATCTTTTATTGGATAAATGTAAAAACATTTAACAAACTTTTATAATCATATTTTAGTTATTTCTATTCATTCCTTCTAATACAACAATGATGTGTTAACTACCATTTAAAATAATATTATTATATGATTAGTGTGCAACATAAGATTTCAAAGAAACTCGTTATTGTGTATCAGGTATGCTATTGAACATATAAACACCTTTAAAGTAATTTTAATATTTAGTTCACAAATATTAATAAATATGAAAATGACTTATTCTTTATTTACCTGGGATGTTACATCCTTCGCCCCTTTTGGGAATTGCATCCTCTCAATTTTATTCACTTATCAAAATAAGTGGGGGTATTGATCCCCCATAGAATTTTCAAATTCCCACGTTGCCTCTTCAACCATATGGTTTTTCCATAAAACCTTCACCTGATAAATTACCTTATTTCGCAAAACATTCTCTCTTCGGTCAACAATCTGGACTGGTTGTTCTTTATAATAGAGATTCTCTTCCAACGGAACTACCTCTAGGCTCAAAACATGTGATGGATCTGGCATATAATTTCTCAACATCAAAACATGAAAAACATTGTGTACCTAGGAAAAACATGGAGGTAAATCCACTCTATATGCAACTGATCCAACTTTCAACAGGATTTCATAAGGTCCAATGAACCTCAGACCCAACATTCCCTTCTTTCCAAAACGTATCACACTTTTCCATGGAGAAACTTTGAGAAAAACATGATCACCTAACTCGAAAGATAGATCCTTCCTCCAGTTATACTCCTAAATTTTCTGCCTATTCTGAGATATTCTCATGTGCTTCTGAATCAACTAAACTTTTTCTGCCATCTCTTCTACCAATTTTGGTCCCATCATCTTCCTTTCCACTACTTTATCCCAAAAATCTAGAGTTTGACATTGTTTACCATATAATGCCTCAAACAGAGCCATCTGTATACTGGAATGAAAATTATTGTTATAAAAAATTCCACCAAAGAAAGATGTTGGTCCCAACATCCCCGGTAATCCATCGTGCAAGCACATAATATATCCTCGATGGTCTGAATTGTTTGTTCTGACTACCCATATGATTGCAGATGAAAATCTGTACTAAAATTTAATTCAGTACCCAACGTCTTCTAAAGGCCTTTCCAAAAGTTAGAAGTAAACTTGGGATCATGATTAGATATAATGGATAGTGGAACTCCATGCAACTTGACTATATTTTTAACATACAACCGAGAAAGTTGATCTAGAGAGAATGTATCTCGAATAGGAAGGAAATGAGAAGATTTAGTAAATCGATCAACAATAACCCAGATTGCAATATTACCTCGAGATATCCTTGGTAATCCCACAATGAAGACCATGAATATATTTTCCCATTTCCACTCTGGCATCGGTAATGACTGCAGCATCCCTTTCAGTAACTGCTGCTCTACTTTAACCTATTGACAAGTCAAACACATCACAGTAAAATTAGAAAAATATCTTTTCATTCCATCCCACCAGTAATACTCTCGTAGATCTCTGTACATCTTAGTACTACCAGGATGAACTGAAAAAAGGGAACTTTGAACCTCACATAACAACTCATTCTTCAACTTTGAATCACAAGGCACACATAATCTCTTCCGAAACCTCAAAACACAATCATAATCAATATTAAATTCAGGAAACTTACCCTTTTGAACCAGCTCTATATTTTTCTCCAACTCACCGTCTTTCTTCTGTGCTTGCATAATTCTGTCTGATAGAGATGATCTCACTGACACCTGAAACAAAACAGAAGAACTTCATGCACCAACAACTTCTATTCCACAGTTCATCAAATAAAAAACCAAAGGATCTCGTTCCAAACCTAGCATGGTTAACGAAGCATTACTTTTTCGACTCAGAGCATCAACCACTTTATTTGCTTTTCCCGGATTGTAATGAATTGTACAATCCTAATGCTGATTAATTCTAGCCATCTCCTCTGTCTCATGTTCAATTATTTCTGAGTGAATATATACATAAATTTTTTTTGATCAGTATATATTTCACACTTTACTCCATACAAATGATGCCTCCAAATTTTTAAAGCAAAAAAAACAACAGGTAATTCCAAATCATGTGTAGGATAATTTATCTCATGAGTTTTCAATTGAAGTTAAGTATAAGAAATTACCTGATCATTCTATGTTAGGACACAACCAAGTCCTTTCAATGAAGCATCACTATAGATAACAAACTCACCATTCCTGGAAGGTAGTGCCAAAACTAGAGCATTCTCCAATTTCCTTTCAATTCCTGAAAACCATCATTACATTGTTTTGTCCAGATAAACTTAACACCCTTCTGAGTTAGCTTAGTCAATGGGCTGGACGACCATGAAAATTATTTAACAAACCTTCGGTAATAGCCTGCCAAACCAATAAAAATACGAATCTCAATTACATTTGTGGGTCTTGTCTATTCTTCAACAAATTTTGTTTTTGCAGGATCAATAGTTATCCGATCTTTAGAAACAATGTGACCAAGGAAAGAAATTTGTTGCAACCAAAACACACACTTGCTGAACTTCCCATACAATTTTTTTTTCATTTAAGGTTTGAAAAATAACCCTTAAATGACTTTCGTGCTTCTATTTACATTTAGAAAAGACCAAAATATCATCAATTAAATCAACCAATAACTTATCCATGAACTCATGGAAGATTCTATTCATAAGGTCCATGAATACAGCATGTGCATTGGTTAACCCAAAAGGCATTATTACAAATTCATAATGGCCATATCATGTACGAAACACGTTCTTCGGAATATCTGATTCCTTTACCTTCAACTGATGGTACCCCGATCTCAGGTCAATCTATGAAAAATAATGAGCTCCCTGGAGATGATAAAAAAAATCATCGATATGAGGCAAATGATACTTGTTCTTAATAGTGATGTTATTCAGTGCTCTATAATCAATGAAAATTATCATTGAACCATCTTTCTTTTTAACAAACAAGATAGGATCACCCCATGGTGATATGATAGGTCGAATGAAACCTTTATTAATAACTCCTGCAATTGCTTCTTTAACTCTAAAAGTTCAACTTGAGCCATTTAATAAGGGGGTTTTGAAATTGGCTTAGATTCAGGAACTACGTCAATAGTAAATTCAGGTTCCTGATCATGTATAATACCAGGAAACTCATCAGGAAAACATCAAGATACTCATTTACCACTGGCACATCATTAATCTGAACAATTCCTTTGTTTTCAAAAATATGTGAAAGGTAACATTCATTTCCATCTTTTACTACTTTCTTAACTTCCTGATATGTTTTCAAAATCAATGGTTCTTTCTTGTACACAAACTGAAAATCTTTCTAAGAAGAAACCACTTTAGCTTTGCAGTCAATGTTACCATGATAAACAGAAAGTCAATCCATGCCCATAGTAACATCAAACTCTACTAGAGGAAAAAAATATGGTTTGCAGGTAGATTCTTTCTGCACACAAGGACAAGAAGGTTCTTAAAATTTTATTTGGTCTCAACGTTTCCTCCGGGTGTTTTTACCATAAGTTCAGGATTCATATCTTGAGTTGGAATTCCCAATTTACTAGAAAACATCTCAAAAATGAAAGAATGTGTAGACCCTGAATCAAATAACACATTGGCATAATCTGAAAAAACAAACACTGTACCTGATACTACTTCATTCGATGGCCCAACATCTGCTGATGTAGTTACAAAGGATTTCACCACCCCTTTCTGCTTGTAGTATGGCTACTTTCCCTTAGTTGAGTTCTTCGTTAGACACTCATTTGCATAATGACCCATTTCATTACACATAAAACATATTATCGATGGGTTTTCATTTCCTGCTTGATCATCTTCCTTATAGTTACGAGAAATATAACCAGACTTTCCACACCAAAATCACTTTACATACTTGGATAAACATTCTCCAAGATTGATTTTACCACACTTCTCACAGGATGGATATTTGGTTTTCTTACCTCTAGGATTCTTTGATGAATTCTTTCCCTTTCCCTGCCAATTGGACCTCTTATTCTGTTGTTTTTCAAAGAACACATGATCATTGGAAAACTCAATTTCCACCTTCTCCGCACAAAGAACAAGTTTTTCATAACTTTTGAACTCACGAGAAGCTAAAGCCCTTAGATACTTTAGCTTTAACCCTGATTAAAAATGGTTGATTTTACTATCAAGATCTCATATGAAATTTGAAGCATACCTTTCTAGTCGAGTGAACTTTTCTTAATAAGCAGCCACTGAGCCATCATTCTGCCTCAATTCTAGGAATTGTTTTTCCATCCTAAGACCAACCACCTTAGGAAAATATTTCTCATGAAACATACCTTTGAATTCATCCAAGTGAAGATCATTAATAACCCCACTATCCCTGATATTTTTCACCATCGACCACTATTGATCAGATTCACCTTCAAAATGGTAAACAGTGAGACTGACCATTTGATGTTCTGAACACCCCATGACATCAGAAATCTTCTCCATTGATTTAATCCACCCTTCTTCTAGTACAGGGTCAGATGATCATCTAAATGATGGGGGATGCTGCCTCATTAAATGTTCCACCACTGACATGTTCCTCTATGGTTGATCTAGCTGTTATCGTGCATGGATAACACCACCATTTATATCCTGAGTCAACTATACCATCACTGCAAAAAAACTATTCAGTTCTGATTCCGACCATCTCAGGTTGCTGATTTGGAAGGTTGTCTTCCTCCTGATGTTCTCCCAACATAGCTGCCATGTTTTCTCTGTGAAAAACCATTCTGAACACAAAAATATTTTTGGAGAAGCAACATGGTAATATTTAAATGCTATATCATTTCAATCATACCATAGATTAATTTATGGACATGAATTTCACAATTTTCTAACTCCTAAAGTTGCCTAAACCAACCTATGATGCCAACTATAAGGACCCATCCTTAAAACATACTTAATATTGAATTAAATGAATAATTCACATTGAGGATGTTTTCAGGCTTCGAGTTTTATAGAATTAAGAAATAACTATTACATCTCAAAAGACTACAAAGTAGACACTTCTACACAGTTTCCATTTTTTACAAAACATGAACTCTTGAAAAAAAAGAGTCATATCTAGTTCCATGTTTAAGACAGCATGACTTTTCTCTGATCCTATCCATGACCCTATTCCACATTATGTCCTATGAAAAACATTTCAAAAACTTGGGATGATCATAGAAAGATCAGTAAGGGATACACAACGAATGAAAACGGTTAGTTTTTAAAAACAACAAGTAAACCATGAATACATTAACATAAGTAATACTTTTCACCTTTATGAAGTAGTAAATACTATTCAATGAATACAAGATCATTACTTACCCTTTTGTAACAAAAATATTTCCATAAAACCCATATAAAGAACATATAATATATAAAGGTAACATGGGAAATAAACATACATAAATATAATAACTATACGGTCGACTTCCACACATATCACTAAATGGAATAGCCATATGGACAACTTCCATACCAAATGCATTAGAGGTTATAAAATAACCACCCATCCTTGTATTCATGAAACCACCCATCATTTGGTTTATCACGTAACCACCTATCAAATGTACAAGTACAATTATAAAATCATAAGAAATAAAACAAATATAAGGAAAGAATACATTTCCACATTTCAATCACAATATATCCATTAAATATATTGAAATAAAAAATCCATTATCAAAACCATTTTCAAAACCAAAATACATAAAAGAGTATATGGTATTTATTTTCTTTTAAAAACATTATGACTTGTTAAGGAAGACAAAGATCATGTAGTACCTGCGGCGGCGGAAATGGTCATTGTCACCACGTACGTTAAAAGAAATATTCCTTTTTGTCATTTAGTAAAAAACTTCGTAGAAAAATATTCCCTTTAAATGAAATGAAAAGTAAAAGGTGTTTATACAGTTTATAAAATAAAGTCATGTATTAGAACAAAATATGCCTCAATGAAAGGAGATTGAGACGAACTCCCGTACCTCGTGTCCGACTTGACTCGATCGTTCTTTAATCTCCTGAATAATAAACTAAAGATAATTTATACATTCTTAAGAACCTTTTTCAAGTTAATTAATCCTTTTATATCACTTATTACCATGTTATTAACATTATGTAATCATTTATGTTAATAATGGTCATTTTGTCGATCTTTGGTACTTGAGTCAACAATAAACCTCTTATAATTACAAGTCGTTCATGTGGTAAAATATCCATTATCTACAGAATTATATTCATGATCTAGATAAAAAATATATCATATATATATATCTAGTATATATATTCATTTATAATTTTACATAACATTTAGAGGTAAGAAATGAAATTCACTATTCATGGAGATGGTAAGCCATACGTACGCATGAACGCTACTTTCATTTCTATATAGTATTTAATGGAATGAAATCAAACTTATATAAAGGTAAATTATAATTACATTATAATATAATATATAATATTATTAACTCCATCCTTTATACATCCCACATATGGCATTAACGATTCAAATCACTTTGAGGGGGCGGTAGTCCGCACTTCCAAAAAATGAATTTATTGTGTTTATCCATTATGGAATCCATAAAGGTATGCCATAAATGAAAAATACCGAAGCATAAGTATAAATAAACATAATATATATCATATATAAATAAATTGACATATTAATGGCTTCCATGAAAGGTGTTAAGAGAAGATTTAACAATCATCGTTTCGTGAGGCAGTAATTCACCATCCACAAAAACAATATGTTCTTTAACCATTAGAAGGAGGTTTGTGTAAGTTTAGATCGAATAAATCTCATAAAAACATCCTATTATATTGAATATACTGGTTTTGTTACAAAATAAAGGAATAAAAAGAGTTTATGGGGTTGGAGAAGCAAAATAAAACAAACGAACATAAGACAAGACATTACCTTTAAATCGGGTAACTCCCCTTGGTTTGAACCGAAAGGGTTTCTTGAAGAGCTTTCTGCCTAAAGTAAGGCTTCTAGGATGAATATAGGGATATTGAGAGATTATTTTAGTATAGGTTGGACGAGAAAAAGGACTTTAGAGTTGGGTGAAATGGGTAGGAAGTGAGGTCTTTTTATAAGGGAGAGGAGGGGCTCTTTTGGAAAGCATGAAACTATTATTTTATTATATAATTATTTTCAGTTTCTAAAGGTCCAAAAATTATTAAAGTTTAATATAAGGTGTACCATGTTCGAAATAAGATAATCCAATAAGAATTGGACATGTTTTGGATATTATTTTAAACAATATCTTCTTATTTATTTTAAATCATTCATTAATGATGTAAACACTGCATCATCATTGTGTCATAAATAATTTTATTTATTTGATGTCTAAAAATTAATAAAAAATTACCATGTTGTAGGATATATTTTTAGATTTATAATGAATATTTATAGTCAAATATATCAATTATATAACCCCATGTAAAAATTGTTTTAGTAAAACAATACATGTTTGTGACATTTTTATTTTTACATTAAATAAAAGGTATTAATGTCATTATCTTACCCAAGTGGCTCGATGGGGTCCCAAAAATTGACCCATGACTTTTATTGGTCGGCCATGACTCATCCAATATGTGTAGGACACATGTCAAGGTGATTTAATATTATTATAACATTATTTTTATCTTAAATTACACTAATTACCTTTAATCGCGATTAATAAAACTTAAAAGTTACTATTCACTAAAAAAATATGTTCATCCCATTGAACCAAATTTTAATTTATAATTACAACCATGTATGTTGGATTTTTTAAATTCAATTCATAAAATTCGTAAAGTTTCATTTAAATGAAAAATTAGTTTTTTAACTACCACTTAGTGGTTTCACTATTCATCAGAAAATGATGTTTTTTAAAAAAATACCAAAACTTCACTCTAAGATATAATTGATATTCTAAATTCAAAAATAATGTATATTTTAAAAAATTAAAAACATATAAGTTTCATTAATTAAATTAATATTTTATTTTTGTTTTCAAAACAAATGGCGTGTTTTTAAGAAATAATATCTATCAAAAAATTGACACTTGTTTAAGTCCAATTTCAAAGTGAAATTAATTCCAATGACCCCCATTAGATTAAATGGTAAAAATATATTCTAATTTCTCTTTAAAACCAATTTAAAATATAATCTAATCATATAAATAAATTATATTAAAACGAGGTTTTGAATTAAAATACAACATTTTTCACTTATTCATTAAAAATGACCTTTATCAGAAAAATAACAAAAACATACACAAAGTAAATTTTGATGTCCTGATTCTAATGAAGGATTTTATTTCGTCCAATAGAATGTATAATAGTGACCATAACTCTTTTTAATGATGTTTCTCCATCAAAAGGAAATAAATTGACCTTTTAGTCATATTATAGTATTTATGACTAAAATTGAATTCTTTACTTATTTTAATCCTTTATCATTTATTGGATAAATGTAAAAACATTTAACACACATATATAATCATATTTTAGTTATTTCTATTCATTACAGCCAATACAATGGCTACATGTTAACTACCATTTAAAATAATATTATTATATTATTAGTGTGCAACGTAAGATTTCAAAGAAACTCATTGTTGCTTATCGGGTACACTATCGAACATTGAAACCCCTTTAAAGTAAAATTAATATTTAATTCACAAATATTAATAAATATGAAAATGTATTATTTTTTATTTACCTGGGATGTTACAATTTTCCTTGCTATGTGTTTTGGTTATCTCTACTTTCTCACAGTGCATTAGAATGTATTACCACTTTTTCATGAGAGCTTTTTGTTTTCCCTACTGAGTATAACTTTATACTCACCCTACATATATAAAACTATTTTCAGTTTTCTAGGAGTACTTCGAGGTCCGTGCGAGACTGTACTAGCTCAGACGTTGGGATATGGATAATGGGTGGTGATGAATGAAGAAAAATAGAAAAGAAAATTAAAAGAAAAGAAGGAAAACAAAAGGGCATGTTTACCTCTTGTTCTCTTCACGTTGAGATCCTTCTTAATGGCCTTTATATTGGAATTTTGGTGAGACCAGTACGTCTTGGACATGGTAAAGATCCTTGGGAAGTATATTGGGTATAACATAGACATTAAAAATTTCTTGAATGGTTTGATTGGAAGAGAAGAATGAGGGTGATATTTATAGTGGAGGAGAGGAAGGGTTTTACATTATTTTAATCACTATTTTAATATTTGTTTCCCAAGATTATGAATAGTCTTTATTTATGCTACCAGAATAGTAAAGAGATAATGTGAGTTAAAAAAGTGAGATTACATCAGTCATGATGTAATAAATAGTATATTTTAGGAATTATTTTTATATGCATTATTTTACTGTATTTCACTATTAATCAAAAAATTTTGAATTTTAGAAAAATAAAAAACAATAACCTTAACATTTTTTAACGTGTATAATTCAAAAATGAAGTCCATTTTTTTGTAAATAAATTTCTTATGAATGATTAATTAATTCTAAAATATTATCATAATTTAAGTGAAAAATATAATTTTAAAATTAAAACTTCTTTTCTAACACATTGAAAACAAACTTAAGGTATCATAAAATTATCTTATAATGATAATTTATAAAATACATATTTATGAATATATTTTTTGAAAAAAAAATTCATTTAAATTATTAAAGTAATCATAAATTTGTAATTAAATATATATGACTTAGAAAAATACCAACACTTAATAAATAATTTTTGAAATATTTATTTAAATATATTATCACATGATTACATCATATTGACACATATAAGATGGATAAATTTTATTTATTATATAATATGTGAATATACATTTAATAAGGGTCCATCACAATTCATAAGGTTCATGTGAATATTCATAAAGGTACAATACTATTCATTTGGGTCAAGTTACTATTCATAAGGGTTCTTTACTTTTCATAAGGACCATTTAACAATTCATAAGAGTATATTACTATTCATAAGTGAAATTTTATAATTCATAAGGGTATGTTACTATTCATTAGGTTAGGTTACTATTCACAAAAAAATATGTTTCTTCTCTCAGAATCCAAAAAACATACTGATCATAACCTTTTATGTCTTTTTTTCAAAATTCAAAACACAGAAGTAGAAAAATTATGTTTAATGCGTAGTTTATAAATGCCACAAAATATTTAGTTGTTAATTTAAGCACATAGTTTTTCATTTTAAAATCTAATGATGTTACATTACCCCCGCAATTGAATTACACCCTCACAATTTATTCATTGTACTTATATTTCGTAATTTACATATCAATAATTATAAAAAACTATTTTTTATGTGTACTTAATTAAATAGAAGCTTATAATTAGACACTATAACTTAATGTTTTCTAAAAAAATGACAATATCTAATCTCTAAATTTTTCTATACCGTTTCTCTGATACCAGTTATAAATCCCAAAACCCACACTATCTGATTCAATGCTAAAACATGTTGTGTATTTTTTTTAAAATAGATAAATGAAAAATACACAGTACACAATACAAATGAGGACTTTTTCTAGTCAAGAATCTAGATAATTTGACAACAACATACATATATTGAATTGGAGTTTACAAAAATTAATAGATAATATAAATAAATGGATTTATCTGCATTAGCACCTTATCTACTCTTTGAACTTCCAAGGATTCTTTTGAAAAACATTTTAAAGACATTGGATGAGAAAAATTGTTCAGTAAGGGATATAAAAAGAATTAAAGGAATTATTAGTCCATAAATAATTTTAAACACATGAAAGAAATTTCAAAAGGCATACTTCTTATCCATAAATAATCATATACATAATTTTTGAAAACATAGAGAACATAAATAAAACATGTTTTTAACTTGGGGAATTAATTACATAAAATTGTAACCATCATGGCTACCATATTATTTGTAACCCTCACAACTACCCTATGGTGTAAACATCACAGTTACACATGGTGTAACCATATGACTAACCTCAAAAATAAGCATACCCAATGTGTTGTAGGGAAACATAGACCCCACCCTTCAAAAAAATTCCCAATAACTGCAACCTAATCAAATAACAAGAATAATTTCATAAAAACATTGCTTTTGAATTTTGTAAAATATAATTTTAAAAGAGTATTTCAAATGAAAATCCCCTTTCAAATATCATATAATTGAAGTGAGACTTAATATAGTGGATGGAATATGTATATACACTATAAATACACATAATTCAACATAATATAAAAATAATCATAATTTTAATACCACATAAATAATTATGTAAAAGGTTAACCCAAATAATGGAAATCTAGTTAATAATTCCCTTACCTCAGGTACCTATTACCTCAAAGTTGTTTAAATCTATTGTATAATGGTTAAAAGAGAGTTATTAATATATTACATAAACATATTCATGTTTATAATACATTTTATGATCATTTCACAACATCATTAACACATTTATTTGTAATATTTTGTTATTTACATTGTTTCACATGCGTTTGTTTACATGGTTTTCAAGGTGGCTTCATAATTGATTTTATTATTGAGTGGAAGTGAAACTACAAAACTAGAATGAAGTGGTATCTAAAAGTTTCTAGAACCTTAAATTGTACCATTTAACATTTTCAATTTTGATATGAGGATAATTCATTAGATAAATCGTTAATGTTATTCATTTTGATCATATTGGCGATTATCTGATAATAATAAACTTATTTTCTTTTAAAAATATATTAACATGTGTACAAAAAATTCTGGAAGAATTTATAAGATATAACACATAAATTATAGCCTCTTTCAACCATAATAATGGTTTCATGACTAGTATTTAAGGGAGTAAAATGAATTGAAAACACATCATCCATGATGTTTATAAATTTATACATCCCGGACGATGTTTTAATTTCTAGGAGAAGTGGGAGAAGAGAATATGTATAATGATAAATCTTACATAAACATGATGAAATTTAGAATATTTAAGATACTAGATCATTCATTCCTATTGGATAAGGGTAGGTGAGGAAGGACGAAGAATAGAAAAGAGAATGAAAATAAATGAATGAAAACAAAAGAGGATGTTTACAACATGATCTCGTCTCCTTGAGATCCTTCTTAAGGCCCTTGGATTTGGCCTTTTGGTGAGTAAAGAAGGTCTTGGACGTGGGGAAGAGCCTTGTGAAGGATATTTGGTAGAACGTAGACAATTCTAAAGGTTTCAGAGGTGTGAAAGGAAGAGGTTAATGATGGTAGTATTTATAGTGGAGGAGAGGAAGGGTTTTACATTATTTTAGTCATTATTTTAATATTTTTGGTCAATAAAATGAATAGTATTCATTATTGTAAAAAAAATAGTAATTTGAGCATGTGAGTTTGAAAAACGTGGGCTTACATCTATCCTAATGTAAAAAATAGTGTGTGTATTAAGTTAATTTGTATATATGGTATTTTACCGTATTTCACTATTCATAAAAAATTCAAGAATTTCAGAAACATACAAAAAATTCACCCTAACCATTTTTCTATGTGTAAAATTAAACAATGAAATCCATTTTATTAAAATATTTTTCCTGTCATGACTAATTTAATTTTTGAATAAAATCATAATTTACGTTAAGAATGCAATTTTATAATTAAGCTTTTTTTCTAAAGCTTAGAAAATTTAGCTAAGGTATCATAAAATTATCTTCTAATCATAATTCACAAATTAATTATTTCTGAATAATTTTTATGAAAATGAATTTTCATTTAAATTATTTAATTAATCATAAATTTTTAATTAAATATATATGACATACAAAATTACCCACACTCAATCAATAATTTTTAAAATATTTATTTACTTATATTATTACATGATTATATCATGTTGACACTTATAAGATGGATAAATAATATTTATAATTTAATTAGTGAATTTACTATTAATAAGTGTATATTACTATTCATAAGGTTCGAGTTAATATTCATAAGGGTACATTAATATTCATTAGGGTCAAGTTAATATTCCTAAGGGTAAATTACTATTATTAAGGGTCATGTTACAATTCATAAGAGTATATTACTATTATTAAGGTTCATGTTTCTATTCTTAAGTGTATGTTACTATTCACAAGGATAGGTTACTATTCACCAAAAATTAAGATTGTTCTATCAGACTCCAAAAAACATACTGATTGCAATCGTGTATGTTTGTTTTTCAAAATTCAAGACACAGAAGTGGAAATTTTTTGTTTAATGGTTAGTTTATAAAGGCAACATAGTATTTAGTAGTTCATTAAATAACATAGTGTTTTTTTAAATCTCAGGATGTTACAGTTACGATTAGGTGAATCTGTTCTGAAGCCAATCTACTTGTAGTATTTTGATAGAGATGTAATTTCAGGAAAAAAACTCTATAAATCCTTTATCAAAATTATAAGTTTTTCTAAACATTTACTCACCTTAGACTTATCTGTAGATACATTCCAAGGCATATCCTTACAAATATCTATAGCGATATCACTCAATATTTTTCATCCCTGTTCACAAAACAATTATTAAACCATTTCTATAATACCAACTATTAGGACCTAGGAATTTAATACATTTTAATTTCATCATTTTTGTATAATATTTCATAAATTACACAAAAACAAGCTTAAGACCAAATTATTTTAGTGTATTTGGAAACATGGAATTATAAAATTTGGTTCATAACACATCTACATATTCTCTGGATTATCTCAACAAAATGGAAACCCTTTTTTCATATCATACTTAATCTATTTATTTGTTTTCTTGTGAAAGGAAATATAATAATGGGTGAGATCAAATGATCATTAAAGGTAAACAATGGAGATACAAAATCATAACATGAACATAATGGTATTTAAACATAAGATTAATATATGATGATCATACCCAACATATCAAAGATCATATACATGAGTCATGGAATAATTATTTGAAGTTAATAAGACATGAATCATAAGGGGTAAAAAATCATAAACCATGAAATAATATCATGAAAATAATACATGGGATTGAGGAAGGAAAATGAGTTTATAAAATGATTTCCATAGTAGTTGAGGATCACAGACAAGGATATATTAGTAGAATGGGTTCACTCACTAAACCATATTAGTATTCAAGGTTCACTCCCAACACCATATTAGTAGTTAGAGTTCACTCCCAATACCATCTTAGTATTCATGGTAGACTCTCAAGACTATTTTAGTGAAAAAGTCCTTTAAGGACTAGGTTAACTCCCCATTTTATCCATGTATACCAAATGAGATATAAATAATTACCTAATAAATTAGAGGGAGACATGGTTCCCACCAGTAAAATAATCAAAACCAAATATTTTTGTTCCACATAAAAATTAATAATTCATCATAAATAAAAACTAACCAAATAATTAATAAGGATAAAATCCTTGAATCACAACCCTAATAAATCTTATGTTACATTAAATAATACAATCCAATACATAAAATGGTTTTGAAAGATAATTTTAAATACTTATTCTGGAAAATATCATTTCCTCACATAAAAACACTTTTTAAAAAATATTTCATTCTTAAACCTTTTCCTTTGAATGTAACTTTGGAAATTTAAAATGAAATCTTCAATGCAATGATCAGTCATAACGATTGAAAAATTACATCTAGAAAGTACACATTAACAAATTTTACTTTCATATTATTGGTAGAATTTAAATATGACTTGATCAATAAAATGAATACAATATTCATTTTAAAACCATTTTGTTAGAAGGTAAAACATGGGATATTTTTTTTGAAATAAATCATGGGCGAACATTTCTAATTTCTTTAGAAATCATGATTTTTGAATAAAATAAATTTCATAAGAAATTGAAATTGAAATTACATTAAACTTATAAAATAATTAAAATAAGGTTATTAATTACACAACATGTAAAATTTGTGTATATACTACTCCTAAAATAATACATATTCATACCATAACATGTGTCTGAATGAAGAAAAATTGATGCAAAATTCCCCTATGAATTTGGTAACTTTTTAAAGAATAAACCACATGAATGAAATGTAATCAAATGGATATGTAAATAACCATAAATTTAATCATACGAATTATATATTACATTCATGGGTAGTATATAAACTGCACAAAAGGAAAATTGGTGAATATGGCATAAGTCTTGAAGAAATAAAAGATAGAATAGATTTATTCTTACCATAAGTCTTCACTTTCTTAATACATGATAATAACTACTTTATAACAAATATAAGTTTATTATAATTATACCATAGAAACATATTGATATATATAATACCATATATGATTTAATTATTACTTTATATTATTGGTTCATTATCAAATAAGTGTTAATGTTACAACTTTGTGTTTCATAAATGTTTTGACTTATTATTCATGGTCATTTTTTGTAGATATAATTTTGTTATCTAAAAAGTATGGAAAATGATATAAATATCACATATATATATATAATATAGATAGTTATGTGTATTAATAAAAGTTAGTGGTAAAATTTAAAATACACCATTCCTGTAGATGGTAAGTCGTATGTACACATGAATGTTGTTTTCATTTTCTTATCACATAAAAAAATGAAAACTATATGATATATTATCATTAAATAATAATTTATATGTCAAATTTATCACATATTTTATTTTATCACTCCATAAAAATTCCATGTAAAGCATGAATAAATCACATCAATTCGGGAGGCGATAGTCCACTACACTCACAAATGGCATTCCCATATTCCATCAAAATAGATAGAATAAAGGTATGGGTGACTTAATAATTTAAAAATAATAATAGCATAAAACATTTATGTGTATCATATTTAAACTATAAATATATAATTATTACCATCCTTTAATGGTGGTAATGGAAGATGGAATGACGTCAGTTCACAAGTTGTCAGTATTCCGTACACACAAACGGTGATTGTGCCTCTCATTTGATGGAAGTGTGTGAAGTTGTAGGTAATACCCTCAGAATGAAAAAAATAATTATGTTTTATTTTTTTAGTTTTACTAAATAAATATGAATTAAAATAATTGACGGGGTTTAAGGAAAATTAAAACAACAACGTTTGCTGATGAGTGTTACATATTCTTCTAGTATCTCCCTTTGGTTTTCATGAAAGTTCATCATCGTATGGTTTTCTTCCTGAAGGAAGTATTATAGGATTGAGGTATATAAGTAGGGAGGAGAATTTTACATGGTATTGCCTAACCAAAAATGTATTTAATTATTAATAATGTATTATTAGAGGATCCATTTTATAAGATATGGATTTGTGTGGAGGGGCTCCATGCTATGACAGTTGTGGTTGGAGGCTTGGAACCATCCCTTGCATCATTGTGACATTTATTTTGGAGACAACATAATTGGGGTATAGAATTCATGGTGATGGTGGATCTAGTTTTGGCTGATGTTTACAATGTAAATTTGGCTGTGTCTATGTGTGATCTAGTTTTGACAGGTCTAGATCTTGATACAGCATTGAGGATTGGTGAATCTGGTGTTATGGGGGTGTTCATAGGGGTGCAGAGGTGTCCTTTTGTGCAGTTGTGGAACATGATCATTGTTCTTCATAGAAGGGTCGTTTTATGAAAGGAGTGAATAGAGGATGAGGTGGATTCGGGGTGGGGTGGCCTTGGGTAGGTGGTTGATGGTGTCTATATTCTATAGCAGTGGCGGTGCAGACGACATGGTGGCAGAAACAATGGTTTTCACTAGGTATGGTTTTTTGGGCCTATCATTTGTCATGGTATCATTTTTGGTGGGTTTACTTTTAATTGGATGTTTACTAATGGAATCATGCCACTCGAATTTCATGTTGTATTCCCCTAGAATATGGACTTGTAATGGGTTCTCCCTTATCCCAATTTAAATTATTTTTAATTTTTAATAAATAAGTATTTACTCAAAACATTTTAGTATCATAAACCAATGTATTTTAGGAATTTTTTTGTTGTGATTTATAATATTACAATTTAGATTAACCCTTAGTTAACCAATTTTAATTTTAACTATGATAACAAATTTCTCAATATTATTAGGATGAAATTTTTACTTATAAATTATTAATTGGCCCTTAAATAGACAATTAATGGTATTTTAGACACTATATAATCCCCTTGTCCATATTTAAAACATTTACTAGTTTTTATAATTTAATAAAATGTTATTTTCTAAAAACATCCTTACTGTCAATTTTGACTCTATTCACTACATTGACTTAAATAAAATCAATAAAAATACAATATATTAAATAAAAACCAATTAATAACCCCCTGACATGTCATATTCATCTATAAAATTCCTTGAGAACCTCAATTAATCAAAATTGTATTTCTTTAAATATTTCTAATATCATTTAATTTATTTTTACATTAATTAAATAATTACTCCTTCATCATTGCATACTTATACATGATAATTATTTCTTTTGTGAAAAGAAAAAAATAACATTGTGAATATAAATATTTTTCTTTTCAAAATAATAATTTTTCTCTAACATATCTAATTAGTAAAAACATATTAAAATTATGATGCATATTAAAAACATGAGTATGAAAAAGTTGAATTCTCATAAAATAAAATACTATATAGGGATTATAGTCAACCATGTTACTACAAGAGTTCATAAATTTGACCGAATAATGTATTAGGTTAAAAAAAATAAATTAAAAATCGTACAACTATTACAATGATTAGGTAATATTAATAATATTATTTATACTCTTAATTACCTAATTTATCATCAATTGTGGTAATAAAAATTACCAAAGTTACTATTAATATTGTACAAAAAGGGTACAATTTTATATATTTTTATATTATGATTCTGAATAATGAATTCATATTTATGAATTTAATACAAAAAGGGGATAAAATTATTTTAAAATCATTCTTGAAGACGGGGTAAGAAAGATTGTTTTTAAATTAAAAATATTTGAAACCTTGAATTTTTTTTATATCTAAAATAAATATGTAAAAGGTTTGAATGACCATAATTAGAATAATAAATGTATAATGGATCTAATTTTTCTTTTAAAATTAATTTAAAATACTATTTTACATTATTAATTATTGATATTAAAAATATATCTTTCAATTAAAAATTTTTATTTTTCACTATTCCATACAAATGAAACATATCAGAAAAATAACAAAAATTAGAAAAAAGTAAATTGTTATATTCCTATTCCAAAAAATAATGTTTAATTTGTAAAATAAATTTTATGAATGTGCTGAATTTTAGTTTGAAAACAAAAGTTCCATTAAAAGGTAGTAAAACTAGTTTTTAGAATAATATCATCCTTTAAGAATAAATTTTTTTTTATATAATATCTTGAGAAAACATAAGATGAATGATAAAACATTTGTAGAATATTATATATATATAATTAATATAATCCAAAAAGTTAATTTTTCTATTTTATTGGTATAAAATACTAATGATTGAATTTAAATAATTTGATAGGAAAATATTTACCTTCATTTTCAAAAGGATTTTACATGTGTAAATCAGACATTCATAAATCTATTAATACTTTAAAAACACACCATTATAATGTCTATGTTATAATTTTCTTCTTTAAATATTTATAATAATAAAATATTTCTTCATTGAAACTCAATGTTTCTTATAAAAAAACATAAGTCGGTGTTACGAGAAATGTAAGACATCAAAGAAATACAACTATTATAAATAAATAATTTCATAAAATTTTTTGGGTGTTACTGAGTATAAGGTAAATAATATTCTATATCTAAAAATTAATTATTATTTCATGAATATATTCAACATTATATCCATTCATGGGATGTTTTGTTGAAAAATTAAACACATCGCTTCATAGATGTGATATTCATCACGTACGCATAGTTGGCATCTTCATTGTTTAAGATGAAATTGAAGTAACAAATAGTTTTCCAAGAAAAATAATTATATTCATGTATATTAAATATATGTATGTTATTTTTTAATGGGTTATAAAATATTTTATGGATGTATAAGAAGAAATAAATTATAAAGAACACATTTAAGAGTTATACCTCTTCTTTAGATATCTTATTTTGGCACACACATTAAGCCTTAAAGGGGTGGAATATTTATGATAACCGGACCTTTAGAAAATTGTTATGTGATTTTGGGTGTTTTTGGGTAGATAATGGTCAATATGTGGTGATAAATGTATATAGATAAGTGAATATAGTAGGATCTTTATTTTATGTGATGTGATTGTAATCTCTGTAAATATAATATGATTTAAAAATATAATAATTATATTTCTCATGGTATCTCAACCAATTTTAGAAAATTGAAAATTTTGTACAATTTATCATATAAATAAACTCGTAAAATATATCTTATTCATTTTTTATATTTAAGTCCTTACCCCATTTTTTAACCACATTATTTACAATTTTAAACCTTAATGTGGTGAAATACTTTTACCATGGTAACTATTGATTATTAGTAAAGAACTAATCTTATTTCCAAATTTGATCAAACAAATTAAAAATATGAAATACCATTTCTAATATTCAATTTTTATGATGTGGAAAAATTACATATAAAAAAAGATCTAAAAAATCAAGGAAAAACAATTTCAATAAAAATTCCCCTGTCAATAATAAAAATGATTTTACCCAAAATTAAATATAAATTACATTCCCATTTAATTAAATATATTAAGACAAATTAAATTAGAAATATATTTCATTCAATGTGTATGAAAACCAAAAGGAACATAGTAAAACCATTATTATGAAATACGAACAAAAAAATAATTTGTAATAGAAAAATATCATATAGACTTCTAAAATATAAAACATAGTTTTATAAGTTCAAAATTATATTTTTTAAGGAATAATAATATTTAAAAAATATTTTTTTATAAATTAAATAAATAAATATATATATATATATATTCAAGTATTTCTTATGTCATGATAGTGTCCTATAAATTACAATATTTCTAAAATCAATACTTTTTCTCTATTAAACGAAAAAACAAATATTTCAAAATATAATCCAAAAAATTACCCTATTTTAATTTTAATATGATAATTTGAAAAATTAAATCTATTTAATGAAATAAAAAATCTAAAATTTACAAATTTTCTAAATAAATAAACCCAATTAATTTCATGAATATAATTCAGTAAAAAGAAAATTATTTCTTATTTGATTTAAAAATAAATAAAATCTTTATAGTGAAAATGAATCTAAGAAATCTAATAAAAAACCATAAAGTTATTTATTATTTAAACTACTAGTGTTTTCATAGGATAAAAACCTAATGAACTATTAACTACCCTAGATTGTTTTTTTCCATGTTTCTTGAAAATTGTGAACAATAATATTTTTAATTTCGATGAGAATGATAAGGAATGTACATTTTGTGGATATCCATCTTAAGGATAATGTTTTAGATGGTGGATTAAAAGATTCAAAATATGTTTCACTATTAGTATTTAATGTTCATTGAAATTAAACCATATACTAATTTTCTAAAAGAAGCGGTTTTTGAGAGCTTTGATTAAGACAATAAACTCATTCTAGAGAAAAACAATGAGGAAATGTCTAAGAAGGAGCCAAAAATGGATGAATAGAAATATGAACAACATTTTGGGTAATAGGAGTATAATTAAAAGTAAGGGAATGAATTTTTATAATTTTTGGAATAATATACGGAAAAAAATAAATTTTTATGATTGAGAGTACTAGTTCAAAGAAAAAGAAATTAAACCATGAAAACCACACAACTCTATTCACTAAAATAGAATTGTTTTCATTTTTTAGTGTCTCAATCATAAATAATGGGTTGAAAAAAATGGGTGAAAAAATCAATTAGATCTATATTAATTACACTTGTATCGCTTTTCCTATAAAAAAAGATAAATATTTTATTGGGACTAATTTGGTAATTAAAAATCAGGTGAAAAATATAGAAGAATTATCATTAAACCATTTCAAAAAGTGCGAATGAGATATTCATTAGTAAAAGTGTTTATTTTTTAGAAAATGCTTCTCCTCTTATATGGATATAAATCCTTATAATTTTTATATGAATTTCACAAGTAGTCCCAAAAATATTTAATGGATGTAAAATATACCTTACTAAAATTAGTGTCGGATGAATAAGTATGCATAGATTCTCCAAGAATATTTAGACAGATATAGAACAAGGGTTTATATAAAATTTAGGCTCATTATGGGACAAAATTGAAACCTTTGGCATGATACTCTATGGTATATGACTTCTCTGAGAGAAATGGTGTTAACTAAGGGAATAGTAGAGACCAACTTGAATATGAATAAAATATATTTTTGTATTCTCTTGATAATTATATATATATATATATATATATGTTAACTATTTTGTACATTAATAAGAGAGATGTTGTAAATAATATTTATGAAAAACAAGGAAACATTTGGTAATAGCAGTAAAATAATAATTGGTATATATTTTATATTTAATGTGAAGTAAAAGGAATATATTTTTCATTTTTTAAGAAACATATACAAGGCAACTACTGTAGAATTTTGTAATTTAAGGATATAAACCATTTTACACACTTATATATAGTGATTAAGCTTAGGAATGATATAGGTGGACTAAGGGTCATTTCAAATGTGTTTGAAAGACTTAATCGAAATTTAATATATCTTACTACATTAAGACATTATATCACCTATGTAGTGAAATTTTGTAAAAGGTACTAAAGTGACCCAAAGGAATAAAATTTTATAGTTATAAAAAGAGTTCTCAAATTGATAAAAATATCACTGAAAATTATTCCAACATATATTATAGGTGAGAAACTAAATATTTTTATATTTACTAATTATGAATGGATATTTGATCACAGTGAGAGGAAGTATAAACCTATTGGATTTTTTCTATTAAGCAAATAAATTCTATCTAACACTATAAGAAATGAAATCTAGTTACATTAAGAACCACCAAATTAGAATATATTGTTTCTTTAAGTTTATATGCCCAGATAATTAGGATGAAATAAAAACATTATTTTTTTGTTGAATATTGAGAAACCATTTATAATTACATGTGAAAATCATAGTGAAGTTTATCTGTATAAAAATACAATTAAGCATTTTTTTTAATAATAAAATTGAATTTATATTTAATTTCATCAATGAATATTTTTATAATGGGGATTTAAGGATGAAATTTATTCCCACATTATATGAACATGATGATATTTTCACCAATTTAATTCCAAATGTATTATTTGAATCATTAATAAGGAACATGATTTTTTTTACTCTTCCCGCTCACACTAGTAACCTTTCTTGCACTATAATTATTATTTGAATAATTTTTTCAATAGGGTATAATATTTACAAAAAATAAGGGTTCTTCATTTTTCATTCTAGTTCTATTGTTATTGAAAAAAATGGAGAAAAAGTTGAAATAGAGTTTGGATTGATGTATAGAAAATATATATCAATTCTATAAAATTTCATTCCACCAATGGATGAAATTATATTAAAATATCTAATTTAACAAAAAATGTGCTGTTAAAAATATTCTCCTTGAAAAATAATATTCTTTTTGGATTCTTTGATTTTGTTTTCAAGATTTATAACAAATACAAAGGGGGATATTGTTGAAAAAAATTGATTTTATTAGTAATGATTTATTTTTTCAACAATATTCAATAATCAATAAACATTTATATACCATGTATTTATATGATTTAAAAAATTTATGTGGTTATTAATTTTATTTCGAAATTATTGAAATTACATTATTATGAAACAATGAGGATGATTGACATCATTTCAAATTTCATTAAAGCATTAGCATAGAGTTTTAGAAAGGCAATGAGAAACACCAAGGTTATCTAAAAATGATAATGGCTATTGAAATTTTATTTAATATTTATTATCAAAATTTTATTATCATTTTACTTAGAAAATGGTGGATTGATGATTTCATAAGGGACAACTATAATTTGTAAGAGTCGCACTAAAAATATCATAAATGTCATTTAACATTTTAATAAGAGTTATGTTAAAATTTTAAGACTCATTTTCTATTATTAAATTCCTATTTAAGTTAAAATAACCTTAGTCCAAGTGTTTTATAAGGGTCATTTACTTTGTAAATATTTATGCAGGAAATGAATTTCTCGAAGTAGAATCTAATTTTTATAGTTCAAATTCAAATCATAGAATGTCATTGGTTATTGTTCAAGTCATTATTCAAAAAAATATTTGTGGAGAATTAAAATTGAAGTTCATGAAATTATATTATTAGTAACTTAAAATACATATTTTAAATTCATAATTTTTAATCAAGATAGAGGGATAATTATGAAAATGATAACCAGTATGTATATAAAGAGTAAACAGATGGATTTATCACGTAAAAATCATGGATGAATTTATATAAATAATAATAGGAATATTATTAACATATTAAATTTATATAAATGAAGAATATAATGAAAGTATTACATGAATTGAGAAATGATAATTTGATAAGTTGTGTTATTGATGTTTGAATAATTGTTGTATCAAAGGGACAGAGATAGATGAGAGAAATGAAATGTCCTAGAATGTGTGGGACATTTGATTCAAGGATTGAATTTTTTTCTATATATCCTAATTCATGTGTTTGAGAATTAATAATTTCATTTTGTTCTTTCATACCCACATCTATACATTGAGTGTAATGATATCATTATAAGGTAGGACGAAATGATTACTTTTTTTTTGATTTTTTGGCTATTGAAGACCTAAAAAGAGGAAAGTGATATTATCATTGATATTGAGTCATCTAACTGAGTAATAGAGATAAATTTTATTTCCTTGATTAGAAAAAATTCTATATTGTACTCGATATTTCATTATATACATGGTATTTTTTCATTTGATATGCTGGTCCTATCTTCTATGGTATGTAATCAATAGCATCCCAAATAATTGTTGTGATTGTATTTACTTTATAATAACTTAAAATAATATTGTGATATATTCTGTATCTCAGTAACAGATCAAAAAAACCATTTAGTATGTTTACTCATTGGTGTTAAACATTGTGAAAATTATTATTTACCATTCACATTCATTATTGTTGCATATTAGGGAGGTGGATATTAAATAATATTATACTATGATTATAAATTAGTCTATAGGTTTACATGTAAATATAACTATAAAAACATGTGATATAAATTTAACCCCATTATGTGGTATAATAATGGATCAATGATCTACATATTGTTCTTCCCACTTTGTGTATGGAATGTATTTGTTTTCAAATTATTGTCATTGGTTTTTAATAGTGATCAACCAGATAAGAAGTTCTCTATTTTTCCAAAATGGTGAATCTGTTTAAAATTTATTAGATCATGGATGAATTCCTCAATTTTTGAACGTCCAAGAATCATGTGAATGGTTTGAAGATGATTTGTTTCATGATGATTCCTAGATAAGAAGTTTTGGTGTTTGAAGAAGATTGTATTTAAATTGGACTCACTGTACATATGAACAACCTTTTTATATCTTCATCAAAATCAACATTGGATCAAAATGAGGTTTTGATTGTAATGAGGATGAGAATTGGATTCAGCATGGATCCTATACAAATATTGTAGAAAAAATAATGTTTGATGGAGAGGGGAGTGAGATGGTTCTGACAATCATATTGTGCATTGTTTTGAAAGGGAGGTTGTTCTGATACTATTATTCAGGTTTCATTGGAGAGAAATATTTTTCTAGGAACGATACATAAAATTATATTATGGTTTAATTGTAAGAAAAAATGTTACAACTGGAAAATGAAGTTACAATACATCCCTTTATAAATATGACGATGATTTGCTGGTCTATATTTCAAAAATATAATAATTTATATGGAAAAAATGTGATGATATCCTTATGAAGGAAAGAGTGAGAAAATGTGATTCTAATAATTTTTTGGTATGTTTGGAATGAAATAATCTATTGGATGATTGTGAATCATCAAGGATACTTTTACTGAATTAGAGTTGTAATGTGGGGTAGTTTCCTAGTTTTTCCAAATTTTTTGGAGTCCAAAATATTGAGTTTGGATAGGTTTATAAAACATGGATTTTCATGAAGGTATTATAATAAAATAGAAAAGGAAAGGGTTTTGAGAATATGGGATTTGAGAAGTGTGCTTCTTGGAGGATCAAGGAAAATTAATATTTAGCTTCAGTATTATGAGATTGTAAGAAGTGGAGCATCGTGAAAAGTTATTTTCTAGAAATGAAACTTCATAAAAATAATAAAGGAATTTTTTCGCGGTGGTTGGGATGATATTTGTGAGGATGTTGAGCATTACGATTGGTGACAGTAATCATCATTATTACAATAAGTGGAGCATCTTGAGTGCATGATGGATTCATGTGGAGCGTCACGAAAACTTCAAATACCAAAGGAGAAATTTTAATGGAGGAGCACCATGAAGATATTTTTGAGTGATCAGGAAAATAAAATAGAGGCAGTGGAGAATCTAAAATGTGATATCTAATAAATATAAGGAAACCCCCATTTTTTTGTGTGAAAAAAAATCATAGATATCATAAATCAATTTGATTTCACGAAGGTAGTGGAACTCCATAAACCATAATTTCTATACGGGATTGAGCACTGTGAAAAGACTTCTTAATTCATGAATTATTCCAATGATTTTAATTATTGGGTGCTTTGTGATGATGGATTTTTCCACATTTAATTATTTAGCATCACAAAGGAAGTGATCGTTACGAAGGAAGAGAGCTCCATGAAGGCAGTTAGCATTGTGAAGGTAGTGATCTCTATGAAGGCAGTTAGCTTCATAAAGGTAGTTTTTTCTATGAAGATAGTTTTATTTCTGAAGGCTATGATATTTGAGAGGTTCCTCTACGAATAGACGTTATGAATACCTTTTTTCGATGAACCCGTGTTTGGGAAGACACCAATTCACTATTCCATGTTATTGTGTGTCTGAGAAAAAGAGAGCGGCCAATCAATATTTATTTATTAAGGTTATTTTTTTGATGATTCTAGGAATAGAAAATATTCATTGATTTTATATCCACCTAGGAAGATTGAAATTCTAGAAAGAATATAAGAAGATATCTCATTGTAGTTATCCTTTCACTGAAGAATAATGAGAGATTAAGACACTGCTATAAACTATTTCATATCTTTGAGTGTAACAAATCATAGGGAAAGATTAAGTGACTAACCAAATTGATATTAGTGGACTATAATTTGAGTATTTACTAATTCAATTAATTGTTCTACAACACATTAAAATTATATTGAATGAAATATTGAAAAGCTATCATGTTTTCTAATGGGACGTAGTAAGAAGAGTTACTTTCAAGCTTCTATGAAAGTAGGAAAGTGAAGTGTATAAAAATATAGCAGTATTATGGAATCCAATAAGTCTCAATAGGTGGAATATTTTCTTGGTGTTAAAACCCATTAACAATGAGAATAATGTATTGATAGGAAATATAAAGATCCATACATGCACTATTGGGTTGTTTACAGAGTGCACTGCAACTGAAAGGGTATATCATACTTATTGTAACCAAACATAAGTTTTTTTTTTCTAGTGGTTGTGTGGTCAGGATTATTTCTAGACCATTATAAGGACCAACTACTTTTATTGATATGTTAACCCTATGAAAATATCATGTGTTGTCTTTAATATTTCTATATACTTTCATGCGACAGGTAAAAGGGAATAATAGAATCAATATCCTGAGAGATCAATAGGTACATGACTAAAATGATAAAATTGGATTAAAAAGTCCCCAACACTGATTCACCACCCCTATTTGTATTAGTCATATACCAAATTGGTCTTATTATAATTGTGATTGTAAAAAAGTTTAAATTAATAAGATTATATGAATAATATATATGGTTTTTAAACAAATAAATTTCAGATGGAATATAAATAATCTTTCCTAATAAATATTATGATTTTTTATAAATGACTATGATTAATGTGAATATGTAGGTGATGTGTGATTAGGCCATTAGATGGTAATGTGTAGTGTACTTTTAGTACCTATTATTATGTATCCAAGGTGTTTTCCTCATAGAGGGGTGGATATGTGTGAACCTATTAATTCATAAATTCTATTAATATTTATTTATTAATAAGTTTCATAAGTCTATGATTTGTACATGTAGTGAAATAATACCTCAATGATGTTCTTTTGTTCTTCCCAGTGATTTAATTATTGATATACCTAATGTTCTTGATAATCCAGTTATACATCCATATGTCATTTAGGGATGATCTAAGAATTTCCAAAAGTTTTTTCTATTATTTTAGGTAGAAACACTACTCTATATATTGATGTTTCAAGTCATACCCCTTTTAGGTGGAATGATACATATAGGTTGAGATACTGTGGTTGAATTTACTTTATACTCCTAGATAAAATAACCTCTTTATATTATAATATCAAGAGTTCTTCAATATGTTAATGACTAAATTGATATTATAGAGGATATATTTGAGCTAGATAGAGGTAAGGTGATTAACTGGTGACATTTCCATCCTGTATACTATAGAGACCTTACAAGAGGTGGTGGAGTTTTACTGTTTAAGTGAGGAGGAATGAGGGATTCTTAGGATATGCCTTGAAATAATTATTCTTTAAGGATGTTTTCCTTATATTTCTTAATATGGATAAGGATAAATGTTTTATGGATCTCTATAATGTGGAATTATCAATGATTGATTATTCCATCTATTTTTAATTTTTTAGGTTCACCAATTTACATGCTAGGTATAAGGACCAAAAGATTCATCAGGACATGATTGGTCATTTACCTGATTTGAGGTTCCAATTTTGGATACTTAACCTAATTTAATATTTTTAGATTTTTTATATGTATCTCATTAATTAAATTTATTTTTTGTTAGGGAGTTAATTGGTTTCCTTCAATTTCATTGGGAATCCTAATGGTGGTCTTGATAGTGGTAATAATGGTTCCTATTATTGTGTTAGAAGGATAAGGAATCATAATACGAACTCGAGTAGTGAAAGATAGTAATGGCAGGGTAGATATTATTTCCTTCTTTATTTTATATGTACTTCAGTGTTGTTCTATCAGTGTAGGTGGTTAGGGAATTTTAGAACCACATATACTATCTTGAAGAGGGAGTGTGATGCATGTGGTGTGATAGGGGTATATAGATGATTTCTATATAGGAGTTTCTATCTAGGGTTTAAATTGTGAATATAGGTATAAGAAGTATTTTCAATCCAGATATGATAGAACCCATTCATATTGAAGTGGTCTGTTTGGAATGTCATACAATGAAGCTGGCTAAGGGTCATATGGAAGAAGTAGTCGCATGAAATTTTGGGATTAGTTCCTGAAGACAATGGGTTTTCATGGATTAAGTGACCTCGATATAAGGTATAATTATCTTATGATGCATAATAGATTATATCTAATTGGTAATATTCCCATTAAACCATGGTATGCATGATTCTAGTTACCTATACACTCTTTATTTCCCTTTTTGATGAATAATCATAACATTATTTTATATCTATTCATATGTTGTCTAGATTTGTGATAGATTTTATGTATTTTTATAGTATATTGGATTTTAATATGCCTATATGAAAGTGTTTGGATTATACCATGATAATACTATCATGATCTACATTAGTTTGGTGATATGGGTACTTACGTGATTCATTCATTAAATATATATATATTTATTTAATTATAATTGATGATATTTTTGTGAGGGATTAACTAAAAAGTATACATGACCACTATAATGCCCCAACCCTAGTTACCTATAGTCAGTGCATTATTACATAAAATTGGCATGATCACAAAAGATCAAGTCTCAAAAGACTGATTAGTTTAGTATCCTTGGAAATACTAGATGCATTAATAAGTTTTATATTACATTATAAAATGAAAAACTACAACAAAATAGTCTTCATAGGCCACACTCATATCCCTTAAACTATCCCTGTAGGTCAGTCATAATATACTTCTTCGTATCCTGGGAAAATTAAAACATAGAAAGGGGTGAGCTCAGATGCTTAGTAAGGATAACAATATAGCGGAAAATTTCATAAATAAGTATAAACATTTAAGGCAATGTAAGACTAGAACAAAATCCTTTTAAACATGAACATCATAGTAATATGGAAAAGATAAAATCAAATAATTCCATTTACTTATTCACATTGATATTCTACTAGTTGAATAATCACATGTAATATCAATAGCCACTTTCATAATGATGGAATGCATAACGCCAGACTTCATAACCACATAGTCAAGGCCTTGTGCCAAGACTACAAATAAGATTTTTTCAAGGCCTTGTGAAAAGACAATAGTTTGTCTCATGAGACCTACCAATGCATCGAGGAGCTATAGAGGGCTCCACCCATCACTTACTAAGTCCAATGTGTTCCTCATATGAAAAGATTTAAACATATCCTAAACATTCATATTAAAAATAGCATATGAAATGTAAATACTTTATCCATAAACCATGAAAGGTATAAAAATAACACATCCACATTCAAACATATCACAAAGCCTTCAATACAAAATGGAATATTTTTATCATAATAAATCAACTTCAAATAAGATTAAAATCCATTAAAGGATGTTGACATAGATGACATAAAAATGTTTGAGAAAAATATCTCATTATTTTTTTGAAATCATTTAAAAGTTACATAATTATAAAAGAAAACATTTATTTTAAAAATATTCTTATAATATTGTAAGGGATGATTTTTGGCAATTATAACGGCGTAAAATAGACACACCCTCTGTATAAGTTAAAGAAAACATTCTTTCGTTAATTTTGTCCAAATGGTCGTAAAGTACCTTGTTAGGATAACGAAAGAAATATTCATTTAAAAATATATTATAAAAATTCAAAAAAGGGTATAAATGAAATTAACACATTGTCTAGTAAATTGTAAAAAATACTTGGAATACATTTTTAGGAAAACACGGATGTGGATGATAATGAGGTCCCAATATATAATTACATATAAACAACCTTGAATAATGAAGAGGTTGTAGAATTAACCATTACCTTGTAACTTTGATTAGTTGAGTGTATGATAACCTCCTATATAATAGTTAAATCATTGTTATTAAATTATACAAGAACTATATACATAAATATTATTTCATATATGATCTTCTAATATTGCTTTGATAATGATATTTCAGTAGTGTCATCATTTCGTGTGATAACTGATTCATTTTACTCTATATGATTTGTTACATAAGTAATGTTTGTTATGGATAGGATGTGTCTTATTCATATTTATAATGATATTAAGTCTTTAAAAATTATTTTTAATAATCAAATGAAAATTAGTCTTGAATGGATACGATGGGGAATGAATTTCATCGCGTTTGTGGAGACAGTAATCTGTACATATGCACGAGCGACAATATCATTCTTTTAATAATAAAATCATATAGAATTGGATGGTATATAATATATAAAGAATTATAATCATATTATATTTATTATTTACATCAGTTATACTCATTATTATACCCATCCAAATGATGAAGTGTTTGAATAACAAACTACACCACGACGTGGAGACAGTAATCTGTACGTACGCACTTATGGTGACTTTTTCATTTATAGGATGGATAGAATAATGAATATGGTTGTACCATTTTTATAATAACATAATAGTATATAAAAGATACTTGAGTAATTATTTTAATATGGAAACCACAAACAAAGAGGTAGTGTAAGAAGAAAAGAACTTGATAGAGGTGATGAAGTATTTACCTCCTTTTCGAGTTCTTTCTTTTGATTTGATCAAAAGGGCTCCTTAGGATGGATTTAAGACTAATGTAATGAATCTAAAATTAAGGCAGGAAATTTGGGAGTATATTTGATCAGGGTTTGGCCGAGCCAAATGTCTTTGAAGGTGTGAATGTGAGATAAGGGGAAGTTCCCTTTTATAAGAGGGGTCAGGGGCGCCTTAGAAAAACATTGAAATATTATTTTATAATAAAATAATTTCTGATTTCTACTGGCTCCAAAAATGAATTTTTTAAATTATAACATGGGTATGGGTTTAAAACCTCTCAAATTATGGGTTTTAGATAGGTTTGGGTCACTATATTAACCTTATCTTTTATATTTAACTCTTAGTTAAATAATATGACATTTATCATGTCTCTTTTTATTTTTATATTATATGGTTAATAAACATAATATAAACTTCAAAAATAACCCCAAGTAATTAATTAATTATACCCTATCATTATACAAGTCTTTTGACCGAACCTTATATTTTTAGAATTATTATATCAACCAATAATATTGTACTTGTTTTAAAACTAATTTATGTCAATTTTGACATTATTTAATAATTGATTTTTTTTAAAGTCTTAACAACTTTATTACTTCGAACTAAATAGATTTAATCAACCCTAACATGTCATATTAACCAATAAAATTAGTGTAATTCATTAAAAGTCTCAAATTAGTTTATTTGGATATTTATAATATCAATTATTTTAATCATTCATTAATATGGTAATTACTACATCATCATTGTGTCATAAATAAATTTAATTATTTAATGTATAAAAATTATAAATAAAACAAAATTGTGTAGGAAATATTTTTAGATTTCTATTTAATATTTATTGTGAAATTTATATTGTGTGCAACCCTATATTTAAAATGCTTTAGTAATTAAACTTTGAATTTAACTCTTTTAACACTTCTTTAAATAAAATAATAATAAATGTCCTAATCTAATCCAAGTGGACCAAAGAGGTTAATATTTTATTCCTAAGGCTATTTTTGGTCTAATTATACTTATGCAATAGAATTGGGACATGTGTTAGGGTAATAATAATATCATTTTTACCCTTAATTACACTATTTACTTTTAACTGTGGTAAATAAAAGTAAAAAAAATACTATTCAGAAAAATATTATTTTCATCATATTGAACCAAATTTTACTTACTAATATCAACTGTGTCTCTTATATTTTTGAAATTCAACTCACAGAAGTAGTAACATTATGTTTTATAAAAATTTGGAAATGCTCCTAGGAGGTGGGTAAAAGAACGTAAAAAGTTTGATAAAATTTTATATATCTAAACTCATTATGAAATGACTCCAATGAATTACATTGAAATTATAGAGGTATTATGTATCTATTTTGACCAAAATAAATTTAAATAAAATAAATAATTATTTAAATAAAATGTCGGTTTTAAACAATAACATAGTGTTTTTCACTATTCATCAAAAATTGAATGTTTTCAGAAAATTACCAAAACATCACCGTAACCTAATTCCGATATTACGAATCCAAAAATGAAGTCCAATTTGAAAGATAAAATTTATAAAATTTCAAAAAGTTGGTATTACTATTCATAACGGCTAGTTTGATTGGTCGCGGTGTGTTAGAATCTCGAAGTTGCGTGTAATGAAAGCTATTGCATTATTCAAAGGTAAACGTACCGTGGAAGCTTAGGATATTAGATTCTTCCCTCCTTAAAATAATTTCGTCCTCAAAATTTCTAGAATATTACTGCATAAAAAGTTTCGGGTGGTTCTTCATCATAAGTTCCTTGGGTTCCCACGTTGCCTCTTCCATCTTATTGTTTCTCCATAGAACTTTTACCAGATGAGTCATCCGATTTATTAGCACTTGTTCTCTAGTATCAAGAATTTTGAAAAGCTCTTCACTATAAGACAGATAAAGTTCCGGTTCAATTTCTTCATAGGTCGGTATATGTGTTGTGTCAGGAAAGTATTTTCTCAACAGTGATACGTGGAACACATCGTGAAATTTGGAGAGACTTGGCAGCATTTCCAACCGGTAAGCTACAGACACAATTCGTTCTAGAGATTCAAAAGGTTTGATGTACCTGGGACTTAGTTTACCCTTATTACCGAATTTTATAACTCCCTTCGATGGAGATACCTTCAAGAAAACTTGATCTCCTACCTAAAATTCCAAATCCTTCCTTTGGTTATCGACATAGCTCTTCTGCCAACTTTGATCTATTTTGATGTGGGATTGGATAACCTTAAACTTTTCTATTGTTTCCTCAACAAGTTCTGATCCTACAAGTTTTTTTCATCAAAATCATCCCAACAAGTTGGTGTACGATATCTCTTTCCATATAACGCTTCATATAGTGCCATCTGAATACTTGATGGAAGCTATTGTTATAGGAAAATTCTACCAGAGGTAAATATTAATCCTACATAGCTTGAAAGTCATGTAAGCAAGACCGCAACATGTCTTCTAAGGTTTGAATAGTCTGTTCTGATTGTCCATCATTTTGAGGGTGGTAAGCAGTGCTCAAACGAAGTTCAATATCCATGGATTTCTGAAGACTATTAATGAATCTTGATGTAAAATGGAGATCATGATCAGAAACAATCGATAGGGGTACACCATGGAGTCTTAAAACTTCATTAATATATAGTTTTTCTAAAGGTTCAAGTGCTAAATATTCTCTTATAGCAAGAAAATATGTTGACTTAGTAAGACAATCAACAATAACCCATATTGCATCATTCATTCTAGGTGTCTTTGGTAGACCCATGACAAAGTCCCTCGTAATATTATCCCATTTCCACTCAGGTATGGGAAGAGGTTTCATGAATCCTCTAGGTTATTGCTTTATAGCTTTCACTTGTTGAAAAACCATACATCGTGACACAAAATTAGCAATCTCCCTCTTCATGTTGTCCCACCAAAAATATTCCCTCAAATATCTTTACATCTTAGTTCTACTAGGGTGTATATAGAAATTGGAGCTATGAGCATCATCCAACAATTCCCTTTTTAGACCAGGTATGTTAAAAACACGAAGTCTCTTCCCAAATTTAAAAATTCCATCTTCATATATGAAGTCACTCAATATCCCATCCTTCACAACATTAATTTTCTTTTGAAACTCCTCATCACTAGCATGGGAACTTTTTATCCTTTATAATAAAGATGGATTGGAATCCAGTTGAAAAAAGTATTGATGTTTCACCTTCCATTATTATTCCCATATCAATTTTCACTAGATCTATGAAAATACGATCCCTTTAAACTCTCATCTTATTCAAAACTCCAGGATTCTTTCTGTTCAAAGCATTTTCCACCTAATTTTACTTCCCATGGTGGTAGTTCATTGTTTTATCATAATCCTTGAGTAGTTCAAGCCATCTCCTTTGCCTCATGTTGAGTTCTTTCTGTGAGAAAATATATTTCAAATTCTTGTGATCAGTATATATCTCACATTTTTCACCATAGAGATAATGTTTTGATATCTTCAAATCAAATATTATAGCTGCTAACTCAAGATAATTATTAGGATAGTTTTTCTCATGAATTTTTAGCTACTGTGATTCATAGGCAATAAATCTATCATTTTTCATAAGGACACAACCACGTCCTTTCATTGAAGCATCACTATAAATAACAAACCCATAATTCCCCGATGGTAGAGTCAAGATATAAGCATTGACTAATATTCTCTTCAGTTCTTAAAAACATTCTTCACACTCTTTTGTCCAAACAAATTTATCCCCTTTACGTGTGAGATTTGTTAATGGGTTATCCAACTAGGCAAAATTCTAGAAAAATGTCCATAATAACCTGCTAAACCAATACAACTGTGTACCTCAGTTATACTCGCCGGTGCTGGCCATTCTTGTATTTCCTTGGTCTTTGAAGTATCAATAGAGATTCCATCCTTAGAGACAATATGGCCAGGAAAATAAGTCACTCAAATCCATAATTCACACTTGCAAAATTTCCCATATAATTCATTTCCTCTATGAGTCTTTAGAATAATGCGCAAGTGATTTTCATGATCTTCGTAGATTTTGGAGTATACCAAGATAACATCAATAAATACAACTACAAAGTCATCAAGATATTCCTTGAAAACTCTATTCATTAGATCCATGAAGACAGAGGGTGTATTAGTCAATCCAAAAGGCATTACTGTAAACTCGTAATGGTCGTACTTGGTTCGAAATGGTGTTTTCAAAATGTCTTCCTTTTTCACACACAACTGATGATATCCAGATCGAGGGTCAATCTATGAAAAATATTGAGCTCCATGAATTAGGTCGAATAAATCATCATTGCGAGGTTGGGGATACTTGTTCTTTATTGTTATAGCATTGATATCCTTGTAGTCAATGAACAACCTCATAGATCCATCTTCTTCTTAACAAAAAGAATAGAGGCTCCCCATAGAGAAACAATAGGGTGAATAAATCCATTATAACTCAATTCCTCTAGTTCTTTCTTTAATTCCACTAATTTCACAGTGTCCATTCTATAAGTGGTCTTCGATATAGGCCTCGAACCAGGAATTAAATCAATTGAAAACTCAATTTCTCATTCTGGATGATGTCCAAGTAAATCTTCTGGAAACACATCAACATATACTTGCACAATTGGTACGTCTTCTATTTGAACATTCCTTTCCTCACTCATAGTTATTTCATTCTCTTCCTCCCCAATAATTGAATTTATTTGAGCTACTGGAGTTGGATCTAGATAAAAAATAGGTGGAGGCATTTTTTCTCTAAAGATAAGGTACTCCTTATCATCATCAAGAATTGTAACCTCCAAATTATTACAATAAATTTTCTCTTCATGGTCTGAAAGACAATCCATACCAAGAATTATATGAAATTTAGTAATGGATGTGATGATTATATCAATAGATAAAGAACATTTATATGCCCTAATGGGAACTGATTCACAAACCATTGCTGTAATGATACTTTCCTTAGGTGTTTTGACTGAAAACTCCCTTGTTATGTCAAATTGAAAATATCTAATTTTCTTAGAAAAATAGGAACATATGAAACAATGAGATGATCCAGAATCAATTAAAGCATTTCATAAACTTGAGGAAACCATTAAATTACATTCCACCATGTATTTCAGAGCTTCAACCTCAATAGTAATGATAGCATAAAGTTGGCCTTGATCCCTTGGCCTTTTCTAAGGTAATTTTCCTTGGAGCTTAGGAAATTAATTTGAATAATGCCCCTTTCTATACAATTATAGTATTTAACATTGAAAGCCTCTTTCTTCCCCTTATAATCACAAGCATGGTGGCCTTTTTCACCACAATTGTAACAGACACCCATTCCCTTCAGAAAGGTACCGAGGGGTTTCTTCCCACATTTACTATAGGATAGATATTCAACTTTTCCCTTCTTCCCCTAATTTCCATTTCCAATGTTTTTAATATATCTCTTCTTCTCTTGATTTTCTTTAAAGTCATAAGAATTAGAAAATTCCTTTTCTGTCTTGATTGCACATGATACAATATCTTTGTATGACAAGAAGGATTGTGAGACTAATGATCACAAGAGAAATTGTTTTAACCCATCAAAGAATCTATCAATATTACTCCTTGGGTTATGTATATAATCTTCTACATGCCTTGCTAACCTTGTAATGTTAGCTTAATACTTTGTGACAATATCATCCTCCTTTTTCCTCAGACTCAGAAATTACTTTTCCATATCCACTCGATGGTCACGAGGAATGTATTTTTCTAAGAAAAACTCTTTAAAATTCCTCCATTCCATATTTGATACTTCATCATCTTCCTCTGCGATTTGAATCTATGACCACCATTGATCTGTTTCTCCCATGAGGTGATAAACTACAATGACAACCTTTTACCGTTATCTACTTCCCAAAGCATGAAATATTTTATCTATGGAATTAATCCATTTCTCATATACTAATGGATTTGTACTCCCATGGAATGTTGGTGGTTATTTCCTCCTGAAGTGGTCTATCATTGATCCCCCATGTTGTGGATCAGGGTGCTCCATACGGGTATGGTAATTATTCATAACCAGAGTGAGTTGTCCCATTATGGTGATAAGTTGATCAGCACCAGTTTCTTCACCAGCTCCACTATAATTATCTTTACTAGGAGGGAAATTTCTACATGGATTATGTGCATTGATATGGTTTCTATTCCTTCCACTAGGAACCATTTCTAAACAATGGCATACAATAGATTAGTTTATGAATCACAATACATAATTCAAAACTTGTAAAACAGGTAACATAAATTGAACAGTTTATGGATATAATCCATAATCATAATAATTTTTTCCTTGAGGAAGTATATACTCATAAACCTTTCATTATGGTTTGTAAAGAAAATGATAATTATCCTATGCATATCCCTCGGGAGTGTCGTAACCAAGAGTGTAGCAAGGCCCGTTGTCATGAACCAGTTCCCGTTCGAGTCTAGCTCAAAGCGGTGTTTTCAGGTTTTATATGGCATCCCACCTTTTTATAACAGAACATTTCATTACATTTTACAAAACCAAAGATCTTTAAGGTTTAGTGTCTTGGAAACCAGGAACTTAAAACATGAAATCATAAAAAATTATTCTTAAACAGTTGAAAGGATTCTCTTTATGTTCATCCAAGGTTCATTATTGCATCTCATAACCTGGGGACATACATCAAAAGAAAGGGTGAGTAGAAGTCCCAGTAAGGGAAATAAGGGGAATCATTTAACATGTGAACTTGAGATACATCAACAATGTCATGAAAAAGAACTTTAAGGCATGAGAAAGAAATAATGAGGAATATCATAATAAAAATAACGTATTTCATAACATTAATATGTGGATACAACATTTAATATTGACAACAATTTCCATTTCACCAAGGTCCATCCCCAAGGTGTCATTAAAAATTACCAAGGTTATTCACCAAGGGGTCGTTAAAAATGGTCATCTCTAGAGATTAAGTCTTTACCCAATGCATTGGAGCGCTATTAGGGCACACCCTTAAATTTGTATTTATTATCATGTGATCCACATATATCATCATCAAACATTTCATAAACAACCCATATAGCATAAAAGAAATGGGTTTTCTTTCATAATCATAACGTTTTAAAAACTGCTTTAAAGACATGATCGTTATGTCACTTTAAACCCATGCAAAAGGAAAGTAAGTTTCATGTATGTAAATCCCAGAATTAAAATAGAAAATTTGATATATATGTGAATACCGCTCTAGAAAAAGAGCTTGGATTATTCACTTAATAAATTTAATGAATTTGAGAAAAAGAGATACATTTTGAGACGAAAATTCTGCAGCATAACAGCTATGTTACAGGGTTATAGAAAACATTGAAAAGAGAGGGGACATGAGACAACCACTCATAAATGATTCATACAACAGTATAGGGATATAATATAATGGGTATAAGAACATGGTAATGAAATTTTAAAGACATACCATATGAATTGAAAAACATGGAAGGAACAAAAAATAAGATATCTCTTATGAAAATTCAGCAGCCAAACAGTGTCACTTACAACATCAAAAAAATGAATTGATGAGGTCAAATAGGGTCTCTCATCATATGAAAATAAAATATTACTATGATAGATATAGATATCATACCCAAAAATTATAAAAAGGATCATAAAAGACTTGACATAAAAATAGATCTTGAAAACGAGAAGGGTGAATGAATTCCTTAAAAATTCGGCAGCCTAACAACGCCACTTAAAACATCATAATACTGAATTGAAAAGATAAAATAGGGTCTCTCATAAAATGAAAATAAAATATCAGTATGATAGATATAGAGATCATACCCCAATATGATAAAAAGGAACTTGAAAGACTTGACATGACAGTTGAATATTAAAAAAAGAAAAAGGTGAAAGAATCCCTTAAAAATTCGGCAGCCTAACAGCGTCACTTAAACGTTCTTAATACGAATTGATGAGAGAAAGAGGGGGCCTATCATCATATGAACATGAAAAGGTCATCAGGATGAATATAAAAGAACATCCCCATCATAAGAATATGGGGCATAAATGAAATGATATAAACGAGAGTACTTGAAATAAAAAAGAGAGGTGAGATCCCATACCTTAAAACGTAACTCTTAAAACTCAATGTTTGGGACCTTGAAGGCTTGGGGGAACCTTGGGGGGACTCTTTCAGAGGTAATGAGACTAGAGCTTCGTTAGGGATAGTTGGGAGTGAATAATAAAGGAGGAAAGGGTGGGTATTTATAGGGAAGGGGAGGTGATACTTTAATAATTTCAAGGGACAACTCACAAGTGGTTTTCTCAAAACCATGGGCTCTCCCACGGTATTTACCATGGAGTTAGGACACATGGGCCACCATACAATAATTCATCACATTTGGTCAGAAAACCCTTAAAATATCTCATGAAATCATCATGACACAGTTATGATGTCATTAAACATACCGAAACCCTAAAACTGTATTTTTACTATTCACTAAAAATTCAACTTTCTTAGAAAAATCCCAAAATTTCACCTTAACCAAATATCAATGCTCTGATTTAAAAAATGTACTCCATTTTATAAAAATGATTTTCTAAATATTTTTAATTTAATTTTTAAATAAATACATTATTCACCGAAAATTCATTTTTTTCAGAAAAATCCCCAAATATTACCTTAACATAATATCGTTGCTCTGAGTTCAAAAATGAAATCCATTTTATAAAAATAATCTTATAAATATTTTTAATTTAATTTTTAATTAAAAAACACTATTCACCCAAAAAAACTAATACTTGACTAATAATTTCTGAAACAGTTATCTACCTATTTTATTGAATCACATTACTTAATCAAGGTGCCTAGATTATATTAATACTTTCTTTATGTGAGATTACTAATCCATTTGGTCTCATTACTAATCCTAAGAATAAAATCACTATTCATAATTCACTATTCATAATGCACTATTCATTAAAAATTAAGTTGATCTTATTAGACTTTAAATTTCGTACTGAACATAATTGCAGAAGACAATTTTTTGAAAATCATTACACATTATTAATTATTTAAGGTTTACCTAAACATTTTTAAAAATATCCTTTCTCTAAAATTCACCAAAAATATGCATACTATATTTATCTGGACATTTGAAAATTCAAAAACTTCATTATAAGAAGAAATCAATTTTTTTTAAAAGAAAGGATTACACAATGCAGTTACGGTCTCCTTACATAGCCCCTTATCACACCAGCATATGACCTAAGTGTAAGGTGTGCTAAGGTGAGAGAATCTGAGGGCGGCGCGACCAACATCACATGAGTAGTAATTTCTACCAGTTTGATCTTCTCGTTAAGGAGATTCTATTCTAGCATCACACGATGAATTTCAGCTTGGGTTTGGTCCAGAGAAAAGCCTAGTGGTGCTACCTCCTTCCCAATTTCTGTTAGATGGGCTTCTATAGGTCCAAGACTACCAGATGGGGCCATCTAATCTTCTTTCTATATTAATTAACCAAGATCAATTATATTTAGAGACAATAGCCACAACTTTCAGTTTCCAACGGTCATACTGACTAATGGTCATATAATAGTCAAAACCCAACAGTATCATTTTAATTATACTCATGTTATCAAACAAAATAGTTTTGTTGAGTATAAATATAACACACAAAATTAGGAAACAAGATTTATTCAAAATTTTGGGTCGTTACAATCTTCCCCCATTAAGAAATTGCGTCCTCGAAATTTTTAAAATCAGGATTGGAAATTTCATTGAAAGTCCCACATCGGAAAAAAAGTCAGTAACACTATTACTTTAAAATAAAGAAAGGGAAGTAAAAAGGTCACCCGAGTTAACCCATACAAGGATTCCATGTATGAAAACATGGACATGGAGGAGAAAACAAAGGGTCACGTTCTGAGGGAGAGTGATAGAAAACATGATTAGGATTATGTTAATAACAAGAAAATCAAAAACTTATGATGGGTTAAATGGTATTTGATTTCCCAGTAGGAAACGTTTACAGAAAATGTTTTTGTTTTACATTTCTTTTCATAGTTTTGAGGAATTCATTTACTAAATAGAATAAAAAATAGTGAAATATACCTACCTTAAAGTAGAGTTTCATCCTTTAATAAGTTTCTACCAAGAATAATATTTTCTCCAAACGATGAGCATTCAAAACTACTTGGTCTCATCGAAGCACAACAATCATCTTCTATAGAATCACATTATCCACAAAAGATTAACTATATATTTCTTCTATCTTTAACCATTATCCTAAAAACATAAAGGGTAAGATAAAACAACTCTTCAAAAAGAAAGAATCCCATAGGAAGGGAAACTTCTTTACATCTTCAAAATTCCACGGTACTATCCAAATTTCATTATAGAACATTCCATAAATAACTGTCCTTAAAATTCCTCAATATAAACCAAACTAAGATTGAAACCCAAATAGAATAAGGATTTGATAACATAGTCTTCCAAGATAAACTTTATCATTCATCTCCAAATAACATCAACCACTCCTAACATCCTATAACAAAAGTAGCTAACCTAAACATATTTTCCCCAAGATAGGTTAATCATTTCTATAAGTAACCTAAATTACTATAACTCCACCTTAAATTCTTTGATTATTCGAAATATAATTCAACCTTTACTCCTCAAAGATAATACCATAGTAATATATTTACCTCGATCAAATAGGGTTTCCAAAATAGTGAACGTCTTCCAAAATAATAATCATCTTTTAATTCCCTAATCACCTTTTTTTAAGAAGAACAACTTCACTACATCAACATGTGGTACATAAAAATAGATGTTGTCCTTAATGATATAAAATCATCATAGGTAGTGACTTTATGATCTTTGAAAACATAAATGATATGCTCATAGAGAACGAACTAAAATACAACATGACATAGAACATTATTGTGAGGAAGTTACATGTACTTCAGTCATCATGATCCATCTCAGCATAGGACTTGCATTGTTCCCTTGTCCTCGAAGATTTTTGATGCTCATCATGCTTCTCATCGATTCCAAGAGAGAATTGACTTGGATAATGTCTAAATTCTCCATGTTTATGATGTCAGAAAGTATAAGGTACATTAGATCGAACCTTCTCTCCATTCATCACATTATCCATTTTTTTAAATCAATTGGCTACTTTATGCCCTATCTTCCCACACTTAAAACATCTCTCGGTTCCTTTGTGAAATTCTACTTTGTGCATCTTCCCACACTTTTTTCAAAAAAGAAATTGGGTCATCATTCCCTTATCAACTTTATCAGATGATCATCCTTGACACTTTTTCATATTCTTCCTTGATGAATTTGGGCATTCAACTAGGTACCAATTATTAATTGTGATTTTTGATAGCTGGTTTGGCATAATCACAATATGTCTAACTTGTTCTTTCGTCATCTCTGTCACATTTATAGGGAAATCATCACATTTCCTATCACATTGGTTGTTAGGACATGTTCTTCCATTTCCCGCCATTAACTAAGAAAAGAAAGTATAATTAGGGGGTTTAAATACTTAGCCAATAATCATGAAAAGGAAACTTAAAGCATTGAAGGATAAACTTGTATAAGAAAAGTATACCCTAATATGTGATCCCCTAGGTCCCAATCTAGGTTATCTTTGATCATATATTATTATGTGGATATTTATTTTATTTTATCTTTGTTCCATTAATAATGGTTCATACTAATCTTATGAATTTACCAAAGCATATCCCCTGGGAGTGTCGTAACCAAGAGTGTAACAAGGCCCATTGTCATGTACCAGTTCCCGTTCGAGTCTAGCTCAAAGTGCTGTTTTTGGGTTTTACCCCTATGTATATCTGTTCTAGAGGCACCTATACCTGCTCGTATCCAGACAAGGATGTATTTTCTTGGAAACCCCTTACTCAATACTCAAAAATATTCCTGGAAGATTTACTATATTTAAAATTTTCTATAGGGTTCTTCTTAAAGTTTTCATATCCTAATTTCCACAAATAACTAAACCATCCTTTGAAACCAACAATGGCATCCCGCCTTTTTATAACATAACTTTTCATTACATTTTACAAAACCGAGGATCTTTAAGGTTTAGTGTCTTAGAAACCAGGAACTTAAAACATAAAAACTTAAAAAAATCTTCTTAAACACTTGAAAGGCTTCTCTTTATGTTCATCCTAGGTTCATTACTGCATCTCATAACCTGGGGACATACATCAAAAGAAAGGTTGAGCAGAAGGATCAGTAAGGGAAACAAGGGGAAACATTTAACATGTGAACATGGATACATCAACAATGTCATGAAAAAGAACTTTAAGGCATGAGAAAGAAATCATGAGGCATATCATAATAAAAATAACATATTTTGTAACTTGAAGGTGTGGCTATAAAATTTAATATTAACAATAATTTCCGTTTCACTAAGGTCCATCCCTAAGGTGTCATTAAAAATTACCAAGGTTATTCACCAAGGCGTCTTTAAAAAATGGTCATCTCTAGAGATTAGTTCTTTACCTAATGCATTGGAGCGCTATCAGGGAACACCCTTAAATTTTTCTTTATTATCATGTGAGACACATATATCATCATCCAAAATTTCATAAACAACCCATATAGCATAAACGAAATGGGTTTCCTTTCTTAATCATAATGTTTTAAAAACGGATTTAAAGACATGATCATTATGTCACTTTAAACCCACAAAAAAGGAAAGCGGGTTTGGTGTATGTAAATCCCAGAATTAAAATAGAACATTTTTATATATATGTGAATAACTATATAGAAAAATATATTTTATTATTCACTTAATAAATTAAAAGAATTTGAGAAAAAGAGAGAGACTTTTTGAGATGAAAATTCTGCAGCATAACGGCTATGTTTCAGGGTTTTAGAAAACATTGAAAAGTGAGGGGACATGAGTCACCCACTCATAAATGATCCATAACACAGTAGAGGGATAAAATATAAGGGATATAAGAACATGTTAATAAAATATGAAATACATACCATATGAATTGAAAAACATGGAAGGAATACAAAAATAAGATTTCACTTATGAAAATTCGGCAGCTTAACGACATCACTTAAAACTTCAAAAAAATGAATTGATGAGGTCAAATAGGGTCTCTCATCACATGAACATAAAATATAAGTATTATAGATATAGAGATATTACACCAACATAATAAAAAGGAACATGAAAGACTTGACATGAAAATAGATCTTGAAAACGAGAAGGGTGAAAGAATCTCTTAAAAATTCGGTAGCCTAACAGTACTACTTAAAACATCAAAATACTGAATTGAAAAGATAAAATAGGGTCTCACATCATATTAACATAAAATACCAGTATGATAGATATAGATATCATACCCCAACATGATAAAAATGATCTTGAAAGACTTTATATGAAAGTATACCTTCAAAAAATGAGAAAGGTGAAAGAATCCCTTAAAAATTCGGCAGCCTAGCAGCGTCACCTAAACTTTCTTAAAACGAATTGACGAGAGAAAGAGGGGGTCTCTCATCATATTAAAATGAAAATTTCAGTAGGATTAATATGAAATAACATCCCCAACATAAGAATATTGGGCTTAAAAGAAATGACATAATCCAGAGTACTTGAAACGAAAAAGAGAGGCGAGATCCCTTACCTTAAAACGTAACACTTAAAACTCAAAGGTTGGGACCTTGAGGCCTTGGGGGAACCTTGGGAGGACTCTTTGGGAGGAAATGATACCAGAGCTTCGTTGGGGAGAGTTGGAAGTTAAAACTAAAGGAGGAAAGTATGGGTATTTATAGGGAAGATGAGGTGATACTTTAATAATTTCAAGGGACACCTCAAAAGTGGTTTTCTCAAAACCATGGGCTCTCCCATGGTATTTCTCATGGAGTTAGGCCACATGGGGCACCCCATACAATAATTAATCACCTTCGGTGGGCCAAACCTTAAAATATTTCATGACATCATCATGACACAATTATGATGTCACTAAACATACCGAAACCCTAAAACTGTATTTTTACTATTCACTGAAAATTCAACTTTCTCAGAAAAATCCCAAAATTTCACCTTAACCAAATATTGATGCTCTGATTTCAAAAATGAACTCCATTTTATAAAAATAATTTTCCAAATAATTTAAATTTAAATTTTAAATAAATACACTATTCACCGAAAATTCATTTTTTTCAGAAAAATCCCAAAAAATTACCTTAACATAATATCAATGCTCCGAGTTCAAAAATGATATCCATTTTATAAAAATAATTTTCTAAATATTTTTAATTTAATTTTTAAATAAAAAACACTATTCACCCGAAATAACTAATACTTGACTAATAATTTCTGAAACAGGTATTTACCTATTTTATTGAATCACATTACTTAATCAAGGTGCTTAGATTATATTAATACTTTCATTAAGTAAGATTACTAATCCATTTGGTCACATTAATAATCCTAAGCATAAAATCACTATTCATAATTTACTATTCATCAAAAATTATGTTGATCTAATTAGCCTCTAAATTTCGTACTGAACAAATTGTAGAAGACAATTTAATAAAAATCATTACACATTTTTAATTATTTAAGGTTTATATAAACATTTTTTAATATATCCTTTCTATAAAATTCACCAAAAATATGCATACTATATTTATCCAGACATTTGAAAATTCATAAACTTCATCATAAGAAGAAATCAAAATTTTTATTTATAACAAGGATTACACAAGGCAATTGCGGTCTCCTTACATAGCCCATTATCACACCAACATAGGTCCTAAGTGTAACGTATGCTAAAGTGAGAGAATCTGAGGGAGGCTCAGCCAACATCGCAAGATTAGTAATTTCTACCAGTTTGAACTTCTCGTGAAGGCAATTACGTTCTAGCTTCACACAATGATGTTCGGCTCGAGTTTGTTCCAGAGCAAAGCCCAGTGGTGCTACCTCCTTCCCAAGTTCTGTTAGATGGGATTCTATCAGTCCATTACTACTGGATGAGGCCATTGAATCTTCTTTCTATATTAATTAACCAAGATCCATTGTATTTAGAGACAATAGTCGCAACATTCAGTTTCCAACGGTCATACTGACTAATGGTCATATAATTGTCAAAACCCAACAGAATCATTTTAATGATACTCATGTTATCAAATGAATCATTTTTGGTGAGTATAAAAATAACACACAAAATTAGGAAACAAGATTTATTGAAAATTTCTGGTCATTACATTTTAACCCTAGGTACATCTGTGCAAGAGCTGCCTCTACCTGCTCGTATCCAGACACGGATGTATTTCTTGGAAAACTCAGAAAATCACTACAACACCAAAATTCTAGGAAATTATTCTATACTAATCCTCAAAGTCTATCTTAGGATAATGTGCTCTAGTCAATGTTTTTGTAAATCTAGCTTCCAAGGTTTGTAGTAAACTTCCTCTGATACCAACTGTAATTCACTAACCCTAGTTACCCAGATACGGTGCAATATTACATAACATTGGCATGATAACAAAAGATCATGTCTCGAAAGACTGATTAGTTTAGTAGCCTTGGAAATACTAGATACATTCATAAGTTTCACATAACATTATAAAATGAAAAACTACAACAACATAGTCTCCATAGGCCAAAATCATATCCCTTAGACTATCCCTGAAGGTCAGTCATAATATACTTTTCGCATCCTAAGAAAAATAAAACATAGAAAGGGGTGAGCTAAGATTATTAGTAAAGATAAAAATATAGAAGAAACATTCATAAATAGGCATAAACTTTTAAGGAAATGTAAGACTAGAATAAAAGACTTTTAAACTTGAACTTAAGAATAATATGGAAAAGATAAAATCAAAGAATTCCATTAACTTATTCACATGGATATTCTACTAGTCGAAAAATCACATGCAATATCAATAGCAACTTTCATAATGATGGAATGAATAATGCCAGACTTCATAACAATATAGTCAAGGCCTTGTGCCAATAATAAAAAAAACATTTTTTCTATTCCATGTACCAGGATTCAAGTTTGTCTCATGAAGCCTACCAATACATCGAGGAGCTATAGTGGGCTCCACCCATCACTTACTGAGTCCAATGCATTCCTCATATGAAAATATCCAAACATAACATAAACATTCGTATTAAAACTAGCATACGAAATGTCAAAAATTTATCCATAAACCATGAATGGTAGAAAAATAACAAATCCACATTCCAACATATCACAAATCCTTCAATACAAAAATGGAATATTTGTATCATAATAAATCAACTTCAAACAAGATTAAAATCCATTAATGGATATAGACATAGATGAAACCAAAACTGTTTCACAGAAATATCTCATTATTTTTTTTGAAATCATTTAAAGTTACTTAATTATAAAATAAAACATTTATTTTAAAAATATTCTTATAATCATTTAAGGGAAGATTCGAGGGTGTTATAATGGCGTAAAATATCTGCACCCATCGTATAAGTTAAAAAAACATTCTTTCCTTAATTTTGTCGAAATGGTCGTAAAGTACCTTGTTTGGAAACCGACGGAAATATTCCTTTCAAAAACTCTTATAAAAATTCAAAAAAAGTTATAAATGATATTAAACCATTTTCTAGTAAATATTAAAAAAATTTTGGAATACATTTTTAGGAAAACACAAATGTGGATGATAAAGAGGTCCCAGTAGATAATTACATATAAACAACCTTGAATAATGAAGAGGTTGTAGAATTAACCCTTATCTTGAAATTTTACCTGTTCAAGGGTTCCTTAACATTCTGTATAATATTTAAATCACTGTTATTAAATTATAAAAGAAAAATATACATAAATATGATATCATATATGATCTTCTAATATGGCTTTGTCATTGATATTTCAGTAATATCATCATTTTGGGTGTTAACTGATTCATTTTCCTTTATATGATTTGTTACATAAGTAATGTTTGTTATGGGTAGGATGTTTCTTATTCATATTCAGAATTATATTAAGTCTTTAAAAATTATTTTTAATCATAAAATGAAAATTTGTCTTGAATGGATACGATGGGGAATAAATCTCATCGCATTCGTGGAGACGGTAATCCGTACGTACACACGAGCGTCAATATCATTATTTTAATATTAAAATCATATATCATTGGATTTTATATCATATATACAGAATAATTATCATATTATATTTGTTATTTAAATAATTTATACTCATTATTACACCCATACAAATTATGACGTGTTTGAATAACAAACTACACGACGACATGGAGACGGTAATCCGTACATACGCACGTATGGTGACTTTGTCATTTATAGGATGTATATAATAATTAATATGGTTCCAACATTCTTATAATAACATCAGAGTATATAGAAAATGTTGCAGTTATTATTTTATAATGGAAACAACAAAGAAAGTGGAAGTGGAAGAAGAAGAGAACTTGAAAGAGGTGATGAAGTAATTACCTCTTCTTGAGATTCTTCCTTTTTATTCGATGAAAATGGACCCTTAGAATGGATTTTTGAATAAAGTATGGCCTTTAGGATGAAGGGAGGACAATTGAGATGATATTTGGGAAGGGTTTGGATGATCCAAATGGCATTGAAGGTGTGAATTTGAGAGAAGGGGGAGTGCCTTTTTATTAGAGGGGTGAGGGTCACCTTAGGAAAAGATTGAAATATTATTTTATAATAAAATAATTTTAAGATTATAATGGCTCAAAAATGAATTATTTAAAGGCTAAAGTGGGAATTTTTCTGAAACCTCTCAAAAAATAGGTTTTATAAAAGTTTGGGTCACTATATTAACCTTATCTATTAGATTTAACTCTTAGTTAAATATTTTGACATTTACCATGTCTCTTTTTATTTTTATATTATATGGTTAATAAACTTACTATAAACTTCTAATAGAATACCAAGTGGTTAATTAATGATACAAATATCATTATATAAGTACTCTGGATGAACCTTAGATTTTTAGGATTATTATATCAACCAATAATATTGTATTTGTTTTAAAAATACATTTATGTCAATTTTGACATTATTTAATAATTGATTTTTGTTAAAGTCCTAAAAACTTTATTACTTCAAAATAAATACATTTAATCAACCCTAAAATGTAATATTAACCTCTATAATTAGTGGAATTCATTAAAAGTCTCAAATTAGAATTATTTTAATATTTATAATATCAATTATTTTAATCTTTCATTAATATGGTAATTACTGCATCATCATTGTGTCATAAATAAATTTAATTATTTATTGTCTAAAAATTATAAATAAAATATAATTATGTAGGAAATATTTTTATATTTCTAAATAATATTTATAGTCTAATTTATATTGTGTGTAACCCTATATTGAAAATGGTTTAGTTATTAAACATTTAATTTAACTCTTTTAACTCTTATTTAAATAAAATAATAATAAATGTCTTACTATAATCCATGTGGACCAAATAGGGTCATATTTTATTCCTAAGTTTATTTTTGGTCGAATTATACTTATCCACTAGAATTATTACATGTTTTAGGGTAATAATAATATCAATTTTACCCTTAATTACCCTATTTACTTTTAAAAGTGGTAAATAAAAGTAAAACGTTATTATTCACCAAAAATTATTTTCATCTTATTGAACCACATTTTACTTACTGATATCAACCGTGTATCTCATATTTTTTAAATTTAACACAAATAAGTGGTAAAATTAAATTTTATACAAATTTGGAAATGCTCATAAGAGGTGGGTAAAAGACAGTAAAAAGTTCTATAAAATTTTATATATCTAAACTCATTATAAAATGACTCCAATGAATTACATTGAACTTATATAGGTATTATGTATGTATTTTGAGATAAATTAAATTTAAATAAAATAAATAATTATTTAAATAAAATGTCAGTTTTAAACAATAACTTAGTGTTTTTCACTATTCATCAAAAATTGAATGTTTTCAGAAAAATTCCAAAAATTCACCATAAGCTAATTTCGATATTCCGAATCCAGAAATGAAGTCCATTTTAAAAGATAAAATTTATAAAATTTCAAAAAAGTGGTCTTACTATTCATAATGACTAGTTTGATTTTTCGCGGTGTGTTAGAATCTCGAAGTTGCGTACAATGAAAACTATTGCATTTTTCAAATGGAAACATATCATGGAAGCTTTAGATGTTACAATCACACTGATTTCAATGATAAGAATATAAATTATAGACCCTTTATAGAGAAGGTGTTATTTCTCATGGATTTATCATATGTGTGGGAATGTATAGTATAACCTAACCACAATATTTTAGGGTCTATTACAATATGAGTGTTGGGAAAGATCCTAACAAATGAGAAAGTTACTGGTCTGTTTTATTTTCTACTAGTGGTTGAAAATTTTTAATATGTATTTTCAGATGCTTTCTAAGGTTACCTTTTTAGAGGTAGATTGAGTTCAGGATTTATCTCATACTTGGTACAGAACACATATCAATTATATTTTATCATATATAACTAACCAAGTGGAAATAAAAAAATAGATATTTTAAGGATATTGTGGTGAATGGTTTTATCCATCAGTGTACCTTCTTGGGGATATCCATTTTTTTCTATGAAATTAGATTATTAAAAAATAGTATATAAATTACTAGAATATGAATATTTTTATGGAAAATACTGGGTAGCTATACCCTCAAATAGATGATCTTCTTGACTGTTTTAGTGGAGACCAATTGTATCCAAGATTTAGTCATGATCATGATTCCATCAGTTGATTTTTATGCAATAAGATATACCAAATATTATAGAAAAATTATATAATGAACTATAAGAGTACACTTTTATGATATTCAATCTTTATAATCTAATGGAAATATTCATGGATCTCATGGAGAACATTTTACATCCCAACATGGGCTCCTTCACCATGATGTTTTTTCAAAATGAATTTATTATTTTCACAATACACGGTGTATAATTCCAATTATCTAAATATTTTACAGTGTACACATTAGGAAAATTGTCTTTTTTATGTCCAGGATGTTTCACTTTTGCATTCAGGAGGAATGGTTTCGTATCCATGTGACATCATATTCAAGAATATCAATTGACCTAGAGACAGTGTAGAGAATTATGACTTTAGTGGGATCATATAATATTTTTATTATTAGATATTTCCAAAGAATGGATTAGTATAATAGTATATTAATTTAGTAACTATATTTCCTAGAACCTCTTATAAAAGACTGATTTAATTAGTTGGTGATGCATGACTAAAGCAATAGATGTGAACTAACCTATAATGAGATGAAATTGAGGTTTAATTTTAATAAATAACTAATTTTTGCAGACCCTGGAATGGGTTATACTATATAATGTATATTTTTTAGGGATATTCTTGGAGACATCCTGATGTAGTGGGATACAGTGGTCACTTATAGGTTTCATTAGGAGTAACCCCGTGGCATAGGAAACCTAAAAATGATTTGCAATGAGATTCTATAGTCGAAACCCTAAAGTATTGGTATCACAACCCATGTGGATATTTTTTTATTTCCAATATTGAAATTGTGATCTTGTTATAAATATTATTCTATAAATACTTGAAATTGTAGTAGATTTGTTGTGTTAAATACCTATAGATGAATTATTTTGATATGTAATATTCCTTCATGAACGGTAATATCATAGAGGACAATCTTAGAATAAAAACATAAAAGAAGGTGGATCAATAATCTAGTGTGGAATGGAAGTTAATGAACATGTTCATTAAGTAGGGAATATAATCAATTGATGGTTATGACTTTATGAAATTTTCTTACATGGAAAATTCATCCTTTCTTGTAGATTGAGTGAAGTAATTTCAAGTTCCTGATTTTGATTATTTCATTATATAGGAATGGTTCATTAGTGTTGATCTTATTGTATAATTGACTTTGTATTAAGAGGGGTACCATTATATCTATAATATGTGTAGAGCTTCCTACCACTATGAGGGAGGTGTGGAGAATGTAATCCCAAAAAAACACCTTGGGTTGTACACATTAGGTATGTCCCATGAACTATGATTTAGAATGTGATTTTTTGGTATGACAAAACATCATGGGGTTTGTAGATCATTATATTTCATGGGATAGGGAAAAGGTGGGGCATAGATGACTATGTTTATTACTTCAACCCCTTTTAGTTCCTTTTGAATGTGGTATGATGTTACAATATATTTTATTATGATTTATTAAATTGTTACTAGGATTCATGATGTGGTGTGGGATAATATATATTATCTTATGATTGAAAACATTTCTACAATAATAGATAGACCCGAAAAGATAATACATTGGAAAAATTGTATAAGTTAAAATATATTGTAGTTACATGGGATAACCAAGTAAATATAATTAATCTATGATATATTTTTTACTTACTCTTTTTTAATGGACTCAAAATAATCCATCCGATTTCAGTTGGATTTTATTATAATATACCTCCCCCTGAATAATGGGTAGTCTGAGAGGAAGACATGTTTTTGCAAAGGATATGATTAGAAAATGTGTGCTCGATTTCAATTGATCATAGGTAATTCATATGGACTTGATAGGTTTTACATATAATAATATTTATATAGATTTTATTTGGATTGATCCTTGTAAGGATTTTTATGGCCAATCATGCTTCTCCCCACTATGATGGTTATCAGTAAAATAGTTATTAGCTTTCAGTCTAAGCTTAGTTTAGGGAACCACTGATAGGTTTTATATGATCCATACATAGTTGGTCATTTCTAAATGTAAGAATTGATCATATGTACATAATATATTATGAACCCTATAATTCATCACCAATGACCTTGTAATGTTAGAGTTACTACCTCCATTGGGCAATAGAAACTAGAGGAAGCATGTGATGCTCACAATGTGTATTTTAATTTCATTTAATATTGTAGAGTGGGTAAGTACAATAGCTTATAAAATGGATATTCCTCTATAACCTAAACATATACATGATGTTTTTGATGTACAAAACATCTAATGTACATATCATATCCATTATAGGTGATTATTAGAGATGTTTTCATGTTAGATGTAGACACATATTTCTAGAAGAACCAAATGAATATAATACACAAGAGTGTGATGTTTGTGTGATGGAAGGAAATGTATTATTTGTGTATAGGTAACAAGAACATATCCAGGATGATACATGATATAATTAGTAGGTTGAATGAACTAATTTTAATATTCAATTTAGTGAGGAGAAATAGATATTTTTATCATGGATGATAATCCCATTGAAAGTGTTTTTGAACCTTTGGATTTATGATTTGAATTCAAGGACCATTTTGGTTTTAATTTTTTTTATCATTGATGCTTTAAATGGTTTTTTGACAATGTTATAAATTTACATGGTTTTTAGATGGGTACCTCATTCACCCCTATTCAAAATGTTGTAGAAGGGTCTGAATAACTGGTGTCGGGAACTGGGTTCCTATTTATCTCATTAGAATCTCTTCAATTATTGGACACCTGCCTTATGACTAATGTGGTCGTGTTTAGTGTCATGTACAATATAAGGCACCAAATACTGACTGATTGTATTAAAACTATCATATCGTCTTTTTTTATAGTGTTTTTCTATTTTACCTCAAACTTTAACAAAACAAACCTATCTTCATCCTCCATCCATCACTCACTCAAAATCCTCTTTTTGATATATCCCTTATTACATGAGATCTCTAATAATCATTTAATGTTTGATTAAACTCCCATATATTTCTTCCTTCTATTTATGAAATTCTTAAATAATAATTTCTATATAATATTCTTTATATTACCTTAAAAAATTCCAAATCACATGGGGTTTTGTATGATTTTAAGGATACATTGGTTTTTTATAGTTTGAGTGTCATATCATACAACAACATCACATTATAGGTGTTTTTTATAATGAAATCTCATTCCTTATGAAAACAATTTGTATTTTTCTATAATATCATCATTTTATCTCATTAAATAATCTTATTTATTTTTAATATTATATTTATTTTTCTCTTATCAACAACTCAATATCATTTCAACACTATTATAGTCTTCTTATGTATGTATTAAGAAAAAAATCAGATCACAAATAAAGTCCGCTAATTTTTTACAATATTAGAAAATATTCCAAACTACTATTTGGTAAATTATCAATGTGAAGAAGATTAAATTTATCTTCAAAATTACAAGAAAATGATAGGGAGATGAAATATAATAGGTTTAGGGTGGTAGAATATTAATATAATTTTTAATTATGAATATACACTTTAACATAGATATATGGATTGATGAAATTGATATCATTAAACATTCAGATACACTTGAAATATAATTATAAATAATTATTTATAAATGAAACACCATTAATAATTGATCATTAATAAATATATACATTATCAACCAATTAACATATATAAGTTATTTCTTATTGATAATGTTAATATAAACATATTTTAATCTAATATATAATGAGTATCTTCAAGACCATCACATTTAATTATGAAAATCCATTAAAGAGAAAAGTATGTAATCTTAGAGGATTTTAGATAATTGGTAATGAATTTTTTGGATAACCATTATAAAAAGGATTTTATTAGGTAAATAAATAAAAATGGGTGAATCAGTGGTTCCTTTTTATTTTATGAGAATGTTTCTTAACTTCTTTAGTAAAAATTAATATCCATTTAAAATTTATAATGTTACGATCCATTAAAATATTAAATATCAACCTCACTATTCACATTAATAAAATATAATTAGAGGGTATAAAATGATATTTTCATGGTTTGGTAAAAATTCATAATCCTTTCCATGTTGGAAATTCCCCCCCCCCCCATGAATTATTTCGCTATATTTTTTATAGAATACAAAGTCACAAGTAGTGAAATATTATAAAATATTAATAGAAACATTCTAGAATTATTAGGTTATACCACCCCAACTATCTTTTTTAGTATTTATATTCCCATAAATGGATATACACAAAAAAATGAAATCCTTTTTTGAAACTTTAATGTATCCATAGTTACAAGCTTTACATTCCTTTTTATTTTCTAATGCACTTTAGAATGTATTCACTTCCTCTATTAGTTAGCTGAATAAAATCATACTTGTGAAAAATATTAAATAACAACAACAATTCTATAAGGAACTTACTGGCCTTGATTCGTTCCATAGAATAATTTCCTAGAAAACATCCACAGAAAAATTCAGTTTGACATTCATCAATTTTCTAACCTTTTTCTAATGGTCTTCTTCTAATTGGTCTTAGTCTAATTCAACTTATGTTCATCCTTATACAATTCAGTAGAAACTCAATAGGTATCTCACAATTCCTCTTTCCAATATAACATTTTCCGATTAACATTTATCTAATGGATTTATCTTTTATGGTATTACTCCAAAGAAGTTTCTCCCATGAAACATCATCAAATGGAACCTTTTTAGATGATCATATTGAGCCTCACTCCAATGGAATAAATTAAATGGAAAAATATCAGTATCAACCAATGAGAAAAACTCTAGATAAAAACCCAACATCTAAAAAAATGGAAGAGCCCTCAACACACACTAACAATTTATGATTCCCGCACTGTACAGATGTACTAAGATCCCCTTTTATAAGAAACCTCAGATGGTAATGTTGGGAAACAAATTTACCTTCTTTCTAAAAAAATTCATAAACCCCAAATTTATAATTCCTTTGTGACTTCATCTTTGAATTCCTCAAATATGCATATTAATTCTGGGAGATTCTCAAATCTTCTCAAAAAATCAGATGTCATCATGTATACAAATATTTATATAGTTTGATTCATCAGTTAGACTCTTCATTCTGATTCATCATTAAGACATGTAAAAAAAATGACGACGACCAATTAAGATGACCACTTGAAAACATTGAATGTATTCTCATGAATATTCTCTATATTATCTCTTTAACAACACATCTAAACTATCTTCAGTGTATTTATTTCTTTCCTCATTTACTCATACCAATGAAACTATACCTGATAATGTTATGGAACTGATGAATTCATTGGTGTTGGCATGCATCTAATAGATATGTCTCTACTTCACTATGATAAATCATTTTTATGTTTAGGTCTGATGATTATACACCACATTTTGAGATAGTCAATATTTTTTTTATTTTACTCTTGATCAAAATGTAAGTGAACAAAGTAATAATTCTTTCTCTCTTAACCAAATTAGAATACAATTATATCTATTTTAAACACTCTACTTCCAATAGAACTCTTTATTAGATACATTAAGGGTGTCAACAATGTTAAATTAATCAGTTCTAGAATCCATTATGATGCATAAGTGTCGAAAATGACCTATGTACTGCATCACGATCATTATTACATCCTTTTGTTTCTATGACACTAATGAATCTCATGCTGATGATACTCATCTTTCAATGTATTTTGATTCTAACTTTAATTGTTATAAACTAGATTAAATCATTTCATATACTCCTCCATTCCACAAATTATATCAAGTATCATAACTTCTTCATGGTTTATGATAACATCATGATCCGTAAATTGTCAAAAAAATTCAACGGAATTTTCATAACATCATATTTTTATAATTTTGTCACACTAACAATTCCCATACTAATGATATAAAATGTTATGAGTTTCATGAACCTCCCACCGACGAGCAACATATAGAATACTTCTCATTATATTCTTCTCACTTCCACAAAAATCATCTTGTATCATGACTTCCTCATGACTTTGGGAAGGATAAATATCATCTTTCGCAATGTATGACACATATTGGAAAGTATTAGAACTTACCATCCATCAATAATATGCTTTCATTCTATAATATAAACCTCAATACAATTCATATCACTCACCCTTTATTTCATTAGTATTTAATTAAAATTTTATAAGAAAAATTAGGAAATTTTTATTTAGAAAATAGAAAAGAATCATCATATTTATTATTGAATAAAATCTCTCACACCACTACTCATTAAGATAAAAATATTCATTCTAGACTCACAACAATTTCTAGTAGATTCTAGATTTTTTTGATTACGCCAATATGATGAACTGTATTGGCTTATGTCGATGGCCTGATTCTAATATTCTATATATGACTTTCATACTGACTATTTTGGATCCGATTAAAAACATCATAGATACAAATCCTCAATCATAATAATCATATTGATATATTTAGAAAAAATAATAACAATAGTCAATTTGGGCCTAATAATATCCCACTTTTTAAAAAAAATCCAAAACACAACTTGGTTTAAAAAATCTACATCTTTCATTTTTATTTCAATAACACTTCAATCACTTCAAAAAAATACCAATTTTATTTATTTCTCATTTATACACCTCCATATTTTTCATTATCTTACCCAATTTTTTATATCTTTCTAATTCCTGTTCTCTCCCCAATTTTCATCTCATCCCCATATTAAAAATCAAACTAAAATGGGACATCATTACATGTTTCCCCCTTATTTACAAATGATCTCCTTTCAAGGGGTTATAACTTTTCATCTCAAAAATGCAAAAAACTATTTTAGGAGAATATCAGTATCAAATTAGTTTTTCATTTACATGAATTTAACTAAAAAACTCTATGTATATATGAGAGAACCCGATGTATAAATCATGATTGAATAATAATGGTTGTAAATGTTTTCCACTACAAAATATTATGGTAATACCCTTTTCCATTTTCATTCAACATTATCATTTCTGGTGGATTTTGGAATGGAATTTTTAAGATAAAATTTTCTTGAACCCATATGAACAAAAATATTATACATTTTAGGTAAATAAACACAACATTAATTACCTATTTTTGTAACATAATTACATTATTAAAATCATGAAATCATTTACATTTATTATAACATCCCACAATGGATCCTTGAATATGAAATAAAATTTTCTATAGAAAATGTGGATCAAAAGTTTTTTATTTTGAATTGAAAATTTTAATACCTAAAATTACTATTTTATAAAACCGTCATTGTTAATAAAAATTTAATATTTTTTAATGAAATCTACATTCTCCCTAAAGATAATGAAATAAAATAAAATATTACTATGGGAGAACCCAATGATGGAAGAATAATGTTAAAGATAATAATTTGTAATATACAGTTAGCGATTTCAGTTAAAAAATATCCCTATTAATGGGTAATCAACCATATAATTTTCCAATTGAATAAGGTGATGTTATTTTGATAGTAAATCCCTATAAAAACATTTTTTAAAAAATATATCCTCCATCTACATGCATAGGATTATTTTGGAGGATGGGGCTAAACTGGTTAGGTAGCCACAAAGGAGACTCAATCCAACACTTTTAGATGTTGTTAAAAAAAGGATGAAAAATTTCTTGAGGAAGGTATAATATATCCCATTTAAGATTCCTAGTGGGTGAGTCCTATTCAGTTTGTGTCTAAGAAAAGTGGTGTTACAATTGTTAAAAATGGTAAAGATGAGTTATTTCTAATGAGGGTGAAAAACAGTTCGCGTGTGTGTATTGATTATAGGAATCTAAATCAGTCCACTCAAAGATACCCTTTCCCCCTCCCATTTATTGATCAGATGCTTGAGAGACTAGCTGGGAAAACACACTACTGTTTATTGGATGGATTTTATGGATATTTTCAGGTTCTTATTACCCTGGAGGATCAAGAAAATACTATATTCACGTGTCCCTTCATCAGATTATTCTATCGAAGGATGCCATTTGGACTTTGCAATGCCTCAGGTACCTTCCAGAGATGCATGGTGCGTATTTTTTATGATTTTATTGAGACCTTGATGGAGGTATTTATGGGTGATTTTACTGTGTATGGATTCTCATTTGATGAATTTCTATGTAGTTTGGTAAATGTGTTGAATCGTTGTATTAATAAGAATCTGGTCTTGAAAATTGAAAAGTGCCATTTCATGGTAGAGCATGGAATTATCTTATGTCATGTGGTATCAAAACATGGGATAGAGGTTGAAAGATCTAAGGTAGAAATCATTTCATCATTACCCTATCCTTCATGTGTGCATGATATTAGATCTTTCCTAGGGAATGCAAGATTTTATCGGCACTTTATTAAAGATTTTAGTAATATTGCTCTTCCATTGTTGTGATTACTTTAAAATGTTTCTGATTTTGTGTTTGATGATTCATGCAGGGTAGCATTTGATGTGCTAAAGAAGTGTTTGACCATGCCATCGATCATACAAGCCCCACAATGGTACATTACTTTTGAGCTTATGTGTGGCACTTCCAACATTTTGGTTGGAGCTGTCTTATCTCAAAGGGTGGAGGGACGTTCACATGTGATTTCCTATGCATCGAGGACACTAGATTTATCCTAATCAAACTACAAAAACATGTAAAAGTATTTTCTTGTGGTTATATTCTCTTTAGATAAATTTTGTTCATATTTATTAGGCTCTAATGTATTTGTTTTTTCTGGCCATGCAGCTCTGAGGTACCTCTTGAAGAATCCATATGCAAAGCCCAAACTTATCTAATGGATGCTCCTTATTCAAGAATTTTATATTGAGATAAAGGAAAATAAGGGGTCAGAAAACTTGGTGGTGGACCACGTGAGTATGCTTACTCGCACACTACATGATGACACCTTGGACCAAGTACCACTTCGGGACACTTTACCTGATGAGAATCTTTATTCTACCTCAAGTATATATCCTTGGTATGCAGATTTAGTTAAATAACTTTTCCTCTGAAATCCCTATAAATTTAAGGAAACATCAAGTCCAAAAATTAAAGAGAGGGTCAAGATTTTATGTTTGGGATGATTCGTACCTACGACTCATGTGTAGGGACCAAGTTATTAGGAGGTGTGTTCCTGATCATGAGTTGGAGTCTGTTTTACATTTTTTTATACACTTTCTTATGGTGGACACTTTGGACCCCAACATATAGATAGAAAGTTTTTGGACTCTAGATTATATTTTCCTAGATTATTCCATTATTCCCATGTGTTTTGTAAGTCATGCTGTCGTTTTCCAACACACTGGGAACATTTCTAGGAGATTTGATATGCCCCAACAACCCATACTATTCAGTGAGATTCTTGATATATGGGGCATCGATTTTATGGTTACTTTTCTTATTTCCTTTGTTTTTTTGTATATATTGGTTTTTTTTGATTATGTGCGTAAATGGGTGGAGGCTAAGTCCACTAGGACTGATGATTCTCATGTTGTTGCGGACTTTGTAAAAGCGTAGATTTTTTTCATGTTTGGAGTACCGTAGGCCATCATCAGTGACCAAGGGACACACTTCTACAATAATAATATTTCTTACCTTATTTATAAGTATGTTGTGACACACAAAACATCAACACCATACCACCCTCAAACAAATGTCCATGATGAAGTTTCAAATAGGGAGTTGAAACAAATTTTGGAGAAAACCATGAAGCCGAATAGGAAGGATTGGAGTATGTTCTTGGATGATGTGCTATGGGATTATAGGATAGCATAAAGGACACCCAACGGTATGTCCCCATTCTGGATTGTTTTTGGAAAAGCCTGTCATCACCCTGTGGAAGTCGAATATCAAGCTTATAAGGCTATAAAGAAATGAAACATGGATTTGGACCAAGCTGGAATCTGAAAGAAGCTGCAAATTCAAGTGCATGAGGAGGTTTCATTTTCTTCAAATGAGAACTCAAGGCTCTACAAGGAAAGATCAAAATAATCTCATGAAAAAGTGATCCAAAAAAGATAATTTCAAATTGGAGAGAAATTCTTGCTCTATTGTTCACGACTGAAGCTGATGCCTGGTAAGTTGCATTACAGGTGGTTAGGTCCTTATGTTGTAACTAATGTTTTTCTTGATGGTGTAGTGGAGATCACACAAGAGGACATATGAATGATCTTTACCGTCAATGGACAATGTTTGAAGAAATACATTGTGGGAATTCCCACTGATGTAGTGTATTTCATCACACTTCATGATCCCATCATCACTTGAGCATATCAAGTTGTTCCTAACCCTTTCACTTTTATATTATTTGTGCTATTTAAAATTCTACATTTCATGTGAATATATCATCTCATGGGTTGAAATTGAGGACAATGAAATATTTTAAGTGTGGGGGGGAGAACCTTTTGGTTTAGTAATTTCGATTATTTTCCTATTTTTCAATGATTTAAAAAACATTGTGTGTTTTTCAAAATTTGTGTCTTTATTTTTCAAATTTTTTTGTGTTTTTTTAAAATTTTGAGATGAAATGATTCTCATCACGATTTTTAAATTCATATAAATAAGTGAAACAATTTATCCCATGAAACCGAGCTTAAATGAAGGATAAAAATATCTTTGTTTCAAGTTAAAATCTTTATTAATTTCATGAAAATTACTCTAAATTTTGAATCCCATGACACATGTCACTGTCATTATATTTGAAATCACTTTCTTGTGAGGCTTCTGAACCATTATTTTCATATTATTTACATTTAACTCACTTTTTTAGAGAACCAAACTGTGCTTTATTTAACTAGAATTTGATTTATTCCTGTTAAAAATTGAGGGTTTGAGGTACTTATGTTTTAAATGATTGAGGCATTTGTTTAGTATCAAAGAGCCTATTTCATAAGAATACTTTTTTATAATTTCCTACCTTGAACACTTAATCCTCACATCCCTTATAAGACATGAAAAACCTATTTGGTTAGCCAAATTACATGCCAATTTTCCCTATCCAACCAACTCGTGAAGTCAAATTGTATAATATATTTGAACATAAGTGTGGGGGAAGCTGTCTTGTGTTATGCTACCACATTCTGTGATACTTTGGGTGGAAAATTAAATTCTGAATAGATGTGTTTTCTGGTAAAGAAAATAATTATATTGAAATATGTTCCTTTTCGGGATCTTTCATGATAATTGAAGATGTTCCTTTCTGGAGCTTCTAATAGAGTGAGAAAGTTTTTCCTATCTGGAGCTTTCAAGAAAATCATGTTTGAGAAGATTGACATTTTTACTACTGAAATTTTGAATGGTGTGCACATTCCATTATTTTTTATGATGATTAACATGAATTGATGCTATGGGGATTGAGAAGGAGACTATATTTAAGTGAAAATTAGATGAATGCAATTTTTCTTGAAAAAGAGTCAATCCCCCCCTCATTCAGCCTCAGAATTTGTCACATCTAAATCCCACCAACCAAAAGCCACAAAACAACCCTAAAAAGTTCTCATAATATACATATTTCCTTGACTCACATCGAGTGGTGATTTAGGAATTTATCAATCCTATGCTGACCCTTGTATGAGTTTGGATGAGAAAGTCATTACTGAAAAATTGACATTTGTGTGATAAGATAAAATTCAAGTGAGGTATGTGTTTTGTGCATGGGAGGATAAATGAAGTAGAAATATATTTGTATGATATTAATGGAGAACTTGAAATAATAGTTTTTTTATAAGGCATGGTGTCTTTTTTTTCTTGGTGTGGAATTTTTGGATCTCAAGGATATGTGTTTTAAAATTTGTTTTGATTTGATATTGATGATTACTTGTCAAATATTTTTGGAATACGTCATATGAGTTTTTTCCCAAGAGTGAAAAAGGGTAAGTGTGGGGGAGTTGATACAACACATTTTTATTGAATATTTTATTTATATTAAATGATAAAATTTCCTCACATTGTGTTAAGTATGTTTAATTATAAAAAAGTTGGGCTTAGATCATTCATTTTACAATTTGATGGAAATTCCAATTTTACCATTTATAGTTTACTGTAGTATTTTGAAGATAAATAATTGAATATTTATTATTTGAGATTTCAATTTTTTAAATGAATTCCTAAATTAATGGGCTATAACTTTTGTTCAGGACATTAGAGCTAAATCATGTATTTGGTTGGACTAAATAGACCATGAAGTAAAAGGTGGGATGGACCTGGCAGATTGGACATTGCTTCTATATTTCGGTCATAACTTCTTCATCCGATCTTGTGTTGGGCCCAAATATTGATATGAGATATCTAACCCAATTTTCACAAATAATTATTCTGGAAGAATATCTGGTTCACATGTTTTAGAGGACAAATCGATGGCTAAATTTGGCTTAAATTATTTGGTCGAGATTCCCCATTCACACTTGAAACTTCTTTAAAACTAGCCTCCCCTCCACTCTAAAAATTAGATTTTATTTCCCATTTTTAGGGGTTGGGACGTTCATTATAAAGTTTAGGTAAGAGTATAAGTGGATCCAATCCAATTTTCCAACCATTTAAACAAGGGTAGCTATTGAGGAAAGGATCCCTTCGATGAAGCCTTCTTCTTCTTCTTCTTTGTGTTGTAATACTTTTGTTTGTGTAATAAACTCCTTAGTTCTTATTTATTTACTTCTATTTTCCCTATTTTTCATTTATATTACTAATTATTCTTCCACATTGTTTTGGAATCATGAGTGGAGATGATATTGGGTTCTACCCTTTCAATCCTTTGCTCATGCAAAACGTCTCCACGATTACCACACCACCCATGGAAGAGTATTTTTCTTAGTGATTGATATATTTCAACCATCTCTATTTAATTATTTTTAATCATTGATATACTATAATTATCTTAATATGATTCGTGAATTGAGTTTTTAAATTATAATAAAATAAGAAATAAATTGAACAATTTACATAAAAACACGTGAGGTCGAGTATTGTGTGAATTTTGAGAGCACGATCTTAATCGGTAATACAAGACCTCATGAGATAAATTTATAGAGTTAAAATATAATATCTAAACTCAATTCATCATAATTTTCCATAATGGACATGTGCCTTAATTTACAACTGACCATAAGCTATATTTGGAACACTAATCAAAGCAGGGTGTCGCGATTGCATGTTTCAAAGCTAGCCTAGGGTTTAATTAATTGCATCTTGGTGGTTAAGTTAATTCTCATAGGTTTTGGTGTTAACAAATTAAGGTATAATAATTCAGTTTATATTGATTTAAAAGATATTGATAAATAATTATGTGAAGAGGTAGAGTTAGATCGATTATACTTTTTAATATTTTCTAAAAAAGCATCTTCTTGTTGTGTCATTTTAATCGAACTTAATTTCAAAAATAAAAACAAAAAAAGAATACAATGTTCTTCCAAAAAACATTTTCTAGATTTATAAACAATAAATAACCCCCATCCTTTTAATTTGTGTTCTTACTTCCTTTTATTGTATTTTAAAAAATGCCTTTAAGATGTTGTTAAATTTACTTCCTCCTTTGAGAGACGACCTTGGTCAGCCACTCTACTGCAACTAAGTACGCAAAAACCTCTAATAATTTGAGGGAACCCACGATAACACCTTTAAATAATATATTGATATATTAATATATAATTATATTTACATTGATATAAATATAATATATAGTTTATATTTTTTACATAAGTATAAATAGACATTTGTACTTAGTGTAGAAAGATATATAGTGAAAATGACTTATAAAATATTTTTAAAAATATTATTAATTAGTAATTTTTTAATTATCATCGAGTAATATTCATTTAATAATAATTTTAAGATACAAAAAATTGAAAAATTAATAAAAGGTCAAAAATAAGTTGAAAACGTAACTCAAAATTCAAACGACCATAACTTTTGATTCGGGTATCCGTTTGAGCTCTAAAACATATCAAATCAAAGCCCGCAATGATTTCTACATCATCATGATTTAGAAAACCCAAGTAACTATTTTTTTTATGGAAACAATGACCCATAAGGCCTCTAAAATTTAGTTTTTAGTCTGCATACCCAACTATTTAACATTCGATGGAATTCCAGCCTCATTTAAGAAGGATGTTTTCCCTTTTTTAGTTAGAAATGAATTTATTCAGGGGGATTACATTCATATTGATATTATGGATTTGAAATTTTATCATTTTTTCACAATTTAATATTATTTATAATCAAATATATATTAATATATACATATTTTTTATATATTCACACATAAAAAATTTAATTTTATAAATAAATAATTAAATTTATTTACATATAAAATATATTTCTTAATATATAAAACTTATCTAAATAAAAAACTAATATCCATTTTTTCAAAATAAAAATATATGAATATTTATATACTTATATACTGTATGTGTGTGTGTGTATTAAAAAATGATATATATTTATATACAAATAAATATAAAAATAAAGAAATAAAAAAATATATATAAATAGATAGATATAAATATATAAATATATATATGAATATATATATATATATATATATAACTATAGATTTATATATATATATATATTAATATACAGATAAATATATATATATATATATATTAATATAACTAAATATATATTTTAATGTAAATATATATAAATAAATAGATATATCATTTAATGGACATCAAATCAATATTGAGGGGTGGTAATAGGTCTAGGCATAGAGTGGAAGGTCTCAAGTTCGAATCCTATGGGAGGAAGGGACAATGCAGTGTTGAAGGGCTGCGCTACCACTATTAAAGGGGGGGGGGGTTCTAGCACTGTTAAAGGGTTGGGGGTGTGGCTGAGATGTGCTCCGGAGGTGGGGGAGTTTGGGGGCATGGGGCTTCAAAGCGATGTTGAAGGGGGTCAAGCATTGTTAAAACCCCCCTCTGATCTACATAATTTTTTTATGGTTTTTTTAATTATTTAAACTTTTATCAGTGCTAAGCACTGATAAAAGTTGTATTTTAATAGCTCTAAAAAGAAGCACTGATAAATAACCCTTTTATCAATGCTATTTTTAACACTTTTAAAAGGGGTTTTTATCAGTGCTTGTTTTAGCGCCGGTAAAAGGGACCCCCATTTATCTTCACTAAGATTAACAACGCTTTTTTAGTGCTATAAATGACCTTTTCTAGTGCTTTTAAATGTTATATCTGCAGCAGTGGGTAAAGATATTGGATTTGATAGTTTCCTATAGATATACTGCAAACATAGCTTAGAACTATTCATTTTCATGGGTGTTTTATCTTCACTCTCACTCTGCACCACTGCACTATACTGAGAATCTTCATCTCCATAGTATACCAAATGTTGGACACCGCAAAGCCTTCTAAAAATTCCATTCACATACGATTACGAGCATGGATATCATCATTTACTATAGGAGACCACCTCTCATGTAAACATATTTACCATGAGTGTAACCATGCCAAAAACCTAGCCCTTTTATAATGCATTTAAAAGTCATATCTGAAGTACTGGATAAAGATATTTGAATTGAAAATTTTTTATAGATATACCGCAAAAACAGCTTAGCACTATGAATTTTCTTGGGTGTTTTATCCTCACTCTCACTTTTCACCACTACACTATACTGAAAATATTCATCTCCACAGTATACCAAATGTTGGACACTGCAATGCCTCCTAGAAATGCCATGCACATGCGATTACCATCATGGCTGTCATCATTTCCTATAAGAGACAACCTCTCATGTAAACATATTTTCCATGATTATAACCATGCCAAAAACCTAGGTGTTGTGAGTTGTAAGAAATTACTTAATCTGTGATTCATACGTGGTTTACGATAGAAATTTCTTATGTAGCCATTTTGTAAAATGATTTACACTTACATGATGATTTTTGAATGTTTTCATGCGCGAGTCTAGATGAATCACTTGCGTAGCATAATAAGGCCCAAAAAATACCAACCTAATTTTCCCAAATGTATCAATCATTTCACTTAAAATACATTAAATTACAATTAATCACTTCAATTTAATTATATTTTTTAGAAATGGAAAATCCCAAACCATATTTATTTTTTAAAATCAACAGAGCATGTCAATATATTTATTGAACTAATACAACTTCAAAAAATAATCATGAATTAGTAATGAATTTGAACACACTGATTTAAGATCATAAATAATGTCATATTTATCTAAATTGAAGGCATCCAAATGTTGTTGAGTTGCAGAAAGCATTCCAATTATATGATTATCATCACCTAAATTCATTTCCCTCATAAGAAAAGGCATATAAATTATCACTTTCAGTAGTGTTTTCCCTCTACTAACACCATTATGTATTCCTTCCTATTTTATTCCAACCATAGTTCCAAATAGTAAGTGGGTCTTTATTTTTAGGACATTCTTACTCTTATACCCACTTGCATTCATTCTGATCACCATTGGATTTCTTTATGTCACCATATTGATCTTTTTTAGCTGACTATATCTGTTCATCCCATTGAGATAGGCCCATAATTTTATTCATCAAAACCCAATTAAATTCAAGAGTTTCTAAAAAACATTGGGTTATCAAGACTCAGTGATTGGTCTGTATCACCATTTTCATCATCTGATAAGAGATCAACTTTAACTCCAAGGTTTCCTATCACTGAAAGACCACCTGACTCATCACATACCAATTCAAGAAATGAATAAACATCAACTCCTCGCACTTTTTGTAACCCCACCTAGAAAAGTTATAGAAACCATATTTGAACTCTATGTTTTGAAATTGATAAAAATTTAATTATATTCTTTGTAACTTTATATATATCACACATTCGCTTCCTTCAATGATTTCCACAACTAAAAAATAATCTCAATATGCACCATTCAACTCTTATTATCTTAGAATAATGGATTCATGTAGCTTAAATGATTCTTTAAGAATGACCTTTTAATGTTCTATTCTCATAATGTTTGTGTATTTATTTATTTTATTAAATATTAATATTACTGAATTAAATATTATGGATATGAATCAAAAATGGATAAATGTCAATCCTATAACAAATTAGTATGAGGATGGGGTGAAAGAGTTCATCAAATTTGAAAAATATAATGTATATGACCCTTCTAAAATCCTTTAACCATATTTACACTATTATTATTCAAGACTAAGTAGTCCAATGGATTTATAAGAACAGTTGATCTATCACAAAATAGATCAAAGTTATAAATGTTGGACTAAACATAAGGAAAAATGAATATAGCTAGTTTTTGGGATAATGCTACATTTTTTGGATCATCTGATATGATTACAACTATGAACAATGATGAAGATCATATTGAGGATATGATGACACATGTGAATAATGATGAAGATCATATTGAGGAACTGCTTTTTCTCTTGAATGATATGATCCTAGAATATAATGAACTTCTTTGTCAAACATATGATGCTATATGAATACTATGTTCAATGGGTATGATCTCTGAAAGAATACATTCCTAATCAAATATATTGATATTGTTCCACAAGGACCATGGATCACTTAGAAAATGACCAAAGTGTGGTGTGTGTGAATTTAGGAAAGATAAATCAAGTCTTTCATAAGTTGTAGAGCACATTCCAATCATTCCAAGTTTTATGTGCGTATATGGAAGTGGGGAGACTGTAAAAAATTGACATGGAATTCATATAAAAGAAATAAATATATTAAACTTTATCACCCCACAAACAATCCCCTAGTAGAAAAAAATTGATTATGAGTACCTAAATTTGGAAATGATCTGAGAAACCTTTGTCTTGAACAATCTACATATAGAGTGAATCTTTTTGGTTTTAAAAGTAGCACTCATAGTACATGGCTAGATATTTTGGTAAATTATAACTTTCCATTGTAGTTACATATGAATGAAAAATACATTATGTTGTCTATGCTTATATTAGGACAAAAAAACCATGTAATGATATTGATGTTTATTTGGCTTCATTGATCTAAGATTTGAAATTAATATGGGATTCAAGTGTTACATTGAATGATTCTTACAAAAATGAATATTTCACACCGAGAGACTGACTGTACGAGTTGATAAATAATTTTCCTATTTATGGAAATTTATGAGGATATAAAATTAATGTAACTCAAGGGTGTCCCATTTTTGAACAAGGTACACACTCATTTAGATTGAACCATTCATTGAAGAATGTATTTTCAAGACATCACAAATTTATCCCCTCATGAAATAAATATTGATGTTGGATGTCATCATTCGATGAGAGTTTAGAAGAATGTACAACACCATCTCCACTAACAGGCGATCAACTATTTGATAATGTAAAATATATAGATACTACTTTTGATAAACCTTATTAAAAAAACCTTACAAAAACCAGTTGGAAAAAGATATTAGTTTTTTTTGAATTTATATACTAGATTTGTGTGTATTTCATGAATTTTCTTGATGTTATGCATGTTGAAAAAATATGTGTCATAGTTTTATTAAAATTTTACTAAATACACCTCAAAAAGTAACGAATGACATTAAGGATAGGTTGGACATGATCAAAATGGGGATATAGGAAGAGTTGGAATTAGTGATATGCAAAAAATTCGTATGTTTGTAATACTATAAAGAAATAAGAGAAACATAAATATGAAATAAAACATTAATAAATTTTCATTTTAAAATTGAAATCACACATTTTGAGTCATGCTGTGTATCAGATTGAGCTAAGGATGATTCTTACACATCACAAATGCCATATGGATTTTTTTTAAATTATCAAAACAATATTAATTTTTTCTTATGATTTTGAGTATTTGATGTGTGTTTTGAAATAAATTTCAATTTTAAACTAAAAATGAAAATTCTAGTAAAACCAAAAAAACCATGTATCAGATTGAGCCATGGCGGATACCAACACATCAGAAATGAAATATGAATCATTATTCTAAAGTATCAAAATACTATGAATATGTTTGCTCATTTTTGATTAATTAATGTGTGTTTTGAAGTAAAATTTTAATTTTAAACTAAAAACATACACTTCAATTCACACCAGAAACACCATGAGTTTATAATAATTTTAAACTAAAATTTTAATTTTAAAATTTTAATTTTAAACTTAACCAGCACTTATCAAAATCATTGACACATCTTCCACAATTTTTGAAAACCTTTTCACGATATTAATGTCTATTAGACAACATATTTTTCTTATTATGTAAACTTTAGTTTCCCTTGCATGAGTTTCTATTAACTTCCAATTGACTCACCATAAATATGGACCTTATTTATTTTCTATTAGTTGAAAATTATGCCAACAATCAATAACCTGGAGCCCAAAATTTCTATAACACATTATGTAGCGAATAATTCAACTCTTCTTCTATTGAGTTTAATTTTGGAAGGTATAGGATTCTAATATTTCTTGAATGTTCCTTCCTTTCTTCTAATCACCTAGTGGGGAAATGTTTCCTATCATACATTCTTCCACATTTACCTAAGTGGTGGGTTGTTTATCAATTTTCCTCATACTCATTTTTATGGAATGAGAGTTATATACAACACTATTTAAAGAATATGAATTAATACATACTATTGTAGATCATCGGTTTACCTTCTTCTAATTCATCATTTTATTGGAAAATGATACCTCCAATTCTTTAAATCTTTTCCTAACTCTCAATAGTTTATTTCTAGAACTAAAAAATCTCATGTTAAACCTTAATGGTAGTGGTTATTTTCTTAACTCTATGTGAAGATTGAACATGAGTTCCTTACATGTTTCTTAATTTAATTTCCAGCCCCAGAGATTTAAAATTAAAGTGTTTTATTGATCTTCACAAAATAAATTTTTCTTTACATTCAATATTTAGCTTTAGAATTGTTTATTCATATATCATCCTTTTGTTCTGTAGAGTGTTGTCAAGATATTTTATTCTTATTGATTTTATTTCCATCTTGGAGTTCTTAATTTCAATGGCAGTTTTCAATGCTTGGTAAATTCTTTAAAAACATTCTTAAATACTTATTTTTCACAAAATCTCACTTGTAATTATTCTTCTACAAGTTTGAACTTTTACTGTGAAAGTAATACTATTTATTCCACTCCATTAGTGAGTTTTGTGAGAGTTTTACACCCACTTATTTTCATCACGAATGCTTCCCCCATTGCATTGGTTTCCTTCTCAAGATGTGATTTTTCATCATAAATCCCCTTTATGAATGAAAATATATACATGATAACCTCAACATGAACTTCTTTCATATGATATTTAATTCTAGAGTAAAAATACTTAATAAGTCCAATGAATTAATACTCACCACAAGAAGAGCATAATTTTTCTTCCAGAGGATTAATTTGAATGGATTTATTAAATCAATTCCAACTAACCATAACTTTTATTGGCGGTGGATTCTCCTTCCACCGATTTTGAGAGGCTAACTTTTCTAAATTAAATGATTCATTCTTATTCTAGTTCTTCATAATTTTGGCTTCTACATTGATGCTTCCACTAACTAGATTATCTTTAATTAACTTTAACATAAGAATACTTTTCAAAACTTTTGAAAGTTCCATCGTTGTAGACATTATATTGATAATTTTAAAAAACATGCACTTCCTATAAACTAGTGAAAAAATCCAATAATAAAAAAATATCCAAATGGATTGTATCATATGCTCTGATACCAATTGAGAGTATTAGGGGATCATGCAGTCACCATGAGGGGGGAGGTGAATCAGTGGTGACAAACTTTTTTCCGATTAAATTCAACTTATTTTTGTTACTTTCATTTATTTGATCAAACCTCTATCATAATTTTGTGTCTATAGATATTTAATAACCCCCATAACCACTTTTAACTTATAAATATAATGAAAAATAAACAACACACATGGATTTTTACAAGTTTCTACATCAATATGAGAACCTATTCCATGTAACGTTGACTCCCATCAAGTCAAAAATTTTCCACTAGTAATCTTATTATCAACTCTAAGTGGTTTACAACGTTATTATCCTCAACCCATAGAGTTCACCCCTCACACTAAATTCTGAAAGAAAAATATTGTGCGGTCCCATCCCCAGGACCATATCCAGCTGCTGGCAGGGCAGGTAGTAGTTCAGCCTCATGATCAAATCATTCCCCTCGTAGAACCTTCGAAAGTGGCGTTACCCAAACTATCAGAACTCCTCGCCCATCACTTCCATGAAGTAGGCTTCCACAGCGTGGGTATCCTTTATCGCCTCGTCTCTATACCCAAAAGACGGAGTTTTTTTTCCATGGGAGGTTTGCGGTGAACATTCCGATGAAGTTGTTGGCGTACCCGTAGCTCTCGTCGACCTTCATATGCGCCCTTCGCTTCTCCTGTGTCGATATCCTGAAGAACGGCGTCATCGTCTCCTCTGTTGGGAAAGACGGGAAAGCGACGAACGCTCAAACAAAAGAAAAATAGAATGCGCAGTGGAAATTGAATCTTTCCCCCCAAATAGAAGCGGATGTGCATCGACAAAATTAAATGTGTAGAAAAATAAATTTGACACCGGAAATTTTTATGTGGAAAACCCGAAAGGGAAAAACCACGGCACCTAGTCCAGAAAGAGGGATCCACTAAAATCAAAAAGTACACAGTAGAGACTCCCCAAAATGGAAGGGATCTCAAAATTAATACTCAAGAATAAAAGTATGGATCAAAAGGTGGAGAGCAAGAAAGATGATCGTCAAAGAAAGGCGATCACCAAATGGGATTTGCTCTCAGTGTTGTTGCTGCTGGTGATGTTAAAATGACTTGCCTCTACCTCCTTATATAGGAAAATAATCAATGTCAAAATAATGTCACCGCGTCAAAAGAGTGTCACCGCATGAATTAATTCATGCGGTCTTGGCCCACATTAAAACACCACATTAAAACAGATACCGCATGTGCACCATTTGAGGAGGCGTTTCACAGTGCGCCAACCAGGAAGGCACCCAACAATATCCCCCTCCGACTCAAGTGGGGATCACCGCCAACCCTGCAATCTATAGGCAAGTCTCAAATTTTCCTCTGGGTAAACTCTTGATCAACATGTCTGACCCGTTGTCATCAGTGTGGAACTTCTCAAGCTCTAACTGTCCTGAATCAAGGACGTTGCGAATCCAATGATATCGAACATCGATATGTTTCGACCTGCCATGAAAGGTAGAATTCTTTCCCAAACAAATAGAACTCTGACTATAAAAAAATAAAACATACCTATCATGATTTAAATTGAGCTCTTGAATAAACGTTTTCATCCACAAAAATTCTTTGCACGCCTCAGTAGCTGCAATAAACTCTTACTCTGTGGTAGATAAAGTAACACATCTCTGCAATCTAGACTGCCAAGATACAGCTCCCCCTGCAAAAGTGATCCAATATCCTGAAGTAGACTTCCTCGAATCGATATCTCCTTCCATATATGAATCTGTAAAGCCACAAAGCATAGGTTCCCCTTTTCCAAAACACAATCTCAGATCAGAAGCACCACAGAGATAACGAAAAATGTACTTCAATGCTCTCCAATGCTCTCTACCGGAATTTGATAGAAAACAACTGAACACACCAACTGCATGAGCTATATCAATTCCAGTACATACCATTGAATACATCAAATATCCAACAGCAGATGAATAAGGTATGTGTTGCATCTCCTCTCTCTTTTCATCAGTAGAAGGCGACTGACTGGTACTGAGCTTAAAATGTAAAGCAAGAGGAGTACTAACCACTTTCGCTCTATCCATAGAAAATCTCTGAAAAACCTTCTCAATGTATCTCTCCTGAGATAACCACAACTTCTTGTCCTTCCTGTCACGGGAGATCGTCATGCCAAGAATCTGTCGTACTGACCCCAAGTCTTTCATCGCAAAAGACTGACAAAGATCCTTCTTCAATCTGTCAATTCTAGAAGTATCATGGCCAACAATGAGAATATCATCAACATAAAGCAATATTATAATAAAATCATCATCAGTAAATCTCTGAACAAAAACAAAATGATCAGAAGATGTCTTCCTGAAACCCTGATGAGAAATGACAGATTCAAACTTCTTATACCACTACCTCGGAGCTTGCTTCAAACCATACAAGCTTTTCTTCAACTTGCAGACCTGATTTTCTTTACCTGTTTCAACAAAACCCTCTGGTTTCTCCATATAAATCTCCCCCTCTAAATATCCATGGAAGAAAGTTGTCTTCACATCCATCTTCTCAATCTGCAGATCTAAACTGGAAGCCAAACCAAGAACAACCCAAAAGGAAGACATTTTAACAACAGGTGAGAAAATCTCATCAAAATCAATAACTTTCTTCTGACAGAAACCTTTGACAACTAACCATGCCTTGTATCGTGGAACAGAACTGGATTCTTTATTCATAATCCGATAAATCCACCGATTTTTCCAAGCTCTCTTCCCTGTCGATAACTTCACCAGCTCAAAATTGTGGTTGTCGTGCAATGATTTCATCTTGTCATCCATTGCCGCAACCCATCTGTCCTTCTGTTCACTCTCCATTGCCTCATTAAACGATTCTTGTTCTCCCCCTTCAGCGAGGAGCACATACTCATCAGGTGAATATCAAGTAGAAACGGTGCGATGCTGAGATAACCTCCAGAGTGGAACTGCAGGTTCATTAATAACCCCTAGAACCGGATCATCAGAAACAAAAGGTGCATCGAAAACTTCAACTCCAACCTATTCACCTTGAGCATCATTATGTACATCAACATGATCATCAGAATCAACGACATGAGGTAACTGTGAATTAGAACCTGGCTCAAGACTGACGAAACCATCAGAAGTTGGAGAAGTAACCTTTTCTCCCTTATCAATGTCTACAATAGTCTGATCCTCCTTAAACACTGCATCGTGGCTTCTGAAAAGTTTCTTCAAAACAGGATCATATAACCTATACACAAACTCTTCGTGTCCATAGCCAATAAAAATACACTGGCGTGTCTTACCATCCATCTTGGATCTCTCATATCTAGGCACATGAACAAAAGCCTTGCAACCAAAGATGCACAAGTGATCGTACCTGATCTCTTTGCCATACCAAAATTTGTTGGGAGTGTCTGTCTGCAAAGCAACTGAAGGTAACAAATTGATAATATAAGAAGCAGTAAGTAAAGCCTCACCCCAAAAATGTCCAGGCAACTTTGCTTCTGAAAGAAAACAACGAACTCTTTCCAGCAAAGTTCTATTCATCCGCTCAGCTACACCATTTAGCTGAGGTGTCTTGGGCAGCATATTCTGATGTCGAATACCTTCCTACCTGCAATACTGATCAAACGGACCACAATACTCTCCTCCATTATCAGTGCGAATACATTTTAATTTCTTTCCTGATTCTCTCTCAGTAGAAACATTAAATTGCTTAAAAAAACTGAGCACCTGACTTTTGGATTTCAAGACATAAACCCAGAGCTTTTGTGAGTAGTCATCAATAAAAGTAACAAAATAAAGACCTCCACTAAAGGTCTTCGATTTCAAAGGACCACAAACGTTAGAATGTACCAATTCAAGTACCTGTGACTTCCTGTGTGGAGGATGACTGCTGAAACTCACTCTGCTCTGTTTTCCAGCCATGCAATGATCACATGTGTCCAACTTGACACTCTTAAAATCCGGAAGAAGATTTCTCTTGGCCAAACAACTGAGACCTTTCTCACTGATGTGACTGAGCCTCTTATGCCACAACTTGGACGAAACACTACACTTAACAACGCAAGCAGTATCACAAGAAATAGAAGCTCTATTCCAGTACAAACCTGATTGCTTCTTCCCTCGAGCCACAATCAAAGAGCCTTTGGAAATCTTCCATTGGCAATCACCAAAAGTGCTGATAAACCCTTCATCATCAAGAACGCTGGTAGAGATAAGATTCAAACGAACCTTGGGTGCATGTCTGACATTCTTCAAAATCAGCTTACTTCATGTACTGGACTTTAAACAAATAGTCCCGATGCCTACAACGTCAGCATGTCCATCGTTTCCCATCTTAAAAATCCCAAAATTACATGGGCTATAAGATGTAAAGAACTCCTTCTTCGATGTCACGTGAAAACATGCACCACTGTCAACAACCCAGCAAGAATCATCAGAAGAAATGTTAATGGAATCATAAACAATAACAAGATCACCCCATGTAGCAGAGGCAACATGATCATCTCCATCACCATTTTTCTTGTGTTGATTTTCCTTCAATATGTTCTCTATTTTCAGATGATAACAAAACTTCTTAAAATGCCCCTTCTTACCATAATGATGACATTCAAAATCTCTCTGCTTCAGTCTAGATTTTCTTCTGCCTCTACTCTTATCTCGACTGCTCTGCCCCCGGTCCTGGCTTCTCCCCCTGTTCTCTGTGACCAAAAGCTCGGAAGAAGATTTCTCCTGAGTACGTCTCCTAACCTCTTCATTTAAAATAGCAGAATTGACAAAACTAAATGTCACAGCACCATTAGGAGCCGAACTGGTTAGAGTAACACGTAAATTTTACCATGAATCGGGTAAAGTGTTAAGTAGAAAAAGAGCTAAAACCTCATCTTCAAAATTGATACCCATGCCAGACAACTGATCAAAACATCCTTGATATTCACTTAAATAATCAGAAATAGACGTACCTTCTCTGTACCTCAAGTTCATCATTTTCTTGAGAAGAAACAGTTTATTGTTTCCCGTCTTCAAAGCGCAGGTCGTCTCAAGCTTCTCCCACAAAGTTCTGGCGTGAGAGATGTTGACAATGTGGTTCATCACGTTGTCTTAGACCCATTGACGAATGAAGCTGCAAACCATATCATGCTCGAATGCCCATTCTTCGTCTGACATTCTCTCTGGATTCTGAGTACTGAACACTGGAAAACGCATTCTCTTGAAAAAAAGCAGATCCTTCATTTTAAGTCTCCACATATGGTAGTTGGTACCATTTAACAAAATCATCCGATTGTAGTGGCCTCCCAAATAAATATGAAAAGAAAAGAACCAAACCCTCTAATACCAGATGTTGGGAAAGACGGGAAAGCGACAAACGCGCAAACAAACGAAAAAGAAAATGCGCAGCGGAAATTAAATCATTCCCCCCAAATAAAAGCGGATGTGCAGCGACAAAATTAAATGTGCAGAAAAATAAATTTGACATCGGAAATTTTTACGTGGAAAACCCGAAAGGGAAAAACCACGGGACCTAGTCCAGAAAGAGGGATCCACTAAAATCAAAAATCACACGGTAGAGACTCCCCAAAATGGAAGGTATCGCAAAATTAATACTCAAGAATAAAAGTATGGATCAAAAGGTGGAGAGCAAGAAAGATGATCGTCAAAGAAAGGCGATCACAAAATGGGATTTCCTCTCGGTGTTGTTGCTATCGGTGATGTTAAAGTGCCTTGCCTCTACCTCCTTATATTGGAAAAGAACCAGCATCAAAATAATGTCGTCGCGTCAAAAGAGTGTCACCGCATGAACTAATTCACGCAGTCTTGGTCCGCATTAAAACACCACATTAAAACAAATACCGCATGTGCACCATTTGAGGAGGTGTTGCCCAGTGCGCCAACGAGGAAGGCACCCAACATCCTCCACCCTAGCGACCAGCCCGGGATCTACCCATTAATAATATATATATATTATTAAATAAGATTTATATTGAAATAAGTATATATATGTAGATATAACATATAAGTATGATTTATATAACTTTTAATAAAAAAATGTATTTTATTTTCATAATTTTATTTATTAAAAATTATCAATTTATTATTAGTCAATAAAAATGTTATATAGTATATTTATGTACATTAATTAAAAAAAGTGCATATAATTAAAATAAGTATTATATATTAATATTCTACATAAATAATTAAATAATATATAAATGGATATATTTATTAGAATTTGTGATTCATATTTATATTCGTATTAAATAATTTAAAATGTACATACAAGTATATGTCTCTGTATGTCTACATGTGTATGTATGTCGATGTATTTGTATGTCCGTATGGGCACATGTATGTATATGTTGTATGTGTATGCATGTATTTTTCTGTGCATATGTGTGTGTGCTTTGTATTTGTGTATACAATTATGTGTAGTGCATGTATATACATGTACGTACATGCGTGTATGTGTATGTATGCATGTTTATGCATATGTATGTGTTTGTGTGTGTGTGTGTGTGTATATATATATGTGTGTGTGTGTGTGTGTGTGTGCATGTATGTCTATTAGCACATATGTGTGTACATGTATGCCGATTTATTGATTTAATATTATTTATTTGTTTTTAATATCTCTCCTTTTTTAGTATTATTTTCAATTTATTCATTTCCAATATATATTTATTTAATATTTTTGTAATATATTAAATTTTGAGAGTTATTTATAATTTTTAAATATTTATAAATTTAATTAAATATTAACATTTTTAATAATTATTAAAAGTTCTAAATGTTTATAATTAATTTAATTTTCCATATATAATCAATAAACTAGACACATCAATAATTTGAAATAATATTGTATTTTATTCATAAATTTTTATTCATTTTTTATGTGTTTCCAATTCATGTAATTGATGTTATGAATTAACTTTTTAAAAATATTTTTGTAATTTATTTATCTTTATTTATTTATTTTTAATTTCATTTCTTTAAATTATTTTTTTTATCTTTGATATTTAATAATTTGTAATATTTTTTGGAATTTATTCTTTTTTTTAATTTATACATATTTATTTACTAATTTTCATTATTTTTAATGTGTTTGTAATTTTTATGATTAGTATTTATTCATTTTTATTTATTATGTTTTAATATTTTTAATATGTTTGAAATCTATATATTTTTTTTTATTTACAAGGCACACAAGGAATGAAAACCGACTCGTCGACTCGACCCCGCGACCATCGCCCCAAACCCCCAGTCACCAGAGTTGTCTGCGTGAAATTGATTCCTATAATACCATCTCTAACTCATGCCATTTTAGTGTGATATTGAATCTCAATGTACACCATTCTTTAAACCATTATGGTGTTTATGTAGTTAATTATGTTATTGTATTAAATTCATTTCTTAATATATGAAAAGTAAATATTATTTAACTAATTTCAAATATTTTTTACTTAATTAATGAAATCATGTATTCATATTTATTGTAATGTATTCATTCTGAATATTTGTGTGTGTGTTTAATTTAATTTGATTTTATTTATTTATTATTATTTTTGTATAGTCAATATAATATATCATAATAATTTATCTATTTATATAATCAATATTATATATTTATTCATTTTTATTAATTTTTTACGTGCATGTAATTCCATAATTATTGTTACGAATTCACATTTTTTAATATATTTTTTAATTTATTCAATTTAATTTATTAATTTTTAAAATCATTTCATTTAATATTTTTTATTCATTTGTAATATTTATTAATTTATAATTGTTTTGGAATTTGTTCATTTTTTAAAATTTATTTATACATAATTATTTATTATGCTTTAATATTCTTAATATGTTTTTAATTTATATGATTAATATTTATTCAATTTCATTTATTAAGCTGTAATGGTTTTGAATTGATTAAAATTTATGCAATCAAGGTGGAGGATGAGTTGTCCTCCACCTTATGTATTGCATCACATGTGGGGTTTTGATCCTCCACAGACCCTTAATTTGGGTGATGACTTCTGACTAACAAACATGGCGGGACATGGCCTCGTTTGGAATCTCCCGATAGTGGATACGCATGGCACACAGAGGGACGATGAGTTTCATTGAGCGAAAGGGGTCGTCGATGGCCCGCACGAGCCGTGATAAAAATTATGATCGAGAGCATCAGGTGGGTGTGGATGGAAAAATTACGGAGCAACGACACGATGGTTAAAGTAGTCGATGGTGCTGTTGAAGATGAGAAATGACAGGCCAGGGGGATGGGTGCTCGTGTCTGATCTGTGATGGCGGGCATCAGTGGTCCTGTTAGATGTGAGGCAGACCCCGCAGACCAAGTAGATGTGCAAGATGGAACTATGAGTTTATGCTTTTTGGTAATGATGTCATAGGCTTTATTACCCACCGAGCTTACAGACCATGTAATGAGAACAATCAACCCAGAATAATGAGATGAGTTTTTTTAGTATAATAGGAGGGATTCCTCCTACATTTATAAAAAAATGTTTGAAATTTATAAAATATATTTATTTAAATACATTTTTATTATTCTCTTCATTTTTGTACATGATTACAATTAATGCAATTAATTTAACGAATTATACATAATTATTGGCTATGTTTTAATATTCTCGATTTGTTTTTAATTTATATGATTAATATTCATTAAATTTTATTTATCATGTTGTAATATTTTTAAAATGTTTGGAATCTACATAATTAATTTATTTAAATACATTTTTTTTAATATTTTCTTCATTTTTTGTATGTATTTAGAATCCATGGAATTAATTTTACAAATTCAGTTTTTTGTATGTGTTAACTATGTTTTAATATTTTCAACATGCATTCATATTTATTTTAATATACATACATTTTTAATTTTTTTAATAATCTATATAATTAATAAAACCGATATTTTTCAAATATTTTTGAAGCCTTCATTTTTAATTATTCAATTTCACCCATTTTTAACATTCACACATTTAGTATTATATATTCCTTAATAATATTAATTATTTTTTTACTTGTTTATAATAGATCAATTTTTAATATATATTGATTTAATATATTTTTTATTTTTTTAACCAGATTTTAACAGCAGTTTCCAAAAAAAAAAGCTGATAAAAATATCTTTTACTAGTACTAAAAGACAAAGCACAGATAAAACCTATATTAATCAGCACTAAAATTAAAATGTTAATAATGATAGGTTTTATCACTGTTTATTTAGTGATGATAAAAAATATCTTTATCAGGGCTAAATTTAGCGCCGATAAGGATATGGTTTATCATCGATTATTAATTTAGCTCTAATAACACTACGGGAAAAACCGTTTTTTGAGACGGGTTATTTACGATGGGAATAAATCTCGTCCCAAATAGTCTTTCGCAGAGGTTATGCGCGACGAGGCAGTCAAACCATCACAATTAACCACTTATTTGCTACGGGTAGGCACCACCCGTCGCAAATACTGGGAGGCGGTAACACCTATTTGCGACGAGGGATCCCCCGTCGCAACTACATCAACCACGGAGCGTATTTGCGATGGGACCCGTCGCAAATAACCGGCTGCGGTAAAAACTTATTTGGGACGGGATATATCCCGTCACAAATGGTGTGTTGGCAGGTTACTTTTTGCGACGGGCCCCGTCGCAAATAACTGATGATGGTAAAAAGTTATTTGCGACAGGATGTTGTTTCGTCACAAATAGTGTGTCGGGATGTTACGTTTTGCGATGAGCTCCATCGTAAATAACCTTTTAACCACTGACCGTAATTAATGCGGCCAAAATTATTTGCGACGGGACCTGTCACAAAAAATAGTATTTGCAACGGGATTCCAATCACAACTAATCTAACATATATATACCCCCATCCATTTTTTCTTCACTCCTGTATTTTTTCTTCCAATGCTTCTCTAAACTCTAATTTTAGAGTGAAAATTTTTTAGAGTTATTTCTTTACGAAGAGGTTGTGAAGCCGTTTACAATTATAATAGATCAAGTTTAAAAGGTATTTATGTTTTATTTAATTTAGTATTTATTTCATTTCTTTTTATTAATTTTAATTATTGTTGATTAGTTGTAATTAAGTTAGATTTAAATTGTTTTGTCATCTGTAATAATTAGTAATAATTAGTATTAAATAGAATTAAATAGCAATAAATAGGAATTAATAGCAATAATTAGGAATAAATAGCAATAATTAAGAATTAATAGCAATAATTAGTAATAAATAGAAATAATTAGCAATAAATCAGAATAAATAGCAATAATTTGAAATAAATAGCAATAATTAAGAATAAATTGCTATAATTAAGAATAAAAAACAATATTTAGGAATAAATAGATATAATTAAGAATAAATAGCCATAATTAGGAATAAATATCCATAATTAGGAAAAAAATTGCAATAATTAGCAATAAATAACAATAATTAGGAATAAATAGCAATAACTAGGGATAAATAGCAATAATTAGTAATAATTTGCAATAATTTGGAATAATTGGCAATAATAAGGAATAATTACCAATAATTAAGAATAATTAACAATTATTAGGAATAATTAGCAATAAATAAAAATAAATAGGACTAATTGATAATAGTTAGTATTAATTAGTAATAATTACTAATAATTAGCAATAATTCGTAATAATTCGTAATAATTAGTAATAATTAGTAATAATTAGTAATAAATAGTAATAAATAGTAATAAATAGTAATAAATACACATAAATAGTAATAAATAGTAAAAAATAGTAAAAAATAGTAAAAGATAGTAATAAATAGGAATAAATTGAAATAACTAGTAATAAATAAGAATAATTAGTAATAATTAGTAATAATTAGTAATAATTAGTAATAATTAGTAATAATTAGTAATAATTAGTAATAATTAGTAATAAATAGTAATAAAAAGAAATAAATAGCAATAATTAGAATAAATAGCAATAAATAGTAATAAATAGTAATAAATAGTAATAAATAGTAATAAATAGTAATAAATAGTAATAAATAGTAATAAATAGAAATAAATAGGAATAAATAGGAATAAATAGGAATAAATTGTAATAAATTGTAATAAATAGTAATAAATAGTAATAATTAGTAATAATTAGTAATAATTAGTAATAATTATTAATAATTAGTAATAATTAGCAATAATTAGCCATAAAAATGAATAAATAGAAATAAATAGTAATAAATAGTAATTATTGTAATAATTAGTAATAATTAGTAATAAATAGTAATAATTTGTTATAATTAGTAATAATTAGTAATAATTTGTAATAAATAATAATAAATAGAAATAAATAGTAATAAATAGTAATAAATTGTAATAAATAGTAATAAATAGTAATACATATTAATAAATTGTAATAAATACTTATAAATAGTAATAAATATCAATGAATAGTAATAAATAGCAATAAATAGCAATAAATAGTAATAAATAGTAATAAATAGTAATATATAGTAATAAATAGTAATAAATACTAATAAATAGTAATAAATTGTAATAAATACTAATATATAGTAATAAATAGCAATGAAAAGTAATAAATAGTAACAAATATGAATAAATAGTAATAAATAGTAATAACTCGAAATATATAAGAATAAATAGTATTAAATAGGAATAAATAGTAATATATAGTAATAAATAGGAATAAATAGGAATAAATAAGAATAATTACGAATAAAATCAACTGTAATAACTTGTAATAACATGGCACAATTTCTAATGGATTGGAGGCAGTCCTTTTGCTCGATGACTCTGCCTCTTTTAACTCTCACTGACTCAAAACATTATGCAAAGTATGATTCTACGTATGCATATCCAATATCGTATGCACGAGTTTGAATATGCATTAGTAGAAACACATTTTTCATAATTTTTTAGGCGGTGACCGTTATAAGAAGATGATTCATCGAAAAAAAGGGGGCTCTTTTGTCTAACGACTCATTTACTTGCATATTTCTCACACTGAAATCACAATAATGATTCTTCTCAGAGGTACGCTTATATATTATCATATGCACGAGAATGAATATGCAAACCTCCGTGAAGATTCTTCATTGTGATTTCAATGTGAGAAAGTTGCAAGTTAATGAGCTGTCGGACAAAAGAGGAGCCATCAATCCACTGGAAATTTTGTCGCCCATAATTAATGGTATTTATTTAGAAATAGTTGTAATTATTTATCTTCTTTTTTCAGATATTTTTTTTCTAATTTCAAATTATTCAAAAACAATAATGATTTTACGCTTTGTAGAAAAATATGGAACAAGGAAGTCCACAATAGTAATTATTATATGATCACTCTTGGATAAATCAGCACAGAAATCCAAATAGTTCTGTTTTAAATCCTATATATATTGAGGGTGTTGAAGCATTTTTATCAATTGCATCATCAAAACCAAAATTTGTTTTAGAAGGCACAATTAATTGTCCTTGTAAAAAATGTGCTTTGAGAAGGTTTTACACATTTGACATGGTTGGGGGACATATCATGCATTTATTTATGTCTCAGCACAGAACCTTAATGATATCATGGCACAAAAAAAAGATTTCAACTGATAAAAGCTTGAATCATCCATCTGATAGTGATTTATGGAAACATTTTGACCGACTGCATCCATCATTTTCATTAGAAGCCTGAAACGTGTGATTGGGTCTTTCTACTGGCGATTTCTATCCGTTTGGTTCTTATGGTAGTCAGTATTCATGTTGGTCTATCTTTATAACTCCGTATAAGTTACCTCAATGGATGTTGATGAAGGAGCCCTATATCTTTTTGACCTTATTAATCCCAGGAAATCTAAAAAAGAATATTGATGTTTATTTGAAACCATTGATTAATGAGTTAAATTCATTGTGGAGTAATGGTGTTAGTACATATGATGTTGCTACAGAACCAAATTTCATATTTAAAGCTTCATTGATGTGGACGATTAGTGAGTTCCCGTCATATGACATATTATCTCGCTGGAGTACGCATGGTCCAAAATCATTTCCTTACTGTATAAAATACAATAAATCCTTTATGCTCATCAATGGAAAAAAACCTTGCTATTTTGACTATCATCACTGATTTCTTCCATCCGATCATCCTTTTCCGAGGAAAAAATCTCATTTCACAAAAGGCACAATTAAAAGGGATGAACCACCAAAAATGATATCAGGTACAGAGTTAAAATCAGTTGTATTGTCATTACCTACCATCACATTTGGGCCAACAGTAAATCAACAGAAAATTCAGGGCATTGGGAAAGAACATAATTGGATAAAACATAGCATTTTTTGGGATCATCCATATTAGTCTCATTTTTTGGTCCACCACATGTCGGATGTCATGCATATTGATAAGAACTATTCTAATAATTTATTTCACACAATTTTGGATACACCAGGTAAGACCAAAGATAATGTAAAGACATGATTATATCTTGCCCAAATTTGCAGATGACCAGAACTTAAACTATTTCAAAATGTCAGATCATAGAGGTTAATGAATCTCAAAGCAGATTATACGTTATCCAAAGAGAGTGTCTTATTATTTTGTCAATAGATTAAAGATTTGAGACTTCTATATGGCTATGCTTCCAATTTGGGAATATGTGTTAAGAATTTTTATATTACCAGATTAAAAAGTCATAACTATCATGTTATAATGGAAAGACTTATGCAGATTGAATTCAGAGGTTTGAAGAATTCTATGATTTGGGATTCAATAATAGACATATCATATATTTTTTAGATACATTTGTGCAATGAATACATACTATGATGCACTATATAAACTGGAAGAATATGTTGTTGTAATTTTATGTAAACTGGAAAAAATATTCCTGCCAGCTTTATTTAACTTAATGGAACATCTAATATTACATTTTCTTACATAAAGAAAAATGTGGAGGTCCAGTACAGTTTCGATGGATGTACCCATTCGAGAGATTCATGTATAAATTGAAGAAAAAAGTACATAACAAATCATCAGCTGAAGGCTCAATTGCTGAAGCTTATTTGCAAGAGTAGATTTCTTTTTTCTACTCTCAGTATTTTAAATCTGAATATCATTCAACACAAAACCGAATGGTACATAATGATAGGAATGCTGATAATGAAATGGAAATTAAATTATCAGTTTTTAATCAGCCAGAGCTTGGATTTGGTGGAGTTCATGAACGATGGCTTTCAGATGATGAACATCACAGAGTTCATACATATGTTCTGCTCAATAATGAAGAAATGACATCATTTTTAATATTAGTGCTTATATCACTTATTTCTATAATTTATGTTATATTAAGTAAAATTATTTTATTTTTAGGTTATATGATAATCATATCAAGAAAAAACTTCCACAAATTATAGCAGTTTCTTTTGAAGAACGTCGAAATTTTTTTTCTCAATGGTTTCAAAAACTGGTAACACAAATTATTTATAGTTTAACATATCAATTCAGTTTATTATTTATTATATTGATAATTGTTTTAAAATTTTTTTGTTGTCTCAACATGCTCATAAAATTGATAAGAGATTGTGTATATTGAGTAACCCACCATCAAAAATGGTTAAACATTACAATGTATATGTGGTAAATGGTTTTCTATTTCATACACGTGTATATGGGGAATAAAAAACAATGAACATCGGAGTTTTATTGTGAGGATTGCATCAAAGAGAAACTGATGTTGAATTTTATGGTATGATGTATGAAATTATTGAACTATGTTATCTAGGGTAAAATTAGTTAAAAATGTTTAAATGCCGGTGGTTAGATACTGAGAGAGGATGTCATGTTCATATGATTAATGAAATCTTCAATATTAAATATAAAAGTCTTCTTATAGTAAATGAACCATTTTTACTGGCTCAACAGTCACATCAAGTATATTATGCAATGTATTGTGCTACTTTAAGAGACCCAATTGATTGGTGGAGCACAATAAAAAAGAAATATCGGAAAAATAAGTTTACTCAAAATGAATGTAGTTCCGATGAAGTGCATGGAATTGAAATTTTTCAAGAGACTACTCATAATTTAACTTTTTCACAAAGAGACATGAATATCGATGATGATACCACACAGTTAAGGGTCGATGGTGAAAGTGATGTTAATGATGTTACAAATGAATTTGAAATTGTAAGAGAAGATAAAACTAAAACTCATATAGATATTGATGATGTTGATGATGAATATGAAAAATTGACAACGTTATATATGAAGATGTTGATGAAGGTCAACATTGACACAGTTAAATACTGGTTATAATCGTAACTAATATATATCTACATGTAATAGTTATTTTCAACTATCTGCTAACAAAAATAATTGTGTGTTTTATATGGACCTTGATTTACTTCGTCAGTTGGAGGAGGCTGAGATACTTTTGGATGAGGAGGATTTGGGATCATCTGAGCCTCATGCTACTCTATGTTTAGGTGGTACGTAGTGGGGGCGCAATCTTGTGCGACTGATGATTCGTGACTGTATCCCTGAGCGACGTCCACGTATTGGTTTCGATCCACGCACGTGGAGGTATGGTAACCTATGTATTTTAGTTAGATTTCATTAATTTATATATATCCTAACTTTTTGATTATTTTTTATTTTTTCATAGTTTTGCACATATAGTTGTTGGACAGGGGAGCGCTATCTTGCACAATTATTTTTCTCACCCATGGATCTCATGGGAACAGATTCCTATTGATGTGCAGCTTGGAATATTCAATCATTGGCTGGTACGTAAATAAATAATATTTATTTAGATATTTATTTCATTAATAACTTGATATTATAAATTATTTGTAGGGTTTATGGTATCCCATCGATGATAGAATGTGTGATGCTATCAACGAGGCATGAGAGGTGTCTATTCCTATGCATTTCTGTTAGGTTTTGCACAATTTGAGGATAACCATTAAGAAAGTGGGAGTGATAATATTTGATGAGTCCCGTAGAGCCCACCGTCTAGAGTACATTTCATCTCACGTTTGGGATGGATTATATTTACACTAGTTGAGTTGTGGATATTAGAGGAGATCTTCATTTGGCCGGCAGAACCCGGAGAGACAGGAGGTGACACATCGAGCTGGTAGTTGTACATTCAGTATGCATAGAGAGCATTTGGTCAGTATCTTTTTTAAATATTTTATATAACCTTACATATAAAAAATTCATTTTATATTCATATAGGCAGTTAAGAATCCTGATATTATGGACTACGATGTTTATCGGAGGATGTACAGTGTTCCAACCACAAGAGAGATTAGAGGTGATCACCAGCATCTAATTGTAGTCAGTATTATTTCTTTTTCAATTTGAAAATTAACTGCATATAATATTTTCACTATTTTAATTTCAAATTGAAACTGAAGGAGTCATATAAGGCCGCGACCTCTTAGACACAAGCTGAGAATCAGACCAAGACAACTGATCAAATTAGTGCCCACCTTTTCGATGAGGCATCTTGGATGCGGGTGACCTAGTATGCCTTCGAGAAGGGCCATGTAGTTAGTATCAGCTATCATTTGACTCCTGGTACTTATTATGGTACTGTTGCGATGTCGATGTCCAGCTTGAGAGGAGCTCGTGGAGGGGCATCATTTTTTTGTCTCACAGTATCAGGAACAGTTGCGATCTCAAACTGAGCTTATAGAGAGTTTGCATAAGCAGAAGGAAGAGATGTGTCAGTAGCAGCAACAGCAGCACAAGGAGGACATTCATTGATGGCAGCAGCAGCAGTACGAGCAGATGGAGTAATGTGATGTCTGACTCATAGTTTAGGGATGATGTTTCCTCCCCCATCTCTTCCAGGTCCTCCATAAGACTATACCCCTAGTGATTTTTTTATTCTGTTAAAAACATTTGAATTGAACATTTGTTGTAATATGAACTATTTACAGTTTTTGTCTTTTATATTGGTGTGAATATTACATAAATTGTTTATTTTTATTTTTAATATTTTAATTTTTTTTTATTATTATATTTTTTAATATTTGTTTATTTTAATAATAATAATAATAATAATACTAATAATTAATGATTTTTTTATATTTTTTTCTAATATTGATAAATTTAATAAATTTAATTTTTATCATTATTTTCATAGTATTAATTTTATTTTTTCTTTAAGCATAATTTTAATTTTATTTTTTATTTTATTAAGAATTCTCAAATATTTTGAATTTTATGATTTTTTATTTTTTTTATTTTAATAATATTAGTATTATTTATTCATTAATTGTAATTATAAGTTTTATTATATGAAGTATTTGAGACAGGTCCTTTTGCGACGGGACCCCGTTGCAAATAGATTATATATATATATTATAAAACTTATTTGTGATGGGTTATGTCACTATCACAATAAACCTTTTTTTGACGGGCCCGTCGCAAAAGGTTTACAACATAAAGCTATTTGCGATGGGATGACGGTCCGTCCCAAATAATTTTTTGTAACAGGCTCATCGTAATAGGTTCTTGTATATATAATGCATTTAATCAGATATCAATTTGAGATGGGACCGCTTCCCATCGCAACTAGTATTTTTTGCGATGGGCACATCAAAAAAATATACTAGTTGCTATGTCGTTTTCTGCAACGCGCGATTTGCGACGGGACCCCATCGCAAAAGAGTTTTTGTGACGGGACCCCGCCGCACAAGAGTTTATGCGACAGGATCCCATCACAAATAGATTTTCACAAATATTCAAAATTCTAGTAGTGTAAGACTCGTATTTATGAGTGCTTTCTAGAAAGCATTGATAAAACCTTTATCAATCTTATAAATTCAACCATCAAAGAACTCACTTCTTCGCACCATTCAAGTTCTCTCAAGGATATCATCCTCTATTTTCCCCCTCAAACTTCTCGGATGAATCAACCCTCTCAAAACCAAAGGTATGTGATTTATTCTCATGCAACTATTTGTACTTGCTTTTTATTACACATCATGAGACAAAGTATTCTTACAGGAGATGACTTCAGGTTCGGTCCCCCTCTTTCTGATCGGATTCCCTAGAGGCACCCTCATCCCTCATATTTAGAAGCAAAAGTATATCTCAAAGGGTCAATATATATTCTAAATATCTCTTTTATATTCTCTTCATCTCTAGAAATTTTAATTTGAACATCCACCTTTGAATTAGACCTCATCTTCCCATAGAGAGCCTTCAAATTCCTTATACATATTCCTTGTATCTCCCCTGAAAATAAATCATCAAAATTATTACAAGGAAAAATATATTCAAATTGAAAAATCCCTACAGATACACCGTAGACACAGCTTAGCACTATGAATTTTCTTGGGAATTTTATCCTCACTATCTCTTTTCACCACTGCACTATGCTGACAATCTTTATCTCTACAATATACCAAATTTTGGACATCGTAATGCCTCTTCAAAATTCCATGCACATTCCATTATGAGCCTGGCTATCATCATTTCCTACAGAAGACAACCTCCCATGTAAACATATTTACCATGAGTATAACCATGCCAAAAACCTAGGTGTTTTGTGGCTTAAGAAATTCCTTACTCTGTGATTCATATATGGTTTATGATGTAAATGTCTTATGAAACCATTTTGTAAAATGATTTACTCTTACATGAGAATTTATGAATGTTTTCATACGTATGTCTTGATGAATCCCTTGCATAGCATAATAAGGCCCAATCAATACCAACCTATTCTGCCAAACTGTATCAATAATTCAACTTAAAATACATTCAATTATAATTAAAAATTTTAATTTTATTATAATTTTTAGAAATGGAAAATTCTAAATTTTGATTCTATATTTATTTATTAAAATCAACAGAGCATGTCAATATTTTTATTCAACTAATTCAACTTTAAAAAAAATCTTGAATATGTAATGAAATTTGGACGCACAAGTTCAAGATAAGAAATAATGTTTATATGAATTGAAAGAATCCAAATGTTTTCAAGTTGCATCAAGCATGCCAATTATAGGATTATCATCACCTAAATTTCTTTCCCTCATAGGAAAAGGCCTATAAATTTTCACTAGCATTAGTTTCTTCCTTCTACATCCCCATTAGGGATTCCTTAATCTTTCATTCCATCCCTGATTCCAATTAGTAAGTGGGTATTTAATTTTTTGATGTTCTTACTCTTAGACCCACTTGAATTCACTCTAATCACCATTGGATTTATTTATTCTGTCATATTAATCTTTTTTTTCAGCTGACATTATTGGTTCATCCCATTGAGATAGACTCACAATTGTATTCATCAAAACCCAATTAAGTTCAAGAGTTTCATCAAACGGTGGGTTCTCAAGACTAGGTGATTGGTCCCCATAAACATTTTCATCATCTGTTAAAAGATCAACTTAAACTCCTAAGTTTCCTATCACTAAAAGACCACATGACTCATCACGTACATAGTGATGAAAAGAATAAACATAAAATCCTCCCACTTTTTGTACCCCCACCTAGAAAAGTTATAGAAACCATCTTGGAACACGGTGTTTTGAAATAGATAAAAATTTAATTAGATTCTTTGTAACCTTATATATATCACACATTAGATTCTTTCAATTATTTCCACAAGTACAAAATAATATCAATACGCATCATTCAACTATATTATCTTAGAATAATGAATTCATGTAGCTTAAATGATTATTTAAGAATGTCCTTTTAATGCTATATGCTCATACTTTCTATGTATTTATTTATTTTATTAAATATTATTTTTACTAAATTAAATATGATGGATATGAATAAAAAATGGATAAATGTGAATCCTATACAAAAAGAGTTTGAGGATAGGGTGAAATAGTTCATCAAGTTTGAAAAATATCATGTATATGACCTTTCTCAAATCCTTTGACCATATTTACACTTTTGTTATTAAATATTATATTACTCCAATGTATTTATAATAACACATTATCTATCATAGAATAGATTGAAGTAATAAATGTTGGACTAAACATAAAGAAAAAATGAATATAGCTATTTTTTGGGGATAACACTGCGTTTTATGGAATATCTGATATGATTAAGAATATGAAAAATGATGAAGACCATATCGGGGATATGATTACATGAGTGAATGATGATGAAGATCATATTGAGGAACTACTTTTTATCTTCAATGATATGATCCCAAAAGATAATGAACTTCCTTGTCAAACATATGATGCTAAATTAATACTAAGTTCAATGGGTATGATCTCTAAAAAATGCCTAATCAAATGGATGAATATTGTTTCACAAGGACCATGGATCACTTGGAAAATGACCAAAGTGTGGTGTGTGTCAATACAAGAAATATGAATCAATTCCTTTGAAAGTTGTATGACACTTTCCAATTATTCCAATGTTTAGGTGCCTATATGGAAGTGATGAGATGGTAAGACAATTGACATGTAATTCATATACAATAAATAATGATATATAACTTTATCATCCCACAAACTCTACCCAGTAGAAGAAATTTGATCATGAGTACCTGAATTTGGAAATGATATTAGAATCCTTTGTCTTGAACTATCTATAGATAGAGTGAATCCTTTTGGATTTCAAAGTAGCACTCATAGTTCATGGATGGTTATTTTGGTAAATTATAACTTTCCATCATGGTTATGCATGAACAAAAAATACATTATATTTTCTCTGCTTATATTAGGACCAAAAAAACTATGTAATGATATTGATTTTCATTTATATTCATTGATCTAATATTTGAAATTAATGTGATATTCAAGTTTTACATTTAATTATTCTTAAAAAAATGAAGATTTCACGTCGAGAGCCTTACTATATGGGATGATAAATGATTTTACTATTTCTACGAATTTATCAGGTTATATTATTAAAGGAAATCAAGGGTGTCCTATTTTTGAACAAGGTACACACTCATTTAGAATGAAACATTCTTCGACAAATGTATTTATAGGATATCATAAATTTATCCCCTAATGAAATAAATTCTGATCTTGGATGACATATTTATATAGGAGTTTATAAGAAGGTACAACACCATATCTACTAATATGTGATAAACTATTTGATAATGTAAAAGATATGGACACTAATTTTGGTAAACCTTCTTTAGAAAACCTTAAAAAAACTAGTTGGAAAAAACGATCAGTTTTTTTTGAATTTCCATACTAGATTTGTGTGTATGTCAGGAATTTTCTTGATGTTATGCATGTGGAAAAAATATTTGTGATAATGTCATTGAAATTTTACTAAATACACCTAAAAAACAAAGGATTCCATTAAGGCTAGGTTGGACATGATTGACATGGGGATACAATAAGAGTTGGAATTAGTGACATGAAAACAATTAGTATGTTAGTAATACTATAAAGAAATAAGATAAACTTAAATAGGAAACAATACATTAATAAATTTTCATTTTTAAACTAAAATCACACATTTTGAGTCATACCATGTATCAAATTGTGGTGAGAATGATTCCTACATATCAAAAATGACTTATGAATTTTTTCTTAAATCATCAAAATAATAAGATTTGGTTTTCTTGGTTTTGATTATGGGATGTGTGTTTTGAACTAAAGTTTAAATTTTAAACTTAAAAACACAATTTTATTCATACCAGACACACCATGTATTAGAATGAGGTGTGGCTAATACCTACACATCACAAATTATATATGAATCATTATCCTAGAGTATCAGAATAATATGAATATGATTGCTCAGTTTTGATTATATAATGTGTGTTTTGAACTAAAATGCTAATTCTAACTAAAAACATACACGTCAAGTCATACTAGAAACAGCATGAGTTTGTCTTAATTTTAAAATAAAATTTTTATTTTAAAATATTAATTTTAAAATTAACCAACACTTATCAAAATCATGGAAACTTCTTCCACAAAATTTATAGACATTTTTAAGATATTTAATTCTATTAGACATCATATTTTCCTTTTTATGTAAAATCTAGTTTCCCTTACCTAAGTTTCTTTAACTTCCATTTAACTCACCATAAATTTAAGACTCCTCTATTTTTTATTAGTTGAAAATTATACCAATAATAAATGAACTGGATCCCAAAAATTCTATAACACCTTATGTATCCTAGAATTCAACTCTTATTCTATTGATTGTAATTTTGGATGGTGGAGGATTCTTAGATTTCTTGAATTTTCCTTCTTTTATTCTAAACATCTAGTGGGGAAATTTTTCCTATCATACATTCTTCCACCTTTTCCTAAGTGGAGGGTTCTTTATCAATTTTACTCATTCAATTTGTCTAGAATGAGAATTATTTACAAAACTATTTAAAGAATAAGAACTAACACCTATTGAGTGTCTAGATAATCGATTTACCTTATTTTTCTTCTTCTTCATATTATTGGAAAATGATAACTCCAATTCATTATTTCTTATCCTTCCACTCAATACTATCTTTCTAGAATTAAAAATATCATTTGAAACCTTAACAATAGTGGTTATTTTCTTAACTTTATGTGATGATTTAAAATGGGTGCCTTCCAAGTTTCTTAATTAAATTTCCAACCCAAGAGACTTTAAAATTAATGTATTTTATTGATCTTTAAAAATTCACTTTATCTTAACATTCAATATTTAGCTTATGAATTATTTCTTCAAGTATCATCCTTTTGTTCTGTAGAGTGTTGTCAAGATCTTTCATTCTTATAGATTTTATTTCCAACTTGGAAATATTTGTAGGACCTCTGGACACCTTGAGAGGGGAGGGGTGAATCAAGGTGTGGTATTTTTCTTTTAAATCAAGGATCTTGTTTCCACATTAGTAGAAAGTTGTTAAAACTATAGGACTAATGAGAATAGAAATAAAATAACCACATGCAGAGAGACCAGAAAATAATTTTACTTGGTCCACCATTAAGGGTTACATCCAAGGAGCATACGCTGACAGTGTGTTGGATGTACCAAAATCCACTAAACTTCACTAGAAGTGGAATAAAATGGTTTGGTCACAGTCACTATGTACTGGGCTCACTTCCATTACAATAATTTAGGGAACACTCACTATGTCCCTTAGATCACTTTCATTGACTCCCCCTATCTCACTACTCTAAGAGAAGTTCAACATAGTTCATTGAATTAAAGGATGCTTCAATAATTCAGCATTGACGACTTTATCCATGAATTAGATCAGGTCTCTACTTTCACCCTATACTATAGTTGATGCTCTATGAAATCACTATCCAATAAAATCAGATGTTCAAAAACCGGTCCTCGTGAAGCCTCTTTGCAAGACACACTCCTTTGCGAAGCACCCCTTATTTTGCGGAACAAACTGTCTTTGTGAAGCTTCCTTTCCTTCACAAAACTACTTTTTCAGAACTCACTGAGTCAATTCAGAATACCTCATTATCGTGAAGTACCCTTTTCTAAATTCATGAGAATCAGTTAATACTTATAGTCTCTTCATGATGTACAAGATCACTTAGAAATCCATATTCACGATGCTCTTTACGAACTCAAAGCATCTTCAGATTTTCTCTAAGAACCTCGATGCAAATGGAGAAGGGTTGGCTTATATATATAGGCTTGACCATTTTTGAAGCTCCACCACCTCTTTAGGGATTTTACAGATCTTCAAACACGTCTTTACAACGCTCTTCTATTCATAGAGAACCATGGAAATTTTCTATTCACAAAGCTCATCATCATTACAGAGTTATCTATCAGTTACCTTCATAGAGCCCATTAATTTCACAAAGAATTCCATCATCAACATCAAATCTCTAAAACTCGTAATCACAGAGGACTCCATCTCTGATTTTGAATCCCCTCATAATCACAAAGCACACCTTTAGAACACTTTATGTCTTCATGAAACACAATTATCAAATCCCATCATCGCCAAACTCATGCATTTTACATATTTTCATAAGGCCTCCAAGAAAAACCACTTTTCACATTGAAATCAAAATTCTAAATTTTAGACCCCAAAAATTTGGAAAACACTAGGAAATGACTTCACCTTCAATACTACTTTCGGCTTGAACTGTATGATATCTTTCCTTTCATTGGCTTAAACTGTATGATAACTTTCATTGAAATATTCCTGGTATTCCATGTGAGGATTGAAAACAAACACAAACCATACTCAACTTCAAGCAAGGAACAACCCTAGTTCCAACAATATACCCCTTTGGGTTTGTTGGATATCTTGTAGATAAATTTAATAAGGCAATATCCATAATCAAGGCCTGAAACACAATATTATTCCCACTTTAAGGGGGGTGTGAGGAGTCCAGGGGTTGGGGGGTGTCACGGAGGGGTGGGGGCTGTCCAGGGGGGGCTATCCATGGGGGTGTTCAGGGGGTGGGGTGGTGTCTAGGGGGTGGGGGAGGTCTAGGGGGATGGCGGCTATCCAAGGGGGAGAGGGTGGTGTCCAGGGGGTGGGGGTGGCTGCCCATGGTTGTGGGGGTGTCCAGAGGGTGGGGGGTGACCAGGTGGTGGGGTGGTGTCTAGGAGAGGTGGTGGGGCGTCTAGGGGGTTAGGGGCCTTCTAGGGGGTTGGGTGGTGTCTAGGGGTGGGGGGCTATATAGGGTGGGGGTGGGTGTCTATTGGGGTGTCCAGTGGGCGGGCTAGTGTCTGGGGGTGGGGGTGGGGGTGGGGATTTAATTGTTTTAATGGAATGAATTTCATGGATTTTAAGATCACTGGTATTTTTAAAATGGTTTTTTAATAGTGTTTATTTCAATAGTATGTGTTTCTTTTGGAGAAAATGAATTCTTTTTGTGTGTATGGTAGGAAGGGGGATTTCCGTACATCAGTTGTTGTTTTCACTTAAAATTTTGTCCATTTTAAACAAAAGAGAGACACTTTGAGTGATACCGGCCACACCGTTCCTCAGATTGATGCGAGGATGACTCTTACACATCAAAAATGACCCATGGATCGTTCTCCAAAAGTATCAACACAATATTAATGATTTTGGTTGGTTTTCCGTACAACATTTATTGTTTTCACTTAAAAATATGTCCATTTTAAACAAAAGAGAGACACTTTAAGTGATACCAGCCACACCATGCCTCATATTGAGGCGGGTTTGACTCTTACACGTCAAAAATGACCCATGGATAGTACAACTAAATTATCAACACAATTATAATGCTTTTGGTCAGTTTTCCATATGTCAGTTGTTGTTTTTAGTTAAAATTATGTCCATTTTAATGAAAAGAGAGAGACGTTGAGTGATACCGACAACAACATGCCTCATATTTATAATGGGTTGACTCATAAACATCACAAATGACCCACAGATCATTATACTAAAGTATCAACACAATCTGAATGTGTTTGGTCAGTTTTCCGTACGTCAGTTGTTGTTTTCACTTAATATTCTATCCATTTTAAACAAAAGAGAGACACTTTGAGTGATACCGGCCACACCATGCCTTGGACTGAGTCAGGGTTGACTCTTAAAATTTAAAAATGACCCATTTATCATTCTCCTAAAGTGTCTACATAATCCGAATGCAGTTGGTAAGTTTTTCATATGTCAGTTGTTGTTTTCACTTAAAATTTTGTCCATTTTAAACAAAAGAGAGACACTTTGAGTGATACCGACCACACCGTGACTTAGTTTGAGGCAAAGATGACTCTTACACGTCAAAAATTACCCATATATCATTCTCCTAAAGTATCCACACAATACAAATGCATTTGGTTGTTTTTCCGTGCATCAGTTATTGTTTTCACTTAAAATTCTGTCCATTTTAAACAAAAGTGAGACACTTTGAGTGATACAGGCCTCACTGTGTCTCATATTGAGGCAGTGTTGACTCAAAAATGTCACAAATTACCCATGTATCATTCTCCTTAATTATCAATAGAATATGAATGTGTTTGGTCAGTTTTCCGTGCATCAGTTGTTGTTTTCACTTAAAATTCTGTCCATTTTAAGAAAAAGAGAGACACTTTGAGTGATACTGGCTACAACATGCCTTGGTTTGAGGCGAGGATTACTTTTACATGTCACAAATGACCCATGTATTGTTCTCATAAAGTTTCAATATAATCTTAATGTGTTTGGATGGATATGTAGTTATTTTGTAGATTTTATTATTTTTTCTTATCCAAATCCCAAAGAAAGGTGTTTCATCATTCTTGCATGTTAATGGTGCATTTCATCTTTTAAAATAGAAAAATGACTCACTGGAGAAAGTATGGTTTATTTAATAACAATTAAAATTTTCCGAAGAACATTTACATGCAACAATGTTTCATCTTTTGATCTCCTTAACCCCTCTCAAAAATTGACGCCAATTATACATGTACCCAAGTCAGATCTTCAGGCTATTTGTGTACAATATTCCATTAGGTATGTGGCCCATTCATTTATGAGCAAATATTTATTGTTTGGTGAATATGAGTCTTTTTGACAGTCAGAGTAGTACTGCGAAATATATAAATAAATAAATAATAAATAATTTGAATGAAATAGTATTTGTTTTTGAAAATAACTCTTTAGGGATGCTAGTTTGTTGATGGAAAACGATCTCTCTCATAAATTTACAAACATAATTATTGCAATCATTATCGTTTGTTTTATTTGGACACTGCAAAAACATTTATCATTAAGAAAATAAGTAACTTGTTATGATATGTGTTTGGTTGGTGAAATTTTATTATATATACCCTAATACCGGTCCAAACATAGTATTTTCTCACTTCCTTATACTTAGCCCCTATCCTCATTACCTTTTTATACAATATTGATACACCACCCTATCATAATATAATCCTTAGTAAAAGATAATATAAATTATATAACTTGACATTTAGACCCAAAACGTAGGACGTAGTGTCCTATAGATTCACAAACTCTATCATGTGTGGTCGGTTTGTTGGATATCCTTGCATAGAATCTAGAAAATAAATCTTTGGAGTATCCACGTTCACCGCAATTAGTAGCCAATGTTGGCTAAAAACACAAAAAGGAATAAGTAATAAAATAAGTGAAAATATAATTGATATTCTTTAATTGTATAGGTTTACCCCTGCATGGTTGGTATTCATAAGAGTCTGTCATCCTTAATATTTCTTTCAAATGTTTTCAATAGGCCTTTCACTATTTCATCCCTTTTTGATGGCTCTAATTTCGTTAGTTGTGTTGATGTGGTATGAGGACTAACGAGTCCGAATTTTTTCTCATGGGAAAATCCCTTCAACTATTTTTTATATATTTTCATGCCAATAATATAAAATGCATTTTTTCATAATTAACACATTATATCAGATTTTAGAAAATCAATTCATGAAAACAGACATGATATATAAATTTGAAATTGTGATGCCTAGCCAACCGTATTCTAGTATCTCATTTAAATTTTCAGCAACAAATAAATGTTTAATTTCCTCTCCATATATATTCTTTTCAAAAACAACTATATGACTACTACCATTTTTTAGCTTTGTATCCATATGAGTCTTCAATTCTAGTAAATGTGGATAGAGAATAGGTGGTGTTATTATGCTTTCAGTAGCTCTGTGGGATCAGTGGGTCAATCCTTTAGATGATTTTGAGTCCACGTTTCTTGTCACCCCTTACCATTCTCTGTCTATAATAACATTCATTGGTTCCGACCTTTTTTCATTAATTATTAAAGGTTTATCTTGAAAAAATGGAAATAAATACCTCGGTGTCCACATGTACTCTTACAAGTTGTGATGGCCATGAAATGAATTTCCCAATAGCCTTTTAGACTGTATGAATATCATCATCATCAAGTGGAATAGGTATCTCTGCATTTGGCTCAAGAGCTACATTAATCATCACTTTCAGATGGTCTTTTGGAAGTTTTTTATTATGCAGCTTTTTTTCTGGGATGTTTAACACTGTAACCCTCGCTACAAGGTGATAGGTGGGTGTTGAATCATATAAATCATAGTCAATATAACCCTGTAGAATATCAGTACAGGAAATTTATCAGTGTCTTTCTGATTCACATATCATGGGAATAATTATTAGAATATCGATTATCACAGGTAAGACATCTCTTTGAGGGGAATGGCTTGCCTAAATGCTGGTGGGCGTGGGGTGGGATATTTATGTGCTTGTTGTTCCTGAGTTTTGAATTCTCCTTGATACCCACCCATAAAAGTTTCTAGAAACTCTCCCTGCCATTGAAATCAATATTAAAGAGTTCCTATTCTTTCACTCATTTGTTTCATTTCTTCATCTCTATCATCTGTTTGTTTTTTTTTCTAAAAATTATACTCAAGGTGTCACCCCAAACCCTGCACCTCTGACATGACCATATTGTTCCGGCCGCTTCAAAGCCGTTGATACTAGGTCTGCATCTTCTACAAGAGTAGCTGATTCCTGTGACTTTCGAATATAGGAAAATAAGTAGTTATTATTATTTAATATCAATTTAAAATAAAACTTTTTTATCATGTCATATATACACATATTTCCCACACTTATTGTTTGTTTGCATCTACTATATTCCCTTCCTTATTCACACGTGCCTCCTTTCATAACACATGATGTGGGATGGAAGTTTCTTAGGCTTTAGACTCATCACTATACATATAAATATAGAAAGATAATTATGATGTTGATTTTTGGCACCTAAAAATATTACAGTAAATTTAAAACACATACCATTTTATTTTCTAGTGAAGCGTACCCCATTATTGCTTTACGATATGGGTATGATGGTTTTGATGCACATTCCTTATTTTCAGTAATGAGTTTTTGCTTCATAAATGAAATATTGACAATCAATGTGATGAATACATGTATCCTTAAACAATTTATAATCAGCCATAATGTACCTGAAACTTCTCATCCCCATGGCAGCCAATAAATGCATCCCATGCTTCTTGGGATATCAGGTGAGAGTAAACAAGGGGTGGGTGTGGGTTTATTTTACCATTGGAATCTTTCAGGTAACATTTTATTAAAATAGCGTAAAAACCTCAATATATCCTTATTGCAAGACATAGTACATAATTCTTGTGTGAATAATCTACTATAAATCTACTCTACAAGAAATTGGGAAGAGTAAGGCATTGTTTCATTATTTTATTTGCTAGAAAATTAAATATATAATATCATAATGTTGTCGTAACTTCTTCCTAGATCACAACCTTCAGCCCAGACAAAACATGGTGCCATGAATCTATGACAGTCGGTACGCATTGCCGAGTGAAAATTCCAAATTAACTACTGAGCATGGCCTTTTTGGGATTCACATGTTGGCCTCATGCATTCCATCTGAAATCAAATTTGATTCCTTTTCTTTTCGCCTTAAGATCTTTGGCTAACACCATCAAACTACGGTGCACCAGTGTTTTCTGGGACGTCAGTCCTTCATCCCCAACCATTTTATCAATATCAACATCATATATATGTTCATATGAAATGGTAGAAATGAAATGTACTGACGGTTGTTGGACCTCAACACTAAAAGCAACTACAGGTTCAGAAACTTGTTGTTTCTCTGCAATGTGAGAAGCAGTAGTAGCAACAGCTTGAGATACGTGTTCAGCCTCAAGGTTAGGAGCACCAGAATTTACATAAGTCATTATCTACAAAATTGGTTGAATAGTTAATTTCGATTACATAAATTCAGTAATGATAGTATAACAACATGAGATAACAAGATATAAACTACAAAAAAATATAACATGTGTATTGAAGTCTCTTTATTTTTTTAAAGGCTGAAGGGATTTTACACCTCTATATATTATCCAAATCCCTTCATTTTGGTCTCTTCTAACATACAAAATGTCATCTACATTGGGACCTCTGCAAAATGATTGCAGTATACCACTGAAAGGATCAACCTCAACTGAATTTTCATCAGACCCTTCAGTAGCTTTGGACGATAACAGAACAATCGACCACATTCAGTTTTCGGGATCTGGAATATAAAATACTCGTACTTCTTGTGATTTGATTATAAAATATTCATCATTGAGTATTTCTTTACTAAAATCAACTTTCATAAATCCCAATTCATCTATTTTAACACAAATGTTGTTATCAACTAATTTCCATTGAAAAATAGGCAATTAGAATGTCGTATAATCAAACTCCCATATTTGTTTGACAATGCCAAAGTATGACATATTCGCATAAATTGGATTTCTGTCCTTACTACCAAAAACTTGCATCGATTCATCCACAAGTGTAACTCCACTATTTTCCATGGTAATATATTCATCATGTTCACCTATATAGAATGTAAAACCATTAATAACATAACCATTGATAGATAATAAATACACACTTGGTCCGATGGATAGCCATCGAAGTCATTTTGAAATTGAATTTGGTTTTTTAGCTAATTTTTTCAAAAATATGATCTTGAAACCATATTTTAAATTGGTGATTATTTGTATTTGATATCCATTTTTCATCCCTTGATGGATTCAACTGCCTAAGAATTTTTTTGTGGGTTTAAATATATGGAGAAACCTCCCAAATATTATGAAAAAAATAAATTTGGGCCTGCTCACGATCTGTAATATTGATTATCACAACATCTCTACCAGAAATTCCCTCACCCTCAATGCATCTAGTGTGATGAGATTTTGGGAGAGCAATGATTTCCACATCAGATAAGTATTCGGTACAGAATCCAATTGCTTCCTCAACAATATATCCCTCCACAATACAACCCTCTGGCTGACTTCAATTTTTTATATACCCTTTCAAAATATTCATATACCATTCGATGGGGTACATCCATCTATAGTGTACAGGACCACAAAGTCGAATCTCTCCCACCAATTGAACCATCATATCAAAGAATATAGTGAGAAGAACATTTCTAATTCACATAATATGATGACAATTTCTCATTCCATTGCTGACAATTTCACTGGGTCTAAAACCATTTTGCATAGATCTTTGAAAAAGAAACAAATTTTTGGTAACATATGACGAACATTCTTGGAAAAAATGCAACATAAATCAATAAGAATTATATCTTGCATCAAAACATGGCAGTCATGTGATTTCAAACCTTTTAACTTCAAATCATTCATTGAAACAATGCTCTAGATATTTGATGAATACCCCTCTGGAACCTTTACACCATTGATGAAGTGGGAAAACTGATATCTCTCCTCCCTAGAAAGAGTTTAAGCATCTGGAGGAAGAAAAATTTGATTTTCACCCTTCACAGGAGAAAGCTCTTCTCACATTCCCATGTCAACCATGTCCAACCTTTCCTTAATTCCATCATTTGTTTTTCCAGGGTCATTTAGCAATGTTCCGATAACACCGTCACATACATTTTTTCCACATGCATCAAATCAAGAAAATGTCTGCCGTATAGACAATTCAAGTACGGTAATTAAAAAAAAGATCTCTTCTTCCAACAGATTTATGTAAGGTTTTTCAAAAATGGTGTACCAAAAATAGTGTTCACATATTTTAATTTCTCAAATAGCTGATCACCTATTAGTGGAGATGGTTTTGTGCATTGTTCTGAACTTCAATTGAATGATGTCGTCCAATATCAGTACTTATGTCGATGCGGTAGAAATCTATGATGTCCTAGAAACACATATTTCAATGAATGTTTCAACCTAATTGATTTTGTATCTTCTTCACACATGGGATGACGTAGTGTTCCTTTAATGATATAGCCTAAAAAATTTCCATAACTTGGAAAATCATTTATCATCCCATACAACTTCTCTCTCAACATGAATTATTCACTTTTATAAGCACCATACAACATTATACCTCAATCCAACAATAACTTCAAAACCTCGATTAAAGGAGCCAAATAAAAATCAATATCATTAGCAGGTTGTTTTTATCCTAATATAATCATATATAACATGATGAATTTCAATTTCATGCATAACCAGGGTGCAAGTTATAATTTACCAATATAATAGGCCACATACTACGAGTGCTATTTTGAAAACCAAAAGGATTCACTCCATCTGTAGATAATGCCAGATTAAGGTTTCTCGACTCATTTATAAATTCAGGATACTCATGATCAATTCTTTTCCATTGAGGAGAGTCAGATGGGTGATGTAATTTCCCATATTTATTTCTTTTCATTGCATGCCACGACAATTGTCTTGAAGTTTCTTCACTTCCATATAGTTGCCTAAACCTTGGAATGATTGGAAATTTCTATACAACTTTAATTGGATTGGATTAAACTTTCTTGTATCGAGAAGAACCACACTTTGGGAATTCTTTAAGTGATTTTTTATCCTTGAGAAACAATATAAAGTCTTTCGGTCAGGCATGTATTCTTTCAGAAACCATACCCATCGAGCAATGCATTTGTTTAGCTTCATACGTCTGACATGGAAGATCATTATCTTCTGGGATTGTAACGCCCTATCCCCAGCTACCCAGAGTCGGTGCATTATTACATAACATTGGCATGATCACAAGAAAGATCAAATCTCGAAAGACTGATTAGTTTATTATCTTTGGAAACACTAGATATATTCATAAGTCTTACATTACATCATAAAAATGAAAACTACAAGAACATATTTTCTTCATAGTCCACACTCATATCCCCACATACTATCCCTACAGGTCATTCATAAATTACTTCTTCACATCCAGGGAATAATAAAACATTAAAAGGGGTGAGCTCAAATTCCCAGTAAGGATAACAATATAGTAGAAACTTTCATAAATAAGAATAAAAATTTAAGGCAATGTATAACTAAAACAAAAGCCTTTTAAACTTGAACTTCAACATATTATGGAAAAAATAAAATGAAATAATTCCATTTAATTACTCACTTGGATATTCTACTAATCGAATAATCACAAGCAATATCAATAACCACTTTCATAATTATGGAATGCATAATGCCAGACTATCATAACCACATAGCCAAGGCCTCGTGCCAAGATTACAAATAATATTTTGCCAAGGCCTTGTCCCAAGACACTAGTTTGTCTCATGAGACCTACCGATGCATCGAGGAGCTATAGTGGGCTCAACCATTCACATATTAAGTCCAATGCATTCCTATATGAAAAGGTTTAAACATAATATAAACATTCATATTAAAACTAGCATACGAAATGTCAATAATTTCACCATAAAATATGAAGGGTATAAAACTAACATATCCATAGTCAAACATATCAAAAAATCTTCAATACAATATGGAAGTTTTGTTTCATAATAAATCAGCTTCAAATAAGCTTAAAATCAAAGGATGTTGACATAGATGAAATCAAAACTCTTTTTAGAGAAATATCTCTTTTATTTTGAAATAATTTAAGAGTCATATAAAATAAAACATTTTCTTTTAAATTATTCTTATAATCTTGTAAGGGATGCTTCGATGATTTTATAATGGCAGAAAATAGCCGCACCCTCCGTATAAGTTAAAAAAAACATTCTTACCTTAATTCTGTTGAAAAGGTTAAAAAGAACCTTGTTTGGAAAACGATGGAAATATTCTTTTAGAAACCTCTTATAAAAAGTCAAACAAGGATATAAATGACTTTAACCCATATTATAGTAAATAGTAAAAAAAATTTGAAATACATTTTTTAGAAACATGGATGTGGATGAAAAAGAAGTCCCAGTAGATTATTACGTATAAACAACCTCGGATAATGAAGAGATTGTGAAATAAACCCTTACCTTTACTTTTCCTTGGTTGGGGGTATTTTAACCTCCTGTATAATGGTGAAATAATTGTTATTAAGTTATAAAATAATCATATATATTTATATGATATCATATATGATCTTTTAACATTGATTTCTTAATAATATCTTAGTATTATTTTTGTTTCGGGTGTTAACTTACTCGTTTTATTTTATATGTTTTGTTAGGTAAGCCATGTTTGTCATGGATTGGTTGTATCTTATTAATATACTGAATGATATCAAGTCCTTAAAAATTATTTTTAAATCAAAAAATGATAATTATACTTGAATGGATACGATGGAGAATGAATCTCATCGCGTTCGTGGAGACGGTAGTCCGTACGTACGCACGAGAGAAAATATCATTCTTTTGAGATTAAAATAATATATAATTGGATAGTATATCATATACACAAAATCATTATCATGTTATATTTATTATTTACATGAATTACACATCATTATTACACGCATCCAAATAATAATTTATTGAATAACAATTACACCACGACGTGGAGACGGTAAGCCGTACGTACGCACGTATGGTGACATGTTATTCAAAGGATGGATAGAATACTGAAATATTGTTGTAAAATGTTTATAATAACATCAAAGTATATATAATATATTGGAGATATTATTTTATAATGGTAATAACAAAGAATGAAGAAGTGGAAGAAGAAAGGAACTTGAAAAAGGTTGGTGAAATCATTACCTCTTCTTCGGGTTCTTCCTTTTGATTTGATCAAAAGGGATCCTTAAGTTGGCTTTATGACTAATGGAAGGCCTCTAGGATGAATTGAGGGAAGTTTAGATAGTATTTGGGCAGTGTTTGGCCGAACCAAAAGGCTCCAAAGATGTGAGTTAATGAAAAGGGAGAGTTCCCTTTCATAAGAGGGGTGAGGGGAACCTTTGGAAAAGCTAGAAATATTATTTTATAGTAAATTCATATTTGGTTTCTAATGGATCCATTGTAGATTATTTAAAGAATAAGGTGGGGATGGGTCAAAAACCACTCAACCAACGGAATTTAGACAGGTTCGGGTTACTATATTAACCTTATCTTTAAGTATTAACTCTTAGTTAATTCGTTTCACTTTTACAATGTCTCTTGGTATTTTTATATTATATGGTCAATTAACATACAATATAGATCCAAGAGACCCCCAATTGGTCCATTAATGATACACCTGTCATGATATAAGTCTCTTGGCCGAACCTTAGATTTTTAGGAAGTTAATATCAATTAACAATATAATATTTGTTTTAAAAACTCTTTTATGTAAATTTTGATACTATTCAATAATTGATTTTTGTAAAACTCATAACAGAATGATTACTTCAAAAAAAGTTACTTAAGTCAATCCTAACATGTCATAGTAACCTATAAAATTATTGTAATAAATAAAACGTCTCAAATTATATTTATTTGGGTATTTATAATATAAATTATTGTAATTTTCATTAATTAGATAATTACTGCATCATCATTGTTTCATAATTAAATTATATTATATAATGTCTAAAAATAATGAATAAAATATAATTATTTAAGAAATCATTTTATCTTTCTAATGAATTTTTACAATCTAATTTATATTATGTATAACCCTATATTAAAAATGTTTTAATAAATAAACATTGATTTTAACTCTTTTAACTCCTCTTTGAATTAAATAATAATAAATGTCCAAATCTAATCCAACTAGGCCTAAATGATAATATTTTTTAATTAAGGTTGTTTTTGGTCGAGATACACTTTTCCAATAGAATTAGGACATGTGTTAGTGTAATATTAATATCATTTTACCCTTAATTACCCTATTTACTTTTAACCGTGGTAAATAATAGTTAAAAGTTACTATTCACCAAAAATTATTTTCATCTCATTGAACCACATTTTACTTCTTGACATTAACCGTGTCCCTCAGATTTTTGAAAGTCCAGTCACAGAAGCGGTAAAATTAAGGTTTATGAAAAATTCAGTTTTTTAACTACCACTTAGTGGTTTCACTATTCATCAAAAATTGACGTTTTTCAGAACAATGCCAAAATTTCACCCTAAGCTATAATTGATATTCCGAATTCAAAAGTGATGTCTATTTTAAAAAATTACAAACATATAAGTTGAATTAATTAATTTTATAATTAATTCCCATTGTTACAATAAATAGCATGTTTTTAAGAAACAATATATATCAAAAGATTGATAATTGTTTATGTCCAATTTAAAGTGAAATTAATTCTAATGAACACTATTGGATAAAATAGTAAAAGTATATTCTAATTATAATTTAAAACCACTAAATAATATAATTTATCACTATAAATTATTTTGATTAAAAAGGTTGTTTTTAAGTATCTTTCACTATTCATTAAAATTGGAAGTTCTCAGAAAAATACCAAAAATTCAACTTAGGATAATTTCGATATTATGAATCCAAAAATAAAGTCCATTTTGAAGTATAAAATATATATAATTTCAAAAAGTAGGTATTACTATTCATAACGGCTAGTTTGATTGGTTGTGGTGTGTAAGAACTCGATGTTGCGTACAACACACGCTATCACATTATTCAAAGAGAAGCGTACTGTAGAAGCTTGGGGTGTTACATTCTCCCCTCCTTCAAATAATTTCGTCCTAAAAATTATAGAATACTATCGCATGAAATGACATAGGTGGTTCTCCATCATAAGTTCCTCGGGTTCCCATGTTGCCTCTTCCATTTTATGGTTTCTCCACAAGACTTTTACCAGATGAGTCGTCTAGTTTCTCAGTACTTGTTCTCTCGTATCAAGAATCCTGACGAGCTCTTCACAATAAGACAGATCGGGTTCCAGTTCTAATTCCTCATAGGTGAGTACATGCGTTGGGTCAGGCATGTATTTCCTCAATAGAGACACGTGGAACACATCGTGGACTTTGGAGAGACTTGGCGGCATTGCCAATTGGTAAGCTACAACCCCAATTTGTTCTAGAATTTCGAAAGGTCTGATGTAACTGGGACTCAATTTACCTTTCTTACCAAAACGTATGACTCCCTTCCATGGAGATACCTTCAGGAAAACATGATCACCAACTTGAAATTCTGAATCCTTCCTTCAATTATCGGCATAGCGTTTCTGCCTACATTGAGATGCTTTGATGTGATTTTGGATTACCTTTACCTTTTCCATCGTTTCCTCCACCAGTTCTGGACCTAAAAGTTTTCTATCACCAACGTCATCCCAATAAGTTGGTGTGCGAAATCTATTTCTGTATAACGCTTCATATGGTTCCATCTGAATACTCGAATGGAAGCTATTGTTATAGGAAAATTCTAAAAAAGGTAAATATTGATCCCACATATCCTGAAAGTCAAGTGAGAAAGATCTCAACATGTCTTCTAAGGTTTGAATAGTCTGTTCTGATTGTCCGTCTGCATGAGGGTGGTAGGCAGTGCTCAAATGAAGTTCAATATCCAAGGATTTTTGAAGACTCTTCTAGAATCTAGAAGTAAAAAGGGGATCACGATCTGAAACAATCGATAGGGGTACTCCCTGAAGTCTCACAACTTCATTAATATATAGTCTTGCTAGACGTTTCAGTGGCAGATCTTCTCTTATAGCAAGAAAATGTGCTGACCTAGTAAGGCGATCAACAATAAATCATATTGCATCATTTCTTCTAGGAGTCTTTGGTAGCCCCATGAGAAATTCCATCAAAATATTGTCCCATTTACACTCCAGTATAGGAAGAGGTTGTATGACTCCTCTAGGCTGTTTCCTTCCAGCTTTCACTTGATGACAAATCATACATCTTGAAACAAAATCAGCAATTTCCCTCTTCATGTTGTCCCACCAAAAATGTTCCATCAAATCTCTATACATTTTTGTGCTCCCAGGGTGTATTGAGAAATTAGAACTATGAGAATCATCCAGTAATTCCATTTTTAGATCAGGTATATTGGGAACACAAAGTCTCTTCCAAAATTTCAAAATTCCTTCTTCATACAAAAAGTATCTCAACCTCCCATCATTCACAGCTTTAATCTTCTTTTGAAATTCTTCAACATTAGTCTGAGAACTCTTAATCATTTTTAGTAAAGATGGTTTGGCAATCATTTGAAAAAGCATTGATGTTTCACCTTCCCTGGTTATTCCCATGTCCATCTTCACTAGATCCATGAAAATTAGATCCCTTTCAATTCTCATATTGTTCAAAACTCCATGATCTTTTCTTCTCAATGCATCTGCCACCTTTTTTTCTTTCCTCGGGTGGTAGTGTATCGTACAATCAAAATCCTTGAGTAATTAAAGCCATCTCCTTTGCCTCATGTTGAGTTCTTTTTGTGAGAAAATATACTTCAAACTCTTTTGATCATTATAAATCTCACATTTTTCACCATAAAGGTAGTGCCTCCATATCTTCAAAGAAAAGATCACAGCTGCTAACTCAAGATCATGAGTAGGATAGATTTGTTCATGATTTTTCAACTATCGTGACGCATATGCAATAACCCTATCATTCTGCATAAGGACACAACCAAGTCCTTTCTTCGATGCATCACTATAAATAACGAAACCATCATTCCCCGATGGTAGAGTCAATATAGGAGCATTGACTAATCTTCTCATTATTTATTCGAAACATTCTTCACACTCATTTTTTCAAACAAATTTAACCCATTTAGGTGTGAGCTTCATTAATGGGTTAGCCAATTGGGCAAAATTATGGACGAAAAGTCGATAATAACCTACTAAACCAATAAAACTACGTACCTCAGTTATACTGGTAGGTGCTGGCCATTCTTGGATTGACATGGTCATAGAAGGATCAACAAAGATTTCATCTTTAGAGACAATATGGCCATGAAATGAAATCTCATGAATCCATAATTCACACTTGCTAAACTTCCCATATAATTCATGTCTTCTCAGAGTCTTCAGGATAATGCACAAGTGATTTTCATGATCTTCATAGCTTTTAAAGTATACCTAGATATCATCAATACATACCACCACAAATTCATCGAGATACTCCTTGAAAACTCTATTCATCAGATCCATGAATACAGATGGTGCATTAGTCAATCCAAAAGGCATTACTGTAAACTCGTAATGCCCATACCTGGTTCGAAATGCTGTCTTTGGAATCTATTCCTTCTTCACACACAACTGATGGTAACCAGATCGAAGGTCAATCTTTGAAAAGTATTGAGCTCTATGCAGTTGGTCAAATAAATCATCAATGCGAAGTAGGGGATACTTGTTATTTATTGTTATAGCATTGATCTCCCTGTAGTCTATACATAACCTCATAGATCCATATATCATTTTAACAAAAAGAACATGGGCTCCCCATGGAGAAACACTAGGGAAAATAAATCCTTTATTACTCAATTATTCTAGTTGTTTCTTTAGTTCAAATAATTCTACAGTGCCCATTCTATAAGGGGTCTTCGATATAGGTCTTCATCTAGGAATTAAATCAATGGAAAACTCAACTTCTCGTTCTGGAGGATGTCCAGGTAAATCTTCCGGAAATACATCTACATATTCTTTCACAACAGGTACATCCTCTATTTGAACATTCCTTTCCTCACCCACAATCATTTATTTCTCTTCCTCCCCAATAATTGAATTTAGTTGAGCTACTGGGGGTGGATCTAGATAAGAATTAGGTGGTGACGATTCTGCTCTAAAGATAAGGTGTTCCTTATTATCATCATAAAAATCGTAACCTCATTCTTCTTACAATAAATCATCGCATCATATTCCTAAATCCAATCTATACCGAGGATTATATCAAACATAATCATAGGTATGACGATGAGATCAGCAGATAAAGAACATTTATGTTCTCTAATGGGGACTGATTCACAAAACATTGTTGCAATGATACTTCCCTTAAGAGTTTTAACTGACAACTCCCTTGTTAAATCAAATTGGAAATATCTAATTTTCTTAGAAAACAGGGAATATATGAAACAATGCGATGATCCAGAATCAAATAATGCATTTGATAAACTTGAGGAAACCATTAAATTACCTGCCACCACGTCTTTTGGAGCTTCTACTTCAACAGTAGTGATAGCATATGCTTGGCCTTGATCCCTTGGCCTTTTCTGAGGTAAGTTTCCCTGACGCTTAGGACATTAATTTGCATAATGTCCCATCTCCCAGAAATTGTAGGATTGAACATTGGTAGCTTTCGTCTTCACTTTCAATCACAAGAACGGTGGCCTTTTTTAGCACACTTGTAACAGACACCCATTCCCTTCAATCAAGTGCCGAGGTGTTTCTTCCCACATTTACCAGAGGATGGATTTTCAACCTTTCCCTTATTCCCCTTATTTCCATTCCCATATTGATCAGTAGATCTCTTCTTCTTATGCTTTTCTTTAAATTTATAAGACTTAGAGAATTCCTTTTCGGTCTTGATAGCACATGAGACAATGTCTTCATATGATGGAAAGGATTGTGATACTAATACTCGACAGATAAATGGTTTTAACCCATCAAAGAAACGATCAATCTTACTTATGAGGTTACTTATATAATGTCTAGCATACCTTGATAACCTTGTAAAGTTAGCCTCATAATTTATGACATTCTCATCCTCCTTTTATCTCAGACTCAGAAATTGGCTTTCCATATCTGCTCGGTGGTCGCGAGGAAAGTATTTTTCTAAAAACAGATCTTTAAACTCCCTCCATTCCATATTTGATACTTCATCATCTTCCTTCATGTTTTGAATCAATGACCACCATTGATCAGCATCTCCAGTGAGGCGGTAAACTGCCATGATAACTTTTTCCCATTCACTACTCCCCAAAGACTGAAATATTTTCTCTAGGGAATTTATAAATTGCTCAGCTACTAAGGGATTTTTACTCCCATTGAACGTTGGTGGTTGTTTCCTCATGAACCGATCTAACATTGTTCCTCCGTGCTGCAGAGCAGGGTGCTCCATACGGGTAAGGTTATTATTCATAACGTGAGTGAGTTGTCCCAGTATGGTGATTAGCTGATTGGCACCGGTTGCATCACCAGCTCCACTATAATTATCTTGAGCAAGAGGGAAATCTATACATGGAGTGCAAGAATTTATACAGTTTCCATTTCTTCAACTAGGCACCATTTCTAATCAATGGCATAAACTAGATCAGTTTATGAATCAAAATACAAAATCACATACTTATAAAACACTTAACATAAATTGAACTATTTATGGATATAATCTATAATCATAAAAAATGTTTTCTTTGAGGAAGTATATACTCATAAACCCTTCATAATGATTTATAAAGAAAATCAGAGTTATCATAAGCATATCCCCCGGGAGTGTCGTAACCAAGAGTGCAGCAAGGCCCGTTGTCGTGCACTAGTTTCCTGTTAGAGTCCAACTCAAAGTAGTGTTTTTGGGTTTTACCCCTAGGTACATCTGTGCCAGAGCCGCCTCTACATTCTCGTATCTAGACCCTGATGTCTTGTTCGGAAAACTCAAAAACATTTCTACAATACCAAAATTCTAGGAAGTTCTTCTATACTTATCCTCAAAGTCCATCTTAAATCTATGTGCTCTAATCAGAGTTTATCTAAATCTAGCTTCCAAGGTTTGTACTAAACTTCCTCTGATACCAACTGTAATGCCCCGACCCCAGTTACCCAGAGTCGATGAATTATTACATAACATTGGCATGATCACAAGAAAGATCAAATCTCGAAAGACCGATTGGTTTAGTAGTCTTGGAAAGACTGGATATATTCATAAGTCTTACATTACATCATAAAAATGAAACCTACAATAACATATATTTTTCATAGTTAACACTCATATCCCCACATACTATCCCTACAGGTCATTCATAAATTACTTCTTCACATCCTGGGAAAAATAAAACATTGAAAGGGGTTATCTCAAATGCCCAGTAAGGATAACAATATAACGAAAACTTTCATAAATAAGAATAAACATTTAATGCAATGTATAACTAAAACAAAAGCCTTTTAAAGTTTAAAATCAACATAGTATGGAAAAAATAAAATGAAATAATTCCATTTACTTATTCACATGGATATTCTACTGATCGAATAATCACATGCAATATCAATACCCACTTTCATAATGATGGAATGCATACTCCCAGACTATCATAACCACATAGCCAAGGCCTCGTGCCAAGACTACAAATAATATTTGGTCAAGGCCTTGTGCCAAGACACTAGTTTGTCTCATGAGACCTACCTATGCATCAAGGAGCTATATCGTACTCCACCTGTCACATATTAAGTCCAATTCATTCCCATATTAAAAGGTTTAAACATAACAAAAACTTTCGTATTAAAACTAGCATACGAAATGTCAACACTTTCACTATAAACCATTAAGGGTATAAAAATAACATATCCATAGTCAAACATATCACAAAATATTCAATACAATATAGATGTTTTTTTTCATAATAAATCAGCTTCAAATAAGCTTAAAATCCATCAAAGGATGTTGACATAGATGAAATCAAAACTGTTTTCAGAGAAATATCTCTTTTTTATTTTGAAATCATTTACGAGACATATAAAATAAAACATTTTCTTTGAAAATATTCTTATAAGCTTGTAAGGGAAGCTTCGACGATTTTATAATGGCAGAAAACAGCCGCACCCGCCGTATAAGTTAAAAAAACATTCTTACCATAATTCTGTCAAAAAGGTAAAAAAGCACATTGTTTGGAAAACGATGGAAATATTCTTTTATAAACCTCTTATAAAAAGTAATAGAAGGGTATAAATGACTTTAACCCATATTATAGTAAATATAAAATGTTTTGAAATACATTTTTACGAAACAAGGATGTGGATGATAAAGAAGTCCCAGTAGATTATTATGTATAAACAACCTCAGATAATGAAGAGATTGCGAAATAAACCCTTACCTTGTACATTTACTTGGTTGGGGGTAAGTTAACCTCTTGTATAATGGTGAAATAATTGTTATTAAATTAAACAATAATCATATATATTAATATGATATCATATATGGTCTTTTAACATTGTTTTGTTGATAATATCTTAGTATTATCGTTGTTTCGGGTGTTAACTTACTTGTTTTCTTTTATATGTTTTGTTACGTAAGACATGTTTGTCATGGATAGGTTGTAACTTATTTATATCCATAATGATATCATGTCCTTAAAAATTATTTCTAAATCATGAAATGACAATTATACTTGAATGAATACGATGGAGAATGAATCTCATCGCGTTCGTGGAGACAGTAGTCCGTACGTACGCACGAGCGACTATATCATTCTTTTGATATTGAAATAATATATAATTGGATGGTATATCATATATAAAGAATCATTATCATGTTATATTTATTATTTACATGAATTACACATCATTATTATACCCATCCAAATAATAATTTATTGAATAACAATTACACCACAACGTGTAGACGGTAATCCGTACGTACGCACATATGGTGGCATGTTATTCAATGGATGGATAGAATACTGAAATATGGTTGTAAAATGTTTATAATAACATCAATGTATATATAATATACTGGTGTTTTTATTTAATAATGGTAATAAAAATGAAATAAGAAGTGGATGAAGAAAGGAACTTGAAAAAGGGTGGTGAAATCATTACCTCTTCTTCGCGTTCTTCATTTTGATTTGATAAAAAGGGCTCCTTAAGTTGGCTTTATGACTAAAGGATGGACTCTAGGATGAATTGAGGGATGTTGAGAGAGTATTTGGGCTGAGTTTGTCTGAACCAAAAGGCTTTAAATGTTTCAGTTAATGAAAAGGGAGAGTGCCATTTTATAAGAGGAGTTAGGGGAACCTTTGGAAAAGCTAGAAATATTATTTTATAATAAATTCATATTCGGTTTCTAATGGCTAAAAAAGTATATTATATAAAGGTTAAGGTGGGGACGGGTCGAAAACCACTCAAAAAATGGAATTTAGACAGGTTTGAGTTACTATATTAACCTCATCTTTAAGTATTAACTGTTAGTTAATTAGTTTCACGTTTACAATGTCTCTTTGTATTTTTACATTATATGGTTAATAAAATTACTATATACATCCAAAAGACCCCCAATTGGTCCATTAATGATACACCTATCATTATATAAGTCTCTTGTCCAATCATTATATTTTTAGGAATTTAATATCAATTAGTAATATAATATTTGTAATAAAAACCCTTTTATGTCAATTTTGACACTATTCAATAATTTATTTTTGTGAAAATCATAAAAGATTGATTACTTCGAAACCAGTTACTTACGTCAATCCTAACATGTCATATTAACCTATAAAATTAGTCTAATTCATAAAAATGCTCAAATGATATTTATTTGGGTATTTATAATAAAAATTATTATAAGTTTTTATTAATTAGGTAATTACTGCATCATCATTGTGTCATAAATAAATTAAATTATTTAATGTCTAAAAATTTAAACTAAAATATCATTATGTAGGAAATCATTTTATATTTATAATGAATATTTACAATCGAATTTATATTATTTATAACCCTATATTAAAAATGTTTTAGTAAATAATCTTTGATTTTAACTCTTTTAACTCTTCGTTGAATTAAATAATAATAAATGTCTTAATCTAATCCACGTGGACCTAAATAATTATATTTTATTCCTAAGGTTGTTTATGGTCGAGATACACTTGTAAAATAGAATTAGGACATCTGTTAGGGTAATATTAATATCATTTTTACCCTTAATTACCATATTTACTTATAACCGTGGTAAATAAAAGTAAAAAAGTTACTATTCACCAAAAATTATTTTCATCTCATTGAACCACATTTTATGACTTGATATTAACTGTGTCTCTCGGATTTTTGAAATTCCATTCACAAAAGTGGTAAAATTAAGTTTTATGAAAAATTTAGTTTTTTAACTACCACTTAATGGTTTCACTATTCATAAAAAATTGATGTTTTTCAGAACAATGCCAAAATTTCACCCTAAGCTATAATTGATATTCAGAATTCAAAAATGATGTCTATTTTAAAATATTCCAAACATATAAGTTTCATTAATTAATTTTATAATTAATTCCCGCTGTTACAAAAAATAGCGTGTTTTTAAGAAATAATATATGTCAAAAGATTGACAATTGTTTATGTCGAATTTCAAAGTGAAATTAATTATAATAAACACCATTGGATAAAAAGGTAAAAATATATTCTAATTATACTTTAAATCCACTAAATAATATAATTTATCACTATAAATTATTTTTATTAAAAAGGTTGTTTTTAAGTATTTTTCACTATTCATAAAAATTGGAAGTTCTCATAAAAATACCAAAAATTCAACTTAGGATAATTTCGATATTCTGAATCCAAAAATGAAGTACATTTTGAAATATAAAATATATATAATTTTAAAAATTAGGTATTACTATCCTAAACATCTAGTTTGATTGGATGTGGTGTGTTAGAACTCAATGTTGCGTACAACACACGCTATCACATTATTCAAAGAGAAGCGTACCGTAGATGCTTGTGGTGTTACAGGGAGCTTGTCATTCAAGATAGGAAGTTGTTCCGTAAAACTGATATCACTACATTTGTTGCCTGAATTTAGTTTATAAAACTTTAGTATAGCTGGAAATGCTGTATATTTAGTGCAACCATCATACAATGGCATCCTTTCACAACTCTTTAACTTCTCAAAAAATTTTGGGCAATCACGGAGTTCATCTTCAACTGTCCTTGTCATTTCCTCAATACGATCTTCATTATCATTGACATCTATAATCACATACTCCATATGGTCTTCATAATTATCAATATTTGTAATCATTGATTATCCATAAAAGGTAGTTATATCCCAGCCAGTAGCTACATTCTCCTTTTCTCCGTGTTTATTCCAACATTTATAACTATGATATATTCCATGACATATCAAATGTTCTTCCGACTCCTACAGATTAATCATTTTAGAATAACAACAATGTAAACACAAACAAAGGATTTGAGAAGGATCCTTTGTGTGATCCTTTACAAACTTAATGAACTCTTTCAGTCAATTTTCAAAATCAATTGTCAAACGATTAGCATCCCTCCAATATTTATTCATCTCCATCCTATTTGAATCTAAAATTTTATTATTTATGATTAAAATACACAAAAAGACTTCAAAATATAGTAGAGGATTATCACTTATAAAAATAGAGATTAATAGAGCCTAACAATTTCCAACAAATATTTGAAAATCAACAGAACCAAGATAGACCCCCCGTCAAAATCAACACACTTTCTAGCTCCCTTACCAACAGTTCTAGAACCCACCACCTTTTCACCAAAACATTAAACATCCATTTAACCACCCCAACTATCCACCTCATTCATAATAAAATAATAACATTAAACAACCCAAAACTAGTGACCAAACTCAAATAAAATGAAAATGAGGATACAATTTTGATGAGAAAACAAATATAGTAGATACATTTCCAAACACAAATGGGTTCGCTGGGTAAAAAAATAACCTAGGTTTATCAAAAATATATATGGAATATCATAGTTTGTGTTACCCAAATTAACATAAGAAATAGAAAATTGAGGTTAGTGAACATAAATTCTATCATGAACATCTAAATGATATGCAATAATGCTCCCTCGCCTTCCCTAAACCTGTAACTAATATCCAATGACACGTCTTACATCCATTATATAAAAAAGACAATTCCCATACAAAGGTATAAATAAAAATCCCTTAGTGTAGAAAAACTCACACATGAGGGAGAAAGACCACATCAACCATCCCTACCCAAAAGCATGACCTTTAGATTAAAAAAAATTCCCATCCATTTACGTAAAATAGAAATATGATACCTTTTTTTCTTATGAATCATTAAATTTGGAAAAACACACTAACTGTCACGAACCGTCCCCTGGGGCCCGTGCCATGACTACCCCAAGCCCGCCTTCCATAGTCCAAGGTCTAGAGACTAGCACCAAAAGGCATATTCCCTAAAATTAGAAGGCATTGCCTTTATAACCTATAAACTCACACAAACCAAACACACAACAAGATACAAAGACACGTAAACTATATAGTTAAAAGAGTGTGCATTGTAAGTAAAAAGGTCCAGAATACAAGCCCAACTGGAAAGTAGAATGAAAACTGAAGGTACAAGTAAAACCAAAAACAAATCCAGTGAACACCCACCAAGGATCCTACCTGAAGGGTAGATACAGCTCTTGAATGGTCGCCTTTGCTGTACACCCCTTTTATGTCCACCTTCGAGCTACCTCTAGTCCGGGTACTCCCGTACTCAGTTATCACTATCTGCTATCTGCACCAAATACAACAAGGTGTGGGAATTTCCCGTGCAGGGGTGAGTATAACGATACCCAGAAGGGACCCCGAGACCCTCGAAGGTCTCACAAAACCCACAAGGATAAACCGAAAATCATGGAAACAACTGACAAACCTACTTAGATATATTCCCACAAATAAACCTAAGTTGTTGAGTAAACCCATCTCAATCATGAAGAAACAGAAGTCCCAACTCAAAATTCGAAAGCTCAATTGTCCCACGATGGAAAGAATACCACGAAGGTAAGTACCACAAAGGTAACACCACACAGAAGAAGACCACAATGGTATCACCATGAAGGTTTTCACACCAAAGGTATGCCACAATGATGATTAACATAAAGGTAAGGAATAAACTCATGCCAGGTATAAATTTAGTATGGTAGTAAATATGATTAGATACATCTACTGAATCATCTTACTCTGTTGAGAGGCATACCGATGTAGGATCCTCAATCATCAGACCCATGTAGGATCCTAGTACAGCAGACCCACGTAGGATCCTAGAGTAGTCCCACATGGATTTCCTAGATCAAATCCATGTGGGACTCTCGGACACAGACCCACATAGGATCCCAAAGCATAGACCCACATAGGATCACTTTCTCATGTTATAGCCAGCCACATGGTTCCCGAATTAAGATCGCTTGATTCTATGAGGGTTTTATTTTCAATCCATAGTTCGATACTCCAACTACCACAAATTTTCATGAAGAAGTTTCCCAAATTACCTCCACGTAATAGGGGTCTCAACCCAATAGACGATGCATCAATCGGATGCTCGGTCTGTAAGTTATTGACCTTTTAGTCCTGAGGGCCCGGTTGGATTCGTGTTCGATCCAACCCGACCATACCCCAACTTTATCCCAAACTCAATTGGGGTATATAAAATGTAATGCCTCAATCCAAGGTCTCTGGCACCATAGAAGGTTCATCAAACAGATGCTCGTAGCTCAAGATATGTCTGAAAGAGTGAAAAGTGTCGAAACTGGTCTGGGTCCGGTCCGACCCGGCCTGGGCCGACCCGGCCTCGTCTACGTCACACCGACCTAACCTGGGTCTAGCCCTGGGTCTGACCTAGCCTGTCGGCATGGCCTAGCCAGCTGGGCGTCCTATGATGGTGGCCCGTTAGGTGATCCGCTCAGCTCGCGGCTAGCAGGTCGGCCATCCCTCCTCAACGCGGCGCAGTCGCGCGCCACGACTTCACCGGTCGCCGACAGTGAGCCGGATGCCCCTCCATCACTGTCGCTTCCTTGCACCATGTTCCCTGCATGTCGAGCAGCACATACGTGGGCCACCACCCCCATCACGAAGCCGGCCGTGCGCCAACTGCCCCCTCACTCGACTGCGGCCGACAAGCCATGAACCTTCTCCGGCGGTGCGGTTGCCCCGCCGCCGTCTTCATGGTCGGCTGAAGTGCCGACCACCATTCCTGATCCCCACCAGTGATGGTCGCCAACACGGGTTGTTGGGGCCTGTCTCCAGCACGGGTCGCCAGTTCTGATCACCGGCAAGGGTCTCCGGCGATGTTCCTCGGGTCATCGGGTGCGCCTCTGTGGCTCGTTCTTCATTCTATAGACTTCCGCACTCGTCTCAGGATGTCACCAATGATTTAAAACCACCACAATCCAAAACGTTTGAGGAGAGGTTGGGCCGTGTTCATTTGTCATGAACCATCCGCATTAGAACGGTAAAAAGCGACTTATTTGTTCTTGAATCAGGAAGAATGTCAAGAATGGTTAAGGGGTATTCAAAATAACAAACCCTACCTTGTCGTTCATTGGAGGAGTCAAGAGGTAAAAGATGAAGTCGTTGAAGAACGTCGGAGTTTGCTGGTTCTGAAAAGCACTCCCTATCTGGGCTCGGGGTTGGTTCCTCATTCATCATTGGAGAGTAAAAGTTATCAGATAGAAATAACGTTTCTCCATTATTATCCCAAGCTTCTTTTCCAATGAAATCCTCCAACCCAACAAAATGTAAGAGTGAACAAATAATAAATAATCTAACAATTAATTAATGTTGACACCATTAATTAATTGTAGTTGTCTCAATTCATTAATTGGACAGTCGAGGGGTTTTCCACCATTAAGAGGGTTTTAGGTGGTCCTCACCACAAAGAATTTAATTTGGGGGTTTTCTAGCTTGGGTTGTCCCCACCATCAAAAATTAAAGAGATAGGTTATAAAAATAAAATAAAATTTGTTCATTATTTTATTTTTATTTCCATGAAAAACACAAAAACTAACTTTCACCCTTGTCTTATTGCAGTAGAGTTGAAAGTCTCCTTAAGTTAATCTCACAGCTGTGAGTTCAACAATGCCCTCAGTTTTCAGTTTTGATAACCAATTCAAAAGTTACAAAAACCTACTCGCATGTTTTCTAAACATACCCGAAAAACAGTTCAAAAATTCATTTCGGGCACACCGAGCCTTGGAATCACGCGCCGTCAATTTTCACGGACTCAAAATATTCCCATATAATTAAAAAAAATCCATAGAAATTTATGGGTCTTTACACTAACCAACTCAATAAAATTCGTATTTTCACATGAAATTAAAGGTAAAGAGAGATAAATAATTCAATTTAAAATAATTCAACTGAATCTTTTAGTATCAATTGAAAGAGGGTATTGGTTAATAAGGGGATGAGGTCAATAACTCAGGACATAATCATGCCTAGACTCTCAAACCAAACTCACCACATCCCAATATTTTATCAGCTAAAAGATGACCATCGAACTAAAAAAACCACACCTTAGTGAAACCAAGAAACACCAAGAATCTTGGGGAACTCATACTACTGTTTCCCCACTGCATCACTTTTGAAATAGATCAACTATACAGTTTATGGTATACGTTGATATAATAAACCCTATGGAATAATACCCACCCTAAATCTAGAAAATATCATCATTCCCTTATTCCTCATTCCATTAGGACCACAACTAAAAGCACCATTTTAGCCTTCTAAGAAACTTGAATAAAACCACTCTTTATAACTTCATCATAATCCCTCATCTATAACCAAAACCTAAAACATAAAATAACAACCTTTCTTATAATATCTAACCTCAAAGATGACTCAAAATTACATGATTTCATTTATTCATCAACCAAGTGTTCTAAAAACTATCCCATCAATGCACAGATGTGAATCCCAAGGGAATGCACAATGTATCCAACTTGATTGAATTCCGTGATATTCTGTGTACACTCATACTTCTATATCTTGGGAATAAAACTCTTCCTAAAGACAATTTTTACTGAACATGATTTTCCATCCATAATTCTCAAACCAACCTTAAAAGTAATCCCATTACTAAGGAAACCCATAAATGAGCTAGAATATTTTCCAATTCGAACCCCTCCTTAACTGATTCTAGACAATTCTTAACATTTGGACCCAACACCTAGACAATAAACATCAAGACCTCCTACTATTGAAATTTGACAACACACTATCCCATGTCTCTTTCTACTTCCTATGCACCTTACCATGATAATGTTTCAACATGTATAAGCATCAAAATTAATAAATTTAATCCAAAAAATTAAAAAACATACCAACACCAAGGGATACTCTTCCACACTTAAAGAATCATATATACCACAACACTTATAACCTAAAAATACAATTCATAATACATTAGAAAATATTATATACCTATGAAATCATCACCAAAGATAAAAGATGGGATTCCAAGAATAAAAACTAGTCAAAAGGAATCCCAAACACTTGAAGTAGAGTTCGAGGGGAGTAGGGTACATCGGGGAGAAGGAGAATAGGGTTCGCGGGGAGGAAGATCTGTGAAAGGGGTTTTAAGGGGAGGATAAAGATTAGGGTTTATGGAAGAATAGGGATAGCGATAGCAGATGTCCGGAAAAGATAAGAGAGGTGGAGTAGGGCTAGCGGTGGTGGAGGTCCAGCAAAGAGAATAACGGCAGAGTAGGGCTAGTGGCGGCGGAGGTCCGACAAAGAGAAGATCGGGGGGGAGTTGTCGCAGGGGTACAATCCCATGAGAGATTTAGGGCGCTATAAATAGAGGGTATTGTGCCCCCATTTTATAAAATGGGGCTATGGTTTTATCAGTGCTACAAAATCACTGATAAAGGAACCATTAATCAGTGCTAAAATTTTAGCATTGTTAAAGGGTGACTTTATCAGCTCTAGAAAAGAATAGATAAAGGGAACCTTTATCACTGCTTTTTAATTTTTCACTGATAAATATTTACATTTATTAGCACTTTTTTCTTAGCACTGATAAAAGGTAGTGCTTCCCTTGCTCGTTTTTTAGTAGTGCACAAAACTTAAATTTTAATTGTTTTGGATCCCCCTTCCACTGATTTTGAGATGCTAACTTTCATAAATTATAATATTCATTATTATTCTGATTCTTCATCATATTGGTTGCTACTTTGATTCTTCCACTACGTAGTTTATCTTTAATTAACTTTAACATAAGAATACTTTTCAAAGCATCTGAAAGTTCTATCTTTGTAGACATTATATTAATAACTTTCAAAAATATGCACTTCCTGTAAACTAGTGAAAAAATATAGTAATAAAAAAATTTATCTAAATAGATGGTATCTTATGCTCTGATACCAAATTAGAGTCTTATGGGATCATGCAGTCACCCTAAGGGGGGGGGGGGGTGAATCAGGGGTGATAATCTTTTTACTGATTAAATTCAATTTTTTTACTTCCTTTAATTTGATCAATCCTCTATCATCATTTCGGGTCTATATATATTTAATAGCCCCCATAACCACTTTTACCTTATAAATGTAATAAAAAATAATCAACACAAACAGATTTTTATAAGGTTCTACATCAACGTGAGAACCTATTCCATGTCACATTGACTCCCCTTGAGTCACAATTTTTCGACTAGTAATTTTATTATCAATTCCAAGTGGTGAGTGAAGTTATTATCCTTAACCCAAAGTGTTCATCCCACACAATAAATTTTAAAAACAAAATATTATGTGTGTGGTTTAGATATCTCCCAAAAAGATCCTTCTACCTCCTAGTAGGAATGATGACATTGTTTATACTAAAACCACCGGTATTTAATAATTATCATCAAACCTATCGATGAAGCTGTTGGAGTACCCGTAGCTCTCACCAACCTTCCTATGTGCCCTCCACTTATCCTGTAGTGATAGACCAATGAACAAAGCCACATAGAGTGGTGGCGAGTTGTGGGATGGTTGAGCCTGCTCCTGCCAGAAGAATTGGTTGGGGATGTTGGGCTGGTGCTGAAGTTCAGATGGTCCCAGAAATATTGACGCATGTTGCTCAATCTCCATGGATGATCTGAAAAAATGAGGAGGGAGAAGGAGTCATTAGCATTGCAGTGACCTCGTACAGAGATGCATATTTATACCACCGCTCCAGATTGGATTCAAACGGTAGTTATTAATTATAATTCCATGTCACATTAATGATGGCCATGTGACTTAATTATCTATGGTCATTTTGTAAAAATCTAATTTACTTTTTGAGGTTTTGATTACTTATAGAACATAATGAATGTAGTCTTATGTAAAAATAATAAAAATAATAATATCCAAAACAATCCTGCTGTAATATATATTTATTATTTTTGTAAAGGTTAATGAAGTAAATAATTTACTCCATAAATAAATAAAATAATAAACATACTAGAAAGAACGCTAATAAATTACATGTGTTGAATGTTTTTTACTAACACCTCACCAAACAAAAGCTATGTGATATTAGTTAGAAAACCACAAACACTGTTGGTGCTCATCCGATATGCAATGCCAAAAAAATTGCTTATAAACGAGTGACTGTAATCAGTTCTGACAGAAAAAAACACCGATAAAGGTAACTTTTTTCAGTGCTTAAAAATGCTGATAAAATCGTGCCTTTTTTCGGCATTTTTTTCAACACTAATAATTGTTTTCCTTTATCCGCTTTTTTGGTTTAGAATTGATAAAGGTCCCAATTAAAAAGTTAATATATATATATATATTGTTAAATGATATTTATAGTCCAATTATTATATATATGTAGATATAATATATAAATATGATTTATATAAATTTTTAAAAAATGAATTTTATTTTCATAATTTTATATATAAAAAATTATCAAATTCATATTAGTCTATAAAAATGTTAAATAGTATATTTATATATATTAATTACAAAAAGTGCATATAATTAAAATAATTATGCTATATTAATTTTTTTTAAAACAATTATATTATATATAAATGGATATATTTATTTAAATATGTGATTCATATTTGAATTTATATATTTATATTCATATTAAATAATTTAAAATGTACATACATGTATATGTTTGTGTATGTATGTCTGTGTATGTATGTCGATGTATTTATATGTTTGTTTGTGCACTTGTATGTATATGTTGTATGTGTGTGTGTTTTGTTGTGTGTATGTGTGTGTGCTTTGTATGTGTGTATATGTTTATGTGTAGTTCATGTATATACATGTACATACATGCGTGTATGTGTACGTATGCATGTTTTTGCATATGTATGTGTGCATGTGTATGTGTATGTGTATGTATGTGTGTGTGTGTGTGCACATGTATGTCTATGAGCACGTGTGTTCATGTATGTCTATTTATTGATTTAATATATTTTTTAATATCTCTCAATTTTTAGTATTATTTGTAATTTATTCATTTCAAATATATATTCATTTAATGTTTTTGTAATATATTCAATTTTGAGAGTTATTTATACATTTTTAAATATTTATAAATTTCATTAAATAAAATCATTTTTAATATTTATTGAAATTTGTAAATGTCAATAATTAATTTAATTTTCCATATATAATGAATAAAGTGCACACATCAATAGTTTTCAATAATATTATAATTTATTCATTCATATTTTATTCATTTTTATGTGTTTGCAATTCATGTAATTGATGTTACGAACTAACTATTTAAAAATATTTTTGTCATTTATTTAACTTTATTTATTTATTTTTAATTCTATTTCATTAAATTATTTTTTTAATCTTTGATATTTAATAATTTTTGATATTTTTGGAATTTATTCTTTTTTTAATTTATGCTTATTTATTTACCAATTTTAAATATTTTTAATACATTTTTAATTTATATGATTAATATTTAATCATTACTATTTATTATTTTTTAATATTTTCAATATGTTTGTAATCTATAGAAAACTTTTTTATTTACAATACATGCAAGGAAAGAAAACAGACAAGGGGACTCGACCCCACGACTGCCGCCCCAAACCCCAATCCCCCTTCCACCACAATCGCCTGCGTGAAATTGATTCATATAATATCATCTCTAACCCATTCCATTTCGGTGTGAAATAAAATCTCAACGTACACCAAACCTAAAACCATTCTAGTGTTTATATTTTTAATTATGTGATTATATTAATATCATTTCTTAATATATGAAAAGTAAATATTATATAACTAATTTTCATATTTTTTACTTAATTAATCAAATCATGTATTCATATTTATTTTAATTTATCAATTCTGAATATATGTGTGTGTATTTAATTTAATTTGATTTAATTTATATATTAATATTTTTTTATAGTCAATATAATACATTTTTATATATTTTTTATTTTTATAATTATTTTTATATATTTATTAATTTTCATTAATTTTTTACATGCCTGTAATTCCATAATTAATGTTGAAAATTCACATTTTTTAATATATATTTTTTAATTTATTCAATTTAATTTATTCATTTTTAAAATTACTTCATTTAATAATTTTTATTAATTTTTTATATTTATTAATTTTTAATGTTTTTTGCATTTATACATTTTTTAATATTTATTTCTACATAATTATTTATTAAGTTTTAATATTCTAATATGTTTTTAATTTATATGATTAATATTTATTCAATTTCATTTATTTAGCTGCAATGGTTTTAAAGTGAATAAAATTTATGCAGTTAAGGGTGGAGGATGAGTTGTCTTCCACCTTATGTATTGCATCACATTTGGGGGTTTGATCCTCCACAGACCCTTAATTTGGCTGACGACTTCTGAGTGACATATATGGTAGGGCAGGGGCTCATCCGAAATTTCCTGACAGTGTATACGCATGGCACATAGAGGGACGATGATTTCCATAGAGTGAAAGGGGGGCATCGGTGTTCCGTGAGAGCAATGATCAAAATTATGACAGAGAGCATCAGCTGGCTATGGGAGGCAGAATTACAGAACGACATAATGGCAACAATGGTCGATGGTGCTGTTGACGACAAGCAACAGTGGGCCATGGGGATAGGTGCTCGTGTTTGATATATGATGGTTGGCGTCGATGGTCCTCCTCGATGTGAAGCAGACCACGTGGACCAAGTAGACACGCAAGATGGAACTATGAGTTTATGCTTTTTGGTCATGATGCCATATGCATTATTACCCACCGCGCTTACATGCCAGGTAATGAGAACCCACTATCCCGAATAATGAGATGAGTTTGTTTGGTTTAATAGGGGGATTCCCCTACCTTTATAAAAAAAATGTTTGCAATTTATACTATTTATTTATTTAAATTCATTTTTTATTATTCTCTTCATTTTTTCACAAGATTACAATTGATGCAATTAATTTAACAATTTATACATAATTATTTAGTAAGTGTTAATATTCTTAATTTTTTTTCAATATATATAATTTATATTCCTTCAATTTTATTTATTTTGTAGTAATATTTTTAAAATGTTTGGAATCTATATAATTAATTTATTTAAATGAATTTTTTTAATAGTTTCTTCATTTTTGTACGTATTTACAGTCCATGTAATTAATTTTATGAATTCATCTTTTTGTATTTGTTAACCATGTTTTAATATTTTCAACATGTATTCATCTTTACTTCAATATACATCCATTTTTTATTTTTTTTAATAATCCATATAATTAATAAATCCTCTCCTTTTCAAATATTTTTGAGGCCTACATTTTTAATTATTCAATTTCATCCATTTTTTACATTAACACATTTAGGATCATATACTCATTAATAATGTTAATAATTTTTTTTACTTTTTTATAATTAATATATTTCTAATATATATTGGTTTAATATAATTTAATTTTTTTAAATAGTTTTTTTCAGCAGTTTCCAAAAAGCGCTGATAAAAGTATCTTTTACCAGTACTAAAATACAAAGCACCGATAAAACCTATATTAGTCAATACTAGAATTATAACGTTAGTAATGATAGGTTTTACCAGTTCTTATTTAGTGATGATAACAAATATCATTATCAGGGTTAAATTTAATGCTGATGAGGATATATTTTATCATCGCTTATTAATTTAACGCTAATAAGACTCATATTTATCAGTGTTTTTTGGAAAGCATTTGTGAATTTTTATATTCCGTTTTTTGTGATCTAAAATGATATTTTATTTAATATGATTTTTTGTTGAGAAATCTATTACACATAGCTGAAATAGGGGGCACCGCATTTTTCTTCTACATGGTACGCATGGCCTTGTGGTTTTTTTCCTTCACTTGTTTTAGGGATTTGTTAGCACCTTTTCACCAGAGAGGTAGCAGAGCACATCCGGGAGTCTTGCAATTCTCTCGTTCTACATTTACCTAGCAGAGAGAAGGACTCGGTGTCAAGTCGCCCCTTGTTGTCCTCCTGATGTAGCGCGTGAGGGCTTCAGGGCTCCTCATCCTTGGCAGCTCAGGATTTCTCTTTGAACAGGGTAGATCTCGGGTCTTCAACAACGGAGATTATTTTTCACGAGAATGAATATGCTACCCTCCGAGTAGATTCATTGTTGTGATTTCGGTGGGAGAATGTTACAAGTAAATGATCTGTCAGACAAAAGAGTAGTAGTCAATCCACTGGAAATTGTGTCACCTTTAATTAATTGTAATAATTAAGAAGTAGTTGTAATTATTTATCTTCATTTTTCATATATTGTTTTTCTAATATCAAATTATTCAAAAATAGAAATGATTTTATTATTTGTAGAAAAATATCGAATAAGGAAGTCGATAATAGTCTTTATTAGATGGTCGTACTTCAATAAATTAGCACAGAAAGCCATACGGTTCTCGTTTAAATCCTGTATATATTAAGGGTGTTGAATATTTATTATAATTTGCATCATCAAAACCCAAATTTGTTTTAGAAGGCACAATTAAGTGTCCTTGTAAAAAATATGCTTTAAGAACGTTTGGCATATTTAATATGTTTTGGGGACATACTTTTCGTTTATTTTTGTCTCAGAACACAACGTCAATGATGTCATGACACAAAACCAAGATTTTAACCGATAAAAAATTGAATCATCCATCTTATGGTGATTAATGGAAAAATTTTGACTGACCGCATCCGTCTTTTGCTTTAGAATCCCGAACATGCCAATGGGTCTTTCTACCGACAGTTTCTGCCCATTTGGTTCTTATGCTAGTCAGTATTCACATTTTCCTATCTTTATAACTCCGTACAATTTACCTCCATTGATGTTGATGAAGGAGCCCTATATCATTTTAACCTTATTAATCCCATGAAATCCGAAAAATAAGATTGATGTTTATTTGAAACCATTGATTGATGAGTTAAATGTATTGTGGAGTAATGGTGTTAGTACATATGATGTGTCTACGAAATAAAATTTCATATTAAAAGCTGCATTGATGTGGACTATTAGTGACTTCCCGACATATGACATGGTATCTGGCTTAAGTACACATAATTTGAAATCATGTCCTTACTGTATAAAAGACAATGAAGCCTTTATGCTCATCAATGGAAAAAAACCTTGTTATTTTGACTGTCATCGTAGATTTCTTTCAACCGATCATCCTTTTTGGAGGAAAAAAATCTCATTTTAGAAAAATAAAAATTAAAATGGATTAACATCCAAAAATTATCTCAAGTAAAGAGTTAAAATCCGTTGTATTTTCATTACCTCGCATCACATTTGTGCCAACAGTAAACCAACAGAAAATTCATGGCTTTGGGAAATAAAATAATTATATAAAAAAGAGAATTTTTTTGGGTCTTCCATATTAGTCATATTTGTTGGTATACCACATGTTGTATGTAATGCATATTGAGAAGAAATATCTTGATAATTTATTTCATACAGTTTTGGATACCGTAGGTAAGACCAATGATAATGTAAAGGTGTGATTAGATCTTACCCAAATTTGTAGACGATCAAAACTTGAACTATTTAAAAATGTCAGATCGCAGAGGTTAATGAAGCCCAAAGCATCTTATAAATTTTCAAAAGAGTGTCACTTTTTATTTTTTTAGTGGATTACATAATTGAGACTTCTAGATGGCTATGCTTCTAATTTGGGAAGATGTGTTAAGAATGGTCATATTACCGGATTAAAAAGTCACCACTGTAATGTTATAATGGAAATACTTATGCCAATTGAATTCAAAGGTTTGTTGAATTATATGATTTTGGATTTGATAACAGAAATATCATATTTTTTTGAGACATTTGTGCGGTGACAATAGACTATGATGTACGAAGTAAACTGGAAGAAGATGTTGTTGTAATTTTATGTAAACTGGAAAAAATCTTCCCGCCGGATTTCATTGACTTAATGGAACATCTGATATTACATTTTCCACATGAATTTAAATGTGGAGGTCTGATACAGTTTTGATGGATGTACCCATTTAAGAGGTTCATGCAGAAATTGAAGAAAAAAGTACGTAACAAAGCATCAGTTGAAGGCTCAATTGCTGAAGCTTATTTTCAAGAGGAAATTTCTTTTTTTCAACTCTCATTATTTTGAATCTAAATATCGTTTAAAACACAATAGCATGGGAAATAATGAGGGGAATGTTGATAATGAAATGGAAAATAAATTATCAGTTTATAATTAGCCAGATCTTGGCTTCGTTGGAGTTCATGAACAATGGCTTTAAGATGATGAACATCACATAGTACATACACATGTTCTGCTCAACTGTGAATAAATGACATCATTTTTACTGTGAGTGATTCAAAAAATTATTCTATAATTTATGTTATAGTAAGTAAAATTATTTTATTTGTAGGTTATATGATAATCATATCAAGAAACATCTTCCACAAATTACTGCAGCTGCTCTTGAATAACTCCGACAATTTTTTTTTCAATGGTTTCAAAAACTGGAAAAATAAATTATTGATGGTTTAAAATATAAATGAAGCTTATTATTTATTATTTTGATAATTTTTTTTACAAATTTTCGGGTGTCTCAACATGCTAATAAAATTGATAAGAGATTTTGTATGTTGAGTAACCCACCATCCCAAATGGTTAAATATTACAATTCATATGTGGTAAATGGTTTTCGATTTCATACACGTGCATATGGGGCATAGAAAAACATTGAACAATGGAGTTTTCTTGAGAGGATCACATCATAGAGAAACTGAAGTTGACTTTTACGGCATGCTATATGAAATTATTGAACTGTGTTATCTAGGGTAAAATTATATACCAATGTTTAAATGTCAGTGGTTAGATACTGAGAGAGGATTGCATTTTCATATGATTCATGAAATTTTCAATATTAAATATAAAAGTATTGTTGCAGTAAATGAACCATTTTTACTATCTCAATTGGCATATCAAATATATTATTCAAAGTACTGTGCTACTTCAAGAGACCTGACTGATTGGTAGAGCATAATAAAAATGAAATATTAGGAAAATAAGTTTACTCAAACTGAATGTAGTTCCGATGAAGTATAGGGAATTGAAATTTTTCAAGTGACTACTCAAAATACATCTTGTTCACAAGGAGACCTGGATATCGATGATGACACCCCACAGTTAAGGGTCAATAGTGACGATAATGTTAATGATGTTACAAATGAATTTGAGATGGCAAGAGATGATGAAACTAAAACTCATATGGATATTGATGATGCCGATGATGAATATAAATACATTGACATCGTCAGATATGAAGATGATGATGGTCAATGTTGACATAGTTAAATGATTGTTATAATCATAACTAATATATATCTATATGTAATAGTTATTTTCAACTATCTACTAACAACAATAATTTTGTGTTTCAGATGGACTTTGATTTACTTCATGAGTTGGAGGAGACTGACCTACCTTTGGATGAGGAGGATTTGGGATCATCTGACCCTAAGGCTGCTGGAAGTTCAGGGGGTACGCAGAGGGGGTGCAGTCTTGCACAAATGATGATTCCTGACCCTATCCCCGAGCGACGTCAATGTCTTGGTTTTGATCCATGCACACGAAGGTATGGAAACCTGTGTATTTTAGTTAGATTTTATTAAATTATTTTTATACTAATTGTTTTATTATTTTTTCTTTTTTTATAGTTTTACGCATGTAGCTGTTGGACAGGGGTGCACTATCATGCCAAATTATTTTTCTCAGCCATGGATCACATGAGAACAAATTCCCATTGATGTTCATCTTGGAATGATCAATCATTCGCTGGTACATAAATAAATACTATTTATTTAGAAATTCATTTTATTAATAACTTGATATTATAAATTATTTATCAAGATATAGAATTAAAGGAAATCAAGGGTGTCCCATTTTTGAACAAGGTACACAATCATTTAGATTGAAACATTCTTCTAAGAATGTATTTATAGGACATCATAAATTTATCCCTGGATGAAATAAATAATGATATTGGATGTCATCTTTTGATAGAAGTTTATAAGAGGGAACAACATCATCTCCACTATCAGGTGATAAAATATTTGATAAATTAAAATATATGGACAGTGCTTCTGGTAAATCTTCTTTAGAAAACATTTCAAAAACTAGTTGGAAAAAAGATCAGTTTTTTTGAATTACCATAATATATTTGTGTGATGGATATTGTTCCCATGTTGGTAGAAACTAGTTGATCCTGTATGATGAATATGATCAGATATCAAAAATTCACATGCACATATAAGACACAACACTTTTTACTTGGTTCACTATTAAGGGATACTTTGAAGGAGCATACGCCGAGAGGTTTTCGGTCATACCAAATTCCACTAAACTTCACTAGATGTGGATTACAAAGGTTCGGGAACAGTCACTTTGTCCCAGGCTCACTGCCTTTACAATTGTTCAGGGATAGCTCATTGTGTCCCTTCGGTCACTCTCATTGACTCCCCCGGGCTCACAGCCATTGGTGAAGTCCCACTCAGTTTATAGACGTGAAGGTCTCTTCATCATTGGAAAATAATGCATCCTCTGTTGAATGTATATTATCTATTGAAGTCCAACTTTCACTCATATATGAATCCCACTTTGCACTGAAGGTATCAGGAAATATTCCAGATTTCGTGTAGCTATAAAAGGACTGGTGTACAACAAACTCACCTGTTGCGCTTCTCCAAGACTAGCGCGCAAGTTTCAAGAATGGCGCGCAAATAACTTGCGCGGTACCAAATCGACACGCTGGTGGAACTAACACACTTGTGTGACACTGCCTCCTTCAACTCTAAACTTGCACGACTCTACATTTTTAACTCCCAAACCGCCTTGGTCGATCAACCAACAACCAGTGCACAACCTCTACTTGCGCGACCCAACTACCACTTGCGTGACTTAACCACTTGCGTGATGAGAGCTCGAAAAATCTCTAAGTCTTGAACTTCGTTTAAAATGAGGGGGGGGGGGATGGTCCTCTATTTATAGGCAAACTGAACCCCCCGCGCGGTGGCGCGCATGTCCCAGCGCGCAGCTCCAACTACCCTAGCCTCTGTCGCACAATTCACTTGTGTGACTACACCAATACTTGCACAACCTACTTTCCTTTTCCATATTTTGATGTTCTGATCTTGAATAACAACTGGCGCACAAGTATCCAAACCTCATAGTCATCGGCGCACAAGGCCTTTCTCGGGGAACATGTCACTTGCTCGACCAGCCCACATGTTGCGCGACCCTTATCCCCTTTCCATTTTATATGTTGTGATCTTGAAAAACCATATGGCACGCAAGTCTCTTTGCCAAAAAAACTTTTCTCCATTTGTCGATTTTGAGGCCCAAAAATTTGGAAAACACTGGGTAACAGAGCGATCTTCAATATTGTTGTCTTCTTGAACTGTATGATCACTTTGCTGGTACACATTCTGAACTTCCACTAAGGATTGACATTTAACACAAACCATACTCTAATTCATTAATAGAAGACCATGGTTCCTACAATATCCCCCTTTGGTTTTGTTGCCAATTCGAAAATAAATTCAATAGATCCCCATCCATGTGCAAATAAAAAATGCAAGAATCAACTCATCCAACACTCTAAGTCTATGTGAGCAATGCTCAGTGTAGAAAACAAGAGAGTAAGCTTGAATTGGGTTCTAGTGTTTTGGAATTCACACTGATGCCCAATAAGCATTACATGACCTATGTATTACTTATCATCCTATCTCTAGCACTGAATTCTCATCGTGTCACAGAAGCATTACATGTATAGACACGCATGAATTTATTCGTTTCTCCCCCACTGACAATATACCCAAAGACTGGTAATTTGTTCAATATTTAGCTCAAACCATACTCCACCCTGGATAGTATATCCCCCACAAACCTGCATCACATCCATAAATAGATAAAAAAAGTTATCATAATTAGGGAGGGGGTATTGCGTAACCTCTTTATGCACTGGGAGGTGCTGAACAGTGAGGTTAAACCGATGATTCTCAAACACAGCCGCTGACAGTGGCTTGGTCAGGAAATTAGCCACTTTCTCATCAGTTCCCACATGATCCATTCTAATCACCCCTTGTTCAACATTTTCTTTGATAAACTGATACCTGATTTCCATATGTTTCGTACGAGAATGCTGAACATGATTCTTCATAAGATCAATTGCTCTCTTGTTATCACAGTAAACCACCAGTGGTTGCTTTACCTCATCACCAATATCTGTTAATTGTTGCTTCATCCATAGCAGTTGAGTGCATGCCTTTGTGGCAGATATATACTCAACTTCATCAGTACTAAGAGAAGTACTCTCTTGTATCTTTCTCAACCAGCCAACACATTTCTGCCCAATATAGAAGGCTCCACCACTGGTGGACTTTCTTTCTACTACATCACCAGCCCAGTCAGCATCAGAAAACACTGATAATTCACTATCCCCTCCTATAAAAAAATATAACCCAAAGTTATGGGTACCTTGAATGTACCTCATGATTCTTTTGACTACCGCCATATATTCCTCCTTTGTATTACTCGAAAAGTGGGCCGCAAGACATGTGGAAAAGACAATATCTGGCCTTTTCACTATCAAGTACAATATGCCCCCAATGATCCTTCTGTACATAGTAAGATCTACATAGCTCTCATCCTCATGCTTTCCAAGTTTAGTTCCAACTACAATCAGAGTTGACATTGGTTTGGAGTATTTAATATTAAACTTCTTCAATAGCTCTCTTGCATACTTTTCCTAAGAAATGAATGCGTAATCCTTCTTTTAAATCACCTATAGCCCTAAGAAATACGTGAGCTCCCCAATCATAGACATTTCAAATTCTGATTTCGTATGATGGGAAAATTTATCCACTGCTTTCTTCTTACTGCCACCAAATATGATATCATCAATGTAGACTAGAACCATGAATTGATCTTTTAAAGAATACTTCACATATAGATTGTGATCCACTCTTCCTCTTTTGAACTCCAACTTCTTGAGATACAAGTCCAGGCGGGAATACCAAGCTCGTGGTGCCTGCTTCAAACCATATAGGGCTTTCTTTAGTTTGCAGACCTTTGTCTCATCAGTACAAAGAACAAAACCCACGAGTTGTTCAATGTAGACTTCTTCTTCGAGTACACCATTCAAAAATGCTATCTTAACATCCATTTGATATACTTTATATCCTCTTTGGAGTGCCATGTCAACGAAAAGTCTGATTGACTCCAGTCTAGCCACTAGAGAAACAGTTTCTTCAAAATCAACACCTTCAATCTGGGAACACCCCTTACATACCAGTTGAGCCTTGTTTCTGATAAAAATTCCATGCTCATCAAACTTCTTCTTGAAGATCCATTTTTTACCAATTACATTATGAACTTTGGGTCTCTGGACAAGATCCCATGTCTGATTCTTGTCAATCAGATCTAACTCTTCATTCATGGATTTCACCCATGATTCATCCTTTGTATCTTCTTCAAATGAGGATGGATCCAAAACTGAAAGAAATATAGATTGCTTGTTATTTCTCATCCTCCTTGTTTGAGTGTGTGCATTCATGTACCCAATTATATTAGATGGATCAATATCATCTTTACAATTTCTCATGTGCAGTTCAGTCGCATTCTCTCCAGCCACTGTTTCTTCTTTAGATTCATCTTCTAAGTTAACATCATGATGTGACTTCTGAGTGTTTTGAAAAGTTTCCTCTATTTCTGTAGTTGTATTTTCTCCACATTCACGTTCTTCCTCACTTTCTATTACATCAGCATATGAAGTCCTTGAAGCATTTGTGGTTTTATCTTCAATTATCTTAACATCACTGCTTACCACAATCCTTTCTAATCGCTTGTTGAAACACTTGTAGGCTTTTATATTCATTTGATACCCAAGAATAATTCCTTCATCAACATTTTCACCAAACATCCCTTGATTTCATTCTTTGTTCCGGATGAAACATTTGCTTCCGAAAACATGAATGTATTTTAAAGAGGGCTTCCTTCCATGCCACAATTCATATGGTGTCTTTGTCTCACCCATATAAAGTCCTGTTCGATTCTGAATATATATTGTAGCCTGAAAAACCTCTTTCCAGTAATTTCGTGGAATACGACTCTCAATCAGCATAGTTCATGCCATGTTATTCACCTGTCGATTCTTATGTTTAACAACTCCATTTTGTTGTGGAGTTCTCACACCAGCTACCTCATGATGTATACCATGCTTCTACAGATAATATTAAAATTCAATGGATGTGTATACTCCTCCATTGTCAAATCGCAACACTTTGATTGTTCGTCTGGTATCATTCTCAACGATTCGCCGATATGTTTTCATGCAGTCAAGGACTTGTCGTTTCCTTTGAATGACCATCACACATGCCATTATACTGTAATAATCTATGAAAAGGACAAAGTACCTTTCTCCATGAGTTCCAGCAACATTTTTTGGCCCACATACATCTGTATGAATCAGATCAAGAAGGGGAGATTCCCTTTTCTTCTTTGGCCGATATGAACTGCAGACCAAATTCCCACGAATGCAAGCATCACAAGACTTTTCACGTTCACGCTTCAGTTTGGGAATGTCCTTGATAATACTCAATTTTGATATTTTCTCCATGTCTTGTTGATTGATGTGTCCCAGTCTCCAATGCCACAAATTTTTTTCTTGTTCAACAGTCATGTAATAGACATTTTCTTCACTATCAACCTGATACAAGTTGCCATTTGTTCTGCATCCCTTCAGAAGTGAATTGCTTGTCTTTCCCTTGATAGTGGAGCCTTTCTGATTAAAAGTAACTATAATTCCAGAGTCATATAGTTGACTCACGCTGAGTAGAATATGACGTAGGCCATCTACGTAAAGTACTTCAGTCTTATTTATTTCTCCATTAGCTAATTCGGTACTTCCACTCCCTTTAAATTTCAGAGCTCCATCATTACCAAATCGTACTGTAACATCAACCTTCCTTTTGATATCCATTATTAGGCCGACATTACCAGTCATATGAGATGAACAACCATTATCCAGAATCCAGGTACTATTGTTCTTTGTAGCTTTGAGGTCCACCTCTGCTAGTTTGGATTTCTCAATCTTCTTCCTTTCCTTCCATGAGACATTGGATTGAGTATAGATAACTGGTGGCCTTTTAGTTATCTCTTCCACATACTCATGTTCTTCATAATCAAAATCTTCTTTGAGAGGAGAAAACCAGTTTGAAAGAGCAACACTGTCTTGCTGACAAGACTTGAATTTTCTTGAACATTGGTATGAGGTGTCTATTTCCCTTCTCTTCCTGCAATTAGCAGACTTATGACCAAATTTAAAACAACAAAAACAATATCCATAGAAATAGTTTCTTCTATAAGAATTAGGATATGAATTTTTTCTCCTTTTTTGGACTCCTATATCTTCTCCATTCAGATATCTTCTTACCTCTTCGCAATAAGACATGGAATGGCCTAAATAGCCAGAGAACTGACACATCATGAGAGGAAATGTATTTTCACTTGAATTTCTCCTCATACCTTCTTCCTTGGGAGTATATTTAGATTGTCTATCATTTCTGAATGTTTGAGGATAATTCTCAGTTCTCCTTTTAGTTTGGATTGAGGGTTCCTTTTTCAGAACTTTAGGCAATGATTCAACACGTTCAACTTTCATCTTATCTTTCTTTTGGATCTTTTCACTTCCAGAAGTTGATGGCTCAGCTTCATAGCCAATTCCACTCTTTTCCATGCAAGCGGGTCTTTGATCACTCAAGATTTTTCCAACCCCATATGAACCACACTTAGCTATTTCCAGTAATTATGCATATGAGAATCTTCCAAAATGTATTTTCTTTTTTGATTCATTTGGAATTGATTCAATATCAAGTTTACTCCTAAGAGTAAAAACTTCCTCCTCAAGACCCTCACCAGTCTTGGATTTTTCTTCTAGTTTGGAGGTGTGGTTATTGATAAAATTTGAATTCTCTTCAATTTTAAGCTTCAGATCCACTACATCATCATTGCTTTCAATTATTTTAGACTGTACCTTCACAAATTCCTCCACTCATTCAATTTCAGCTTCATGTTGATCAACGTATTCAGTTTATTCTTCTACAATTGATTTCCACTTATTGTAACTCTTACATTTAGTCTTAATCTTACTAACAGCATCCTTAAGTTGCATCTCGGGATCTGCACAAGTTTTAAACTATTTTTCTCCAGTAGTATCTTCTAACTTTTCAACAGTGGCCACCATGGAAGCATGGTTCCCAATTTTGAATTCTGGTTCTTCTTCCTCTTCACAGACAAAACTCTTACTTTGCATTTTCTTTCTATATTTGAAGTATCCCTTTTTGAAAAACCTTCTCTGAGGATTCTAAAAGATTTCATCATCACTATCTTTATCATTGATATTTCTTAAGTACTCAGAGGCAAGGTGACATTCTTTTCCACAATGAAAACATGCGAGAGGGAACTTCCCTTTGAATCTCCCTTTTCCCTTCTGGAACTTCTTTGCAATGAGTGGAAGAATTTCTTTTTCTTCGTCATCTTCACCACTACTGTATTTTATAATTTTTAGTTTATCCATGGCCTTATATACCAATTCTTTTCTCAAACGAGTTGTAGAATATTTTGGTTTGATTATCATTTCATATGCTACTAAGCTAATTAGAAGTTCATCCAGAGAAAGTTTTGAAAGATATCTTTCCTCAAGGGCTGATACCTTTGCATTGTACAGGGGTGGAAGTCTCATCAGTATTTTCTTCACAATTTCAATGTCTTTGATTTCTTCTACTAGGCCCCGAATTGCTCCAACTACTTCAGTGATTCGACTAAAGAAGGAGTCTGCATTCTCATCAGGATGCATCTTCAAATCATCGAACCTATTGTGAAACACTTGTAGTTTTGTGTACTTCACTTTTCTATATCCTTTATAAATATTCTCAAGTTTATCCCAAATGGATTTTTCTGAGTTTAAATTCAGCACCTTTAGGTAGATATGAACAGAAAGGGATGAAGTGAGTTCAGTTTGTGCATTAGCATCAGCATCATGAATTTTTCTGTCTGTGTCAGTCATAGCCAGTCCTGTTGAATCAGTGAATTTTATTCCGTGAACAGTAGAAAATAGAACTTCTATTCCAAGATATCTTTGATGAGATATTATTCTATTATTCCAGATCTTGAAATTACTTAAATCGAAGTGAGGGACTCCCCTGAAATTGAATGCATTCTCCATGATGAAAAAAGAACATATTCATCACTAGCAAACCTCCCTTTGATACCACGTGAAGGACCCTGGGACACCCTGAGAGGGGAGGGGTGAATTAGGGTGACCACGTTTTCAATTAATGTGATAGATCTTGTTCCAAAGTTGGTAGAAACTTATTGAACCTATATGATTAATATGATCAGAAAACAAACATTCACATGCACAGAGAAGACACAACACTTTTTAATTGGTTCACCACTAAGGGCTACGTCCAAGGAGCATACACCGACATGTTTTTAGTCATACCTAATTCCAATAAACTTCACTAGATGTGCATTACAATGGTTTGGGAACAGTCACTCTATCCCAGGTTCACTGCCTTTACAATTGTTCAGGGATAACTCACTATGTCCCTTGGGTCACTCTCATTGACTTCCCCTAGCTCACAGCCATTGGTGAAGTCCCGATCATTTTATAGACATGAAGGTCTCTTCATCATTTCAAAATAATGCATCCTCTATTGAATGTACATGATCTATTTAAGTCTAACTTTCACTCATATTCTAATCCCTCTTTGCACTGAAGAGATCAGGCAATCTTCCAGATTTCGTGCAGCTCTAAAAGGACTGGTGTACAACAAACTCACCTGGAGAACTTCTCCAAGACTGGAGGACAACTTTCAAGAACGACATGCAAATCACTTGCGTGGTAGAAAATTGGAACCCAGGTGGAACCAACACACTTGTGCGACACTGCCTCCGTCAACTCTAAACTTACGTAACTCTTCACCTTTAACTCTCAAACTGCCTTGGTCACACAACCAAAAACCGGTGCACCACCTCTACTTGCACGTCCCAACTACCACTTGCGCGAATCAACCAATTGCATGATGAGAGCTACAAAATTCTCTAAGTCTTGAAATTCGTTTCAAATGTGGGGGGGTACTCAATTTATAGGAAAACTGGACCCCCTGCACGGTGGCGCGCAAGTGTCCTCACTGCGCGCAAGTCCCGACACGTAGCTCAAACTTCCCTAGACTCTGTCACACAATTCACTTGCGTGACCACACCAATACTTGCGTGACCTACTTTCCTTTGACATATTTTGAAGTTTTGATCATGGATAAAAACTAGCGCGCAAGTTTCCAAACCTCCTAGTCATCGGCGCACAAGTCCTTTCTCAGCGCGCATGTTACTTGCGTGACCAGCCCAATACATGCATGGCCCTTATCCCTTTGCCATTTTCCATGTTCTGATCTTGAAAAAACATATGGCGCCCAAGTCTCTTTTCCAGAAACACTTTTCTCCATTTGTCGATTTTAGGCCCAAAAAGTTGGAAAACACTGGGAAACGGTGCCACCTTCAATACTATTGTCTGCTTGAACTGTATGATCACTTTAATGGTACATATTCTGAAATTCCACAGAGGATTGACAAAAAACACAAACCATACTCCAATTCATGCATAGAAGACCATGGTTCTAATAGGGGTGGTGTCCAGGGGGTGGTGGGGGTCTAGTAGGGTGGAGGGGCTGTCCAAGGGGGAGGGGTGGTGTCCAAGGGGGTGGGGGTGGCTGTCCATGGGAGTGGGGGTGTCCAGCGGGTGGGGTGTACAAGGGGGTGGGATGGTGTCCAGCGGGTGGGGGGCCATCCATGGGAGTCGGGGTGTCCAGGGGGTGGGGGTGTGGCGGGGGGGGGGGGGTGGCTATGTATGGTTGTGGGGGTGTGTTCAGGGGGTTGGGGTGGTGTCCAAGGGGGATGGTGTGGTGTGTAGGGGGTTGGGGGGATTTTTAGGGGTGGGGGTGTCCAGGGGGTGGGGGTGTCCAGGGGGTTGGGGGTGAACAGGGGTGTGGAGGTGTATAGGGGGTGGGGGCGGTGTCCAGGGGGTGGGGGATCCAGGAAATTGGGGGCTATCCAAGTAGGGTGGGTGGTGTCAAGGGGGTGGGGGTGGATACCCATGGGGGTGGGGGTGTCCAGGGGGTAGGGGTGTCCAGGTGGGGGGTGTTGTCTAGGAGGGGTGAGGGCCCATCCAGGGGGGGCGTTCAGGGTGTTGGGTGGCTCGACCATGGGGGCGTTCAGGGGGTTGGGGGGTGTTCAGGAGGGTGGGGAGCTGTACAAGGTGGTGGTGGTGGGTGTGGGGGGGGGGGGGGGGGGCTGTCCAAGGGGTGAGAGGTGGTGTCCACGGGGTGGGGGTGTCCAGGTGGTGGGGTGGTGTCTAGGAGGGGTGGGGGGGCGTCCCGAGGGTGGGGGGTCATCCAGGGGGTTGGGTGGTGTCCAAGGGGGGTTTCCAGGGTAGTGGGGGGGGGAGGGTGGGTCCATGGGGGTGTCAAGGGAGGTGGGGTGGTGTCCAGGTTGGGTGGGGTGGTGTCCTATGGGTGGGGGGGGGGGGGCGTTAATGGTTTTAATGGAAAAAATATCATCTATTTTAAGATCATTGGTATTTTTAAAATGGTTTTGGATTATTTTTTATTTTAATAGTATGTGTTTCTTTAGAAAAAAATGAATTCTTTTGGTGTGTATGGTAGGAAGGGGGATTTCTGTATGTCAATTGTTGTTTTCACTTTAAATCATGTCCATTATAAAAAATAGAGAGACACTATGAGTGATACTATAGAGACCCGAATCCTGACGTACATACATATTAAATTACTTTTGCGGAATTCTTAGTACATAAAGAACACACACACACAAGGAACATAATAGTTTAGTGTTTTTGGAAACTTGAAAAATAATCTTCTAATCCTGGTGAAAGATCTTCAACATCTCCCATAAAGATCTTCCTTTTTTTTACCTAAAACCTTTCTTTATATTCTGTGGAAAAGAAAACATAAAAGGGTGAGCTCAAATGCTCAGTAAGGGTAAACAAAAGAAATATCAATCACATCATATTAATAAGAACATAACATTTTGGAAATCTTAACATGCAAAAGAGATCATAATATCATAACATGGGATAAATCATAATAGTGAAATGTAATCCCAATAATCATAACATAAAACATTAAAATTTGTGGCATACACACATAATCGTAGAGAATCATTTCTTATTAGTCAAGACACATTGCCAAGACTATCTTAGTGGACAAAGTCCATTTCTGAACCGAGTTCACTCCTTGTTTCAGTACTGTTTCACTGAACCGGTATAACCTACCGTTCTAGCCATGTCTATATCATGAGATATAAAATATTTACCTAATTCATTGGAAGGAGATAAAGGTCCCATCGATATCATAATGAAATCATTCTTACTTGTGCCACAAAATAAATATACATCATTCATAATAACCCAATAAATAAAATGGGTTTCATAAACATCATCCCATCATCACATAATCCATATAAAAGAAATGGATATCATTTCATAAAAAAATGAAACCATGTTAATCATAGATACATTACACTTGAAACATACACATGTGAAATAATGCCATCTTAGATTAAAATGGTTTTGATAAAACACATTAAATGAATTCTTGAGGAAAATATCCTTTTTTCTTTAAAATAATTTTATTTTCACAAAATGTCATGAAATTTTAGAAGAAAAGGTTTTTTTGAAAATATTCATGAAATATTTTGAAGGAAGCTTCATGAAAATAAGGCTTTATAAAACCATAAAAATCCTTTTATGCCGTATACGTTAAAAAAAACATTCTTATCGTACTTTTGTCAAAAAGTAAAAAAAATACCTCGTAACGTAAAGAAAAGAAAGATTCCTTTCATACCATGTAGTAAAAGTAAAAAGTGGTAAAAAGGACTTTAAACATACATGAAACCATTTTTAGGAACATGGACATGGATGATAACAATAACCCCAGTAAATAATTACGAATAAGCAATCTCAGAAAAAATGAGATTTGCAAAATTATCCCTTACCTTAGGTCCGATTTGCATCGTATGTGTCCGATACCTGATATATAATGATTTAAATAATGTCATTGGCTTATTCAATAATCATAATCATTGTTATGATATCATATATGGTTCACTTATGGCTTTATATAACCAGTTTTTTTGTAAATTCCATGTTAAAGAGCGTTTTGGGTAAAATCTTTTCATTTGTCGTCCGTGTTTTTGTCTTGTAATTATTCATATGATTACTTAGATCATGATTACTTAATTCTAGAATATAAAACATGATTTATATATAATATTTATTCAGAATATATATATATATATATAATGGATCAGTAAATGGAAAGAAATACACCGTTCATGGAGATGGTAAACCGTACGTACGCATGAACGCTGTTTTTTCCCCTAATTTAGTTGAATGGAATTAAGTAGATGACATAAATATATATACACATAAATCCAGAATCATTATTATGTCATATATTTCATTATTACTTATTATATATACTTTATAATCATTCATGAATGGTTAACGTGGAGAATGAATCTCATCTCTTCGTGGAGACGGTAGTCCGTACGTACGCACGAGCAATGATATCGTTCTCATGATCGTGGAATTGTATTGGAGGGTATGTATACTATTTCAGAATCAATATCACTTTAAAATAATCATATATAGTTATTATGTACACCATTATACCCATCCATGTAAGGTGGTGGTGGAAAATAGGTTACACCACGGCGTGGAGACGGTATTCAGTACGTACGCACGCGCGGTGATTTC